>CM033275.1:21512867-22028380 GCA_019343175.1 Oedothorax gibbosus
TTTTACATGTATCTAACTGCATATTTCAAAATACTGGACGACTCAAATTATCAGACTTAAAACCAAATCCGTCGAGTTTGACGAGACTCTGAAATAACTATGGATATAGAAACTTTATACTGCTCAGTTTTTTTGGACACGATCAAATAAAATGCATTAATTGGAAGACATTAACACCATAAGAAAACCGCGTATCTAAAAGGTTTAAAACACAAGATGATGCAAGTAAAATTCAGTCTTCAAAAGTTGTTACTACTACATTTAAGCATTAAACTACACGGTTCAGTGGTAGTGATGAACTAAAACAATCCAAATCTGTTTTTAAGCGTCTGCTGTAGTTGAAGTGTCACCCAGGGGTGCCTACAGGGGGGGGTCAACGACGCAGACTGCGTCGTTGAAATTTTAGGGGGGGTCGAAAAAATTAGAATTTTTTTAAATGTAAATGGTTTATTTTATCTAAGATACAACTCTAACAAATTCTAGTTCTTTCTAATCATCTGTGTCTCCCCCCCCCCATACACCTGGGGGGGGGGGGGCATAACTTCCCCCCCCCCGCCCCACCCCAACCTTCAAGAATCAAAAATGGTAACCAAAATCAAAAACATTTCGAAAAGAAGAACATAGATAATGGGATATGGCGTGTCTGCGCCTGGCGAATATTTTTGACATTTATTACCCATAAACAACCCATCACTTCTTTAAAGCTGAAACAAAAAAATTGCAGCTGCCCTTCTCATGCCATAAATCTCACGCAGTCTGTATAACATACAATTCGCAATTTTCCCGCTTAAATTGTTGTTATAAAAAAAATTATATAGCTGTTAGCTTTAGATTGTTGTTTTCGAAACGGAGGGAAGCATCAAATCAAAGATACACTTAATAAAATGATTGATTTGATCTATTTTAAACTAAATGAAGTTAAAATGCACTGTACTATAAATACCCAAGCTTATTTTGAAGTGTTATGGCCGTGATTCCAGTAAGATTTTCGTAATTATATAATTTTAATCTTGCTAACCCTCTGAAAAAGCAAATTGGCTGAAATGTAAACTTGTTTTCACTGCTTGAGATTTAAATTAAAATTTTAACTGAAAAATTAATTTCCAGGTGGTTATAAATGACTCCTCCATGCTTTAAATTTTGGAATTTAATAAAATTATTAAATTTATAAAATTTAAAAATTATGTGTGTTGCTGGAAAAACAGTCATTTGACGGGTTTATACGTCTGTCAGAAGGTTGGGCAAATAAAGAAAGGATTCTAATACTGAGAAGTTAATTATATTTGATATTACTGATAATTTGAGTTTCAAAGTTACATTAAAACATTTTTGACACAAAAGTTAAATCTCTTCAGTTTCTTGCATTCAAATAAAATTTTAAAAGTCATTTTCTCTTAATTAAATTTTTACGTTATAGATTATTATAGTTCAACAACAATATTTATTGATTTCTTGCCTTAATTTTAAAAGTATTTACATTGTTAAATATTTAACAAAGAGCTTTGCATATTGGCATTTTACAATGTGAAATTTTGGTGTATCTTTTACTCCATAAAACGGTAACAGCCTATAGCGGCTTCTTAATTTATAAACATAGTTGCCTTTTTTGTATTTGAAAATTATAAATATGGAATACAGCATTTTTTGTTTTGCTTCAAACCGACTGCATGTAGTCCTAAATTGTACAAAAAATAATTACGTGTTTCTGATACCTCAATTTTTAATTTAGATATTAAAATAGATAGTTTTTATGTCAATCTGAAACAGGAAATAATGGGATATTCTGTCGATTGATCTTGATAGTGTTTAGGTTCCTAAGCAAATCGGCGACGCTTTGTTTGAAAGTGTTGAAGTTTTGTGAAGGTGATTTTGAACAATAACAGTAGCTGGCACTAAATAAGTCGTGATCAATTATAACAGAACTTCATGTTTAATATTAACAACGACAAAAAAAAACTGAAAATATAAATTTCTAACAAAAACGACATAAAAAGCGAAGAGAGCATTTTTATGCATTAAGAATTGAGAGAAGGAATTGGATGCTGCTTTTGATTGGATCACGTGTCCGGCTATTTTTATTAATTTAAAAATATATATAATTACATAAATTTTGAGCGGAATTTTTACTGATTATTTAGATTCCCGATAGCTTTTGCTGCAAAAAAATATATTTAAAGGAAAATTAAACATAAGTTTTAATTCCGTAATATAAAAGCTATTAAAATGTGCTTTCCTTTTCAATTAGGGGCAACTCTGCGTTGACCTATCATTAGAAAAATATTCAAGAAGAAAGTCAGTTCTTGTGTTTTACTTCTTAGGACAAAGTTACCCCATTCGCTGGTACTTAAAATATAATTTTACTATAAAGTTTCATGTATACACCGTAAAGATTCCTATTTATATATACACTGTGTGGTGAAAATTACTTAGGTTCAGTATACTCCATAAATCCATATATAAATATAAAATCCACACCGTTTTTTTTTTTTTGGGGGGGGGGGGGGGTTAAAAAAAATTCTAGGGGGGTGCGTCGTTAGCTCTGGGGGGGATCGGCACCTCTGGTGTCACCTCAAACTTTCATAGGAAAGAATGATAGTTTGATTAACGATCCACACACCTCTTCACCTTTTGGGAATATTTAAACAAGTACCAATATTCAGGGCCGGATTTCTAAATAAGCTAAGTAGGCTGTAGCCTAGAGCGGCAAGTTTTTTGGGGCGGCAAATTTTACGACCAATTAAAGCGGCAATCGGCATTAAAAAAAATTATTATAAAGATATTAGAATAGAGAAAAAACAAATAATTTACATTCATGGGCAAATCGAAAACGTATATACAGTACTAATATTTAGTAGTAAACATGGTACCTGCGAGGGCAATTGCACACGCTCTCCCCCTGATTTGGAAGTTGAAAGACAAATAGTAAAACAGTTTAAAAAATTCGCCTATTATTTCGCTTTCGATTTAGAGTGTAAATGTACAAAAATGATTCTAATATATAAAGAAAAAAACTATCGGGCGACAATTCGATTGTAGCCTACAGGTGGCAAATCTTTAAATCCTGCCCTGCCAATATTACTAGCGGTGTTAACCTTGATTTTACGTAAAACTATGCAATTGGCATGAAACAGCTCAAATGTTTGAAATAGAGATGAACATTACTAAAGGGGGTTCGAGTTCTTTGAATAAGTTACAAAATTCGCCAATTCTTTTAAAACTAAGAGATAATTATGTAATTTTCCACACGCGTAATGGCTGAATACAGTTAATGAATTTGAATTGAGTTATCGTGAGCCAAACTCTAGTTAAATCACTCATTTGTAGTTTTAGTATTAAATAACAAAACAGACCATGTGTAATTCTAGTGTTTAGTTTAAATACTATATAGCAATATTAAAATCCTGAATTTTAAATCACTAAAATTATTCAAAACTATGTCAAGTTCTACGAGTTTCAGCTTTACCCGGGCTGCTTCAAGCACCGAGCAACTTAGCCCGATATACTAATTGATGTACAATTCCTAAAAAAACTCCATCGCAATTTTATATTTAATTATATACAAAAATTAAATTCAAAACTAAAACTAATTCATCGAAAGAAGGCTACACATCAAATTAGTTTCGAGTGCTAAATGCCAAGTTTCTTATCACCAATAGCCTATACCTCGCTCGTTTCAAATAATTGTAGTCTTCTAACGCAGCGCACTGTCATCCATCAGATGAGTTAGAAACGAATTACCATACGAAATACGCAATGTTTTCTGGGAAAATTTGTAATAATGACCAAATATTGAATGACCTTTTAAACTCCCACCGTTATTTGAACTGATGCTACTTTCTAGAATACTGGGGACCCTTATGACAACAATGTAAAATTAATCGAACGGGTCCAAAACCGTTTTCTTCGTTTTTATATTTTAGGATCTTTCATACTAGTTCTTTAGATCTATCCTCATTTGATCAGCGTAACATCTAATTTCTCTACCCTTAAATCTAGGCTTAAAGTTTCCTGCCTTCCGTTTTCCCCCATAAAGTTCTAAACAATAGAATCGTTTCCACAACATAACTAGTACTATACATCTTTTTATTCCCAATAGATTTACACGCAATCGTCGTTTATTTTCTCATAGCTCTTCCCATTACAACTATTCAAAATTCTGTCTGAGTTTTATAAAATTTATAATAACGAACGAATAAAATTTATAACGAATTATCTCACGAACTTGATATTTTTTGCTATGTCCTTTAATGGTTTCGAAACAAATTATTTGCGACTTTTATTTGTGTAATGCGTTTGCTTTTATACTCGATAATTTCGCGTTTGTTTTGGTTTCTAGTTGTTTTGTTCAATATACATTGTAATTAGACTTGATCTGTAATATGCATTTAAAACTGAACGAATTTATATTAACTTTAGCTCCAATTTTAAGTGCAACAGGCACAACATCCTCGAGAGTTGGCAAAGGCGGGAAAATGCCTTCGAACGCGGAAAACTTGGCGCCAGAACGAAAAAATATATAAAACCTAGAACTCTCGATTTAATTGAAACCCAATGCAATAAACATTAAATTAATATAGCTTGTTCCATGTACAAATTATACCGATCTATTAAATTACCAATTTGGTTGGTTTATATGAAAGAAGTCGCGTAGAATGTCAAGTTAGTGTCGCAAATACTGTATTCACGAAGTATTTAACTGTACAAAGACTAACATTTGAAATAATTAAATTATGGACCATGTTAATACCCTTTCACTACTGAAACGGCCCAGGCGACTGTACGACTAAGGACTCGATAATGATATTCCTATCACAAATTGCGCGGAAACAAATCCTGCGTAGCGAAAGTTAAAGTTTTCATTCAAAATTTTGACTAATTTATCCAACTAGTAACCTTAATAATTGCTCATTTCGTATAGTAACTAATTTTAACTCTAATATGGTGGATGACAGCGTGGAGTTGGAAATTATTTGAAACAAATGCGGTAAGCAGGCTATTGATATTTTGGCGGGACAGTGCCGGATTTCGGCCTAGGCGGCCCGATCTTAGGGGCCCAGTTAGGAAAAGGGCCCTTAAAATATAAAATCGCTAAACTCCGACTTTATTCGTTCTTTTGCACAGAAGAAAGTTCGCAGTGTGATTTTATAAATTTTATAGAATATAGTAACATACTGTATTATTCAGATGTTTATTAAAGTTGATTACGAATTATATGTTCTGTACTAGTGTATTTAATTTGCTAAATATCCAAAATAGCTCCGAGATGGTGGGGGGCCCAAATGTCAAGTGCCTAGGGGCCCTGGGTCTTTAAATCCGTCACTGGGGAAGGGGGGTATATTCTGAATCAAATCTAGATTTTATTAGGATACAATTTGTTAAAAATAAAATTATCTATGGGCATAAAACACCAGTATGCTTATTCGTGGGCTAGTATAATAAAGAGCCCCCAAACATTTTTATGCAAAAGTTCCAAGTTTAAGACCAATATTTAGATCGCACTAGAACTACACAATGGAATGTTGACAAGTAGTTGAGGATCAATTTCAAAACAATTAAATTTCATTTGGACGAATAAGTTGGCGATCCCTAATTTAAGTTAGTCAATCTTCCGAAACAAACTTTCATAGCGATAGTAGTATCCAATTAATTTTTTTTTGACACCAAGTCTTTACCTTTAAGGTTGCCATTATAGGTTTTGATTTAATACAACCCAAAATACTTGGTTTTCTTGCATCATCTTGTATTTTATATTTTAACATATTTACTTATTAACTTTAATCCTTCAATCATGGTATACACTGCGTTTTAAACCAAAAGCCTTTTTAAAGAAAATCCTAGATAGGCAGATGTAGTTTAATAACGTCGCACTAGAGCTACACGAGGGCTGGCGACAACTAGACATGGTTATATACTTGATAAGTATTAACGACTAATAAACGTTACACATTTTTATTTGTTGCACTGATGCAGATCTTGTATGCTTAAAGTCTCTTAACCGTAGTCACCAAATTATAATTGAATCAACATGCATCTTCCCCGACTTCTATATAATTACATTAAATATACCAACACAGACGGAATATTTTTAAAATTAGTTAGGCTTTACTCAATACTCATCCCGATTTGAATGCGCCAAAACAAAGTTTTTAACTAATTTAATTATTTTCGCTACTGAAAGTTGGTTTTGTTAACGGTTTATGTTGATTCGTTGATTATTTATGGGAACAGATATTTCCAGCTAACTAGATTTGATTGAAATGCCGCAGCTGTAGAACTACACACTGGTCATGGATGCACCAAAGATTTACAAACTTAAGAATCTTAACAAAGAACCATTTTAAAGACGAATTGTTGAACACTACCACCTTTGATTTTAAAAAAAAAATAGGAAGCCCGACTGAATACTAGATCACCCAATCTAAGAAACCCATTTTCAGAACTTAATAGTTAATAAAGAGCTTTAAGACATTGTAACTCTGCAAAGTGGAATAAAGATTGACTAGTCGGAAGGGTACTGCCTGATCTATTACTAAAATGGTTGAATTCCCAAACAAACCATTAATACTAGATTTTGCATCTCGTTTCTAGTTTATAAATATTTAAACTAGAATAAACTTTCAACTTCAACGAAGGCAGTGGGAATAATTCCCGTTCATTTAATAAAGGATTAGTTTTGGTTTAATTAAAGCCTCACTGGAGCTATCCGAGGGACATTGCCGAGGGATTGATTGGATTTAATTAATGTAGATTAACGTCGGACTAGATCTGTTTGGATTGGCGTAATACACGAGGGACATTTTCTAAAACTTAGCCGCGAGACATTAAATACCCTGTAAAATGTACCTTGAACCTGCGAAACCAATACTTCGTTTTGGGTCGTATCCTGTGTGTTATTTTAACCATCATGGTACACCGAAGTTTAAGGTTTACAAACTTATGAATCTTAACAAAGGACCATTTGTAAAGAAATTATTGAACACTGCCGACTTTAATTTTAAACTGAAAATTATTAGAAAGCACGACTGAATACCAAATCACCCAATCTCAAAGAAACACAATTTAAGAACTTAACAAAGAGCTTTAGAAATTGTAACTCGGCAAATTGGAATAAAGGTTGACTAGTCAGAAGGGTACTGCCTGATCTATTACTAAAATAGTTAAATTCCCTAACAAACCATTAATACGAGAATCTGTATTTCTGTTCTAGTTAATAGTTGTTCTAGTTAAGTAGAATAAACTTTCAACTTTATCGAAGGCAGTGGGAATAATTCGCGTTCATTTAATAAATAATTAGTTTGGATTGAATTAAAGCCACACTAGAGCTATCCGAGGGATATTGGCGAGGGATTGATTGGATTTAATTTATGTAGATTGGTTAAATTAACGTCGCACTATATCTATTTGGATGGGCGTGGTTAAATTACCGACGTACTATATATATTTGGATGGGCGTGGTTAAATTAACGTCGCATATATCTATTTGGACTGGCGTAATACGAGGGACATTTTGTAAAACTTCTCAGCCGCGAGACATAAAATACGCTGTAAAATGTACCTTGAACTTGCGAAACCAATACTTAGTTTCGAGTCGTATACTCGTATCCATATCTTCGTTAAGTCTTGACGATCCCAGAAGACTGTATCGAGGTTGAGAATTGAAGCTTTTGACGATCCGTGAGGCTGACCAACTCTTTTCCTGAAATTATATATCATCAGCAGGGTTCGAAATTCAGGGTAGCTAGTCGCAAAAAGCGACCAACTTTAATTTTGGGACTAGACAAGTTTAGTCGCGGTCATCGCCGACTAGTTTTCAAAATAGTCTACGCCAACTTTTCTCACAGTAGTTTTCACTACCCTAGCCGAAAATAATCTTTAAATCACAATTTTTTTTAACTGATCTTTAATTTGTTAAACGCGTTGTGATCCTAAAATCGCGAAATTGCACAACTCCTGCGATCTTTAAACTTTGAACCTTCGGGGATCTATAAATTTTGAAACCCCGGCGCGGCGTTCTGTAAATTCCGTATCTCCGGCGATGCTAAAATCCCAAAAATGGGGAGATTTCAGAATTCGGAAACACCGGTAATCGAAAAATAAAAACTCCAAGGCGAACGTAATATCCATTAAGTACGACTATCGTAAATTGAAATTTCTAAATTTTTTTTAATTCCAGTTTTCCTAAAATTGCGAAACTGGTAATTCTATAATCTAAAAAAAATAGTTTATATTTTATTCGCGATACTTCGGTAATCTTATACTCGCGGAAATTCCAGTGATTTAGCTACAGTAGACGTCCGGAGTTTGTGGATAATTTTATTTAAAAAGAGTATTTCTTAATAAAATATTTCTTGCTCCTAGTTTTAAGTAAGTCGCATAGGTTGCTCCTAAATTTCTGAATCGAATTTCTAACACTGATCATCAGCAACGGTTCGGCTTAAAAAACGGTAAGCAATAAATTGAAAGATTAAATTTTAGAATGACTATAGTAGCTATTTACCTTCCATCAGGTTATTGGGAATCCCGAGTTGAAGTATCGTCGCAGTAGTCAGAAGAGTAGAAATGCCGAGTTGAAGATTGAAGCTCAGATGATCCGTGAGGTTAACCAACTGTTTTCCTGGAAAGATACATCAACAACGATTCAGCTTGCATTCATAGAAAGATATTAAATTTAAGAATAACTAGTACAGTTTGAACCTCGATTATCCGGCCTAATTTGAACCAGAGGTAGGACGGATAATCGAAAATTCCGAATAGAGAATTTTCATTAAATATTTATAAACATAGTACAGAGAGCTGAAATTCCGCGGATTTCATATTAATCAACGTCCGAAATCCGCGCTGGTTTTACAGTTGTAAACATTGAATTTTGGTATTAATTTATCTCCGAAACAGACTTCCTAGCAAAAAGAACACATTTATTTTCTAATCGTATTTTTTTAAATAACCGAGAGGAGTTTGAGCAAGCGCTTGTTGGTTTTTGTTCTATAGTATATATCAATTAAAATCCCAAAGACTTCAGGAGTTTTCCCGATAGGATTGTCAGAAGTTTACTTTTTAGAGTTGCCGTCTTAGTTTTGCTCCTAAAATCACCCGATTTCATACACTCTTAAAACAAACGAGCGGTTTTAACTCAGTCCGAGTTAATTTCCACTCCTTTCCGTGCCGAAAATGCACTTCCCCTATAGGAGTGGATTTCACTCTTTTTGCGGAGTGGGTAAAAGAAATAAAAGAAAACAATGTCCTACACTCTTAAAACGAGCGGTTTCAACTCAGTCTGAATTTCCACTCCTTTCCGGGGCCGAAAATGCACTTCCCCTATAGGAGTGGATTTCAATCTTTTGTTTTAAGAGTGTAAACGACGGAAATTCCCAATGAATCGCGGAAGTTTGCTTATTTTAGTATTGCCGACGAATTCTCATTTTAGAATCACTATAGATTTCCGAGACTAATTTCTTTTATGAATAACAGAGAAATTACTTTGGGGAAAATTTTGATGTTGACTTACGGTTGGTTTACAGATAGTTCCGGATAAAAGAGGGACGGACAGGGTGGTAACAAAATAGTTAAAAAGTTCCATGATATTTCCATGATTTCCCTGATACTTTCATAATTCCGATTCTACGATTACTTTTTAGTTTAGTTTGAATTATCGTCATACTAGAGCTACACGAGGGCTAAGGGCGACGGGCGTCGTAATTTAGAACCACAGTCAAGTGACGAGCCGACACCCGAGCACCCAACGCAACCGTTAAGGGCGACATCGTACACAGCGTTGGGACTTTGGAGCATATTTGGCGATATTTGGCATATTTTAATGATGATGGACAGTTTTTTGCCTCTGCATGATAGGAAGAGAGTTTACTTTCGTAGCTCTGGTTCAGGCCAATCGGACCAACCAGAATATTTTCTTTGGATCAAGAAGTGTCCGCTAGTATAGTGATCGCAAAAACTACCTAAACCTACTGTTTACATAATCCGAAATGGAAAAATTCCCCGATATTTAGCGAAATTTGAAAAATTCCCGAGAATTCCCCGATTTCCAGGTTTTGTTACCACCCTGGACGGATAACCGATGTTCTACTGTAGCTATTTACCTTCATCAGGTTCTTGGGAATCCCGAGTTGAAGTATCGTCGCTGTAGATGGTCGTCCGAACACGATGGCTATGTGGAAATGCCGAGTTGACGAAATTTTGGAGTCGTTTTCGTGTCTCAAGTCCGGATCTTCTTGCCTTTGATCTACCAAAATATAAAAGATTCAGGAAATACAATTTGCTTATATTTTTGAAGGGATTTTTAAGTTAATAAGTACACAGTTAATAGATTAAATATTTCAATAGTTATAAAGTAAGCACCTTGTTGTGTTTTGGCTAATCCTCCAGTTGTCTGACGAAGTCAGACCAAGTCCAAAAGTTGACCTTTAGAAAGTCGATAACCAGAGAGGGGAAAGGTAAACGTCATCTCTGGAGGTCCGACGCAGTCCAAAACATGATCGGGAGAGGCCTGCTGAACATGACATCTAGAAGTAGGCACCAACAAGCAGCAGATTATCGGCACAGGTGCACTGGAGTTGCAACCATAGTTTTCAAACCTTGAAAAAAAGATTTAAGTAAGCGTAATTTAAACATTAGAATCAGTAGATTTAATAGAAAGCTCTTGCAATGAAATTGCTGTGGAACAAAGGAAAATCCATCAGACACTAACAATTACTCTTATAATCGTCAATATATATTATTTATTTAATTAACTTGTAAATAATTGACTAATAACGAGAAAGCATAATTCGACTCGCCAATATTTTTTTTTAGTTTAAAAAAAATAGCATCCTTATTATCGCCTAAGGCAATCTTGGAAAAAGACACTCCGAGAATCTGATCCGACAGTGAGAATACCAGATTGCCACAGCTTGAGACAGGAAAAAAACAACAAATTTTTTATTAAACTTACGGAGTGCAGTTGTGACATCCGGGAAGTATTTGTAGAACGAGGTTGAAGAGACATGATGGAACTACATTCAAACGAAAGTTGGTTACGCCGTACGTACGCCGTAAATCTGCAATGCAAAATACAAGATAAAAAAAATCTAACAATATACATAACTCATTTAAAACTAGACATGCAAATAAGATACAAAAAAAATAGTCTTGCGTTCGGGAAACAGAGCTTAAATAACAATAGGTGCTTAAAGCATGGTGTAAAAATAAGACATCAGTAGCCTTTTAATATAAAGCTATTAAACTAAGAGTTTAGGTATTTCACAAGTTTATAACAAGCCTATTCCAATTGGAAATATGGCTAAGTCTTCAATTGTTAGCATACTTATTGGCAACAAATCCTTACAATTAAAAACTGCAACTTTTTCAGTTATTAATTATCAGCAAAAAAATGTCGAATGGAAGGCTGCAGTGAATTTAAGCGCACAGCACTATAAAAAAATCCGAAAGATTTTTTTATATTATATTCTCTAGTTCAACAGACGCTGTTTTTATTCACTTACGAGTAGCCTGACCATATTTGTTTCAGTGATTAACTTTGACTATTAAACCATGATTAAATTTTAATAAATCATATTGTATTTACGCTGTTTTTGTTTGAAAAAAACCATCAAAAAATTAAACGGAGAATATTTTCAGTTTTCAGCTAGATAATAGTTGAATAACAAACTAACCTGTACTGCGAAATGCAAAACGTCTGGTCACCCTAAACTTATGAGATAGTAAAGTTGCTATAAAATACAAAATGTCTACTTACAACTTAGCCGAAACTTTGGCGTTTATATATTCAGCATCTAATTATGACTATAAAATGTGCTAAATTGCAATTGCTTGAATCTTTGCTAAGCTCACCTATTTACTTTGTTTTCTGAGTTTTGAAATCCCCCGCTATGGCTTATGACTGGTTATCTTCGGAAATGGTTGCACGTTGTACATTGTTTTACATAACTCAGATTTCCATATCTTTGAGATGAAGTTTTATATATGTGGTTGGTACCTACGCCGTACTAGAGCGTGATTAAGACTCTACAGTATCTGAAATTCCTGTAACTGGGTATGGGTTGTTATGAATTAACTTCGCACTAGCTGCGCACCTAGAATGACTGTGACAGTTATTCTGGGCTGTTGCTCTCACTTGGTCCAAAATTGCGAAGCACCGTGTTTACTGTGTTTTGTTTCCTTAGGATATCTTTACAGGGTGCGGGTTCCATTCCCTCCTTCGCCCTGGGTGTAGTTTCTCTCCCTGTGTCAGTAAAAATTCTGTCTGTGTCCGTCTTACTTGACTTTATAAGCGGGTCTCTGATCAAGCACACAAGCCGGAATATACATGTACCAACCTTAGGATATAATAAAAGAACTTTATTAATTGCACTGGCGGAGTGAGAGCCCAGTTGATAAGGCATTGTTTCGAGGCTATAGAGTTCAGTCGGTTAAGGGCGTTCGCCTTGCATGCGGAAAGGTCCCAGGTTCGGGTCCCGGCATCGCTAAAATAACTGACGGCCTATATAAACGGCCCGTGCAGCCAAAAATATCCGACTAATAATACCCCGTATAGAGGGAGTGCACGTTAAATATGCTCCAAAGTCCCAAAGCTGCGTACGATGTCCCCTTAACGGCTGTGTTGGGTGCCTACTAAGGTATCGGTTCGTCACTTGACTGTAGTTCTAAATTACGATGCCCGTCGCCAATAGCCCTCGTGTAGCTCTAGTGGGACGCTAATTCAAACTAACCTACAGTGCAGACATAATTAAATGTTAATTTTGTCAAATACTTTTAAATAGCTAACAAAAGTAACATTAAGTATGGTTAATGATTCCTGATACCCTAACCTGTACAAGTTGTTTTACCTTTATAATTGTGCAAATGCAGAAAAGCCTGTACTAAGGTGTAATTTCCCCTAGAAACAAATAAGAGCAACTAAAAAATAAACTTTAATAATCATTCAAACTTTCTTGGAGGTATTTTTTTTAATATGCATAATTCTTGATTTAGTTCTTTGATGCTGAAATTTTTTCTTGACTGTGGTTCTAAATTATGACGCCCGTCGCCAATAGCCCTCGCGTAGTTCGTGTGCGACGATATTTCAAACCAATCTAACATAAGGCATTGTTTCCAAACTCTTATGTGTTTGGATCGAGTACATTGATACGATCGAATACACAAAATAAACCCCGGTCCAATGCCCTATATGATTTCGCCGCAAAGTAGCGTTATGGCTCCTGTTCATATGTCAGCCTCGTCGCTATGAGACCAGCAGTAGTTTTCAAAGTAGTTTTAGTATGGCTTTGTAGCTGCCTCAGTAATCCATAGTCATCCAAAAGAATCCTCAAGGTGGATATGAGTTTCTTCGGCGTTTTTTTTATATATATACTACTGTTTTCGTTGGGGCCGTGGGGAGCCTAGTGGAACTATCGATACTATCGAAGTGGACGAAGTTTTCTGGCAGCTTGCCAGAACATCGATACTATCGAAGCGGAAAAACTTCGAATGAATTACTTCGAATGAAAACTTCGAATTATTCATTACATCGAGTTGGTGATGCTTCGATTGTTTCCCTTACGTACGTGTGCTTGGTATTGAATTAACGTTACACTAGAACTACGCTATTTATTTATTTTATTTATTTTATTTATTATTTATTTTATTTATTATTTATTTTATTATTTCATTTTATTTCATTTTATTTCATTTTATTTCATTTTATTTCATTTTATTTCATTTTATTTCATTCATTTCATTCATTTCATTCATTTCATTCTTTCTTTCTTTCTTTCTTTCTTTCTTTCTTTCTTTCTTTCTTTCTTTCTTTCTTTCTTTCTTTCTTTCTTTCTTTCTTTATTTATTTATTTATTTATTTATTTATTTATTTGTGGATGGATGGATGGATAGATTTATTTGTGGATGGATGGATTGATGGATGGATTGATTTATTTGTGGTTGGATGAATTGATGGATGGATCGATATGAATATCGATAAATATCGTATAAGTATAACGATATCGATACATACATATATAACGATATCGATATATATATATTTAATATAGATATTTAATATATATATATATTTAATAACATATAATAACATGATAAACATAACTAACATAATAAAGTGTTCCATATCAAATTCCAGACTTGACTCATTCGTTTTCTGCAAGAATTGTGTTAATATCTCTACCCATTTCTTTTTTATTAAAATTTTTGAAAACAGGGAGTCCTTTTCTGGACACCCTGTATATATATATATATATATATATATATATATATATATATATATATATATATATATATATATATATATATATATATATATATATATATATATATATATATATATATATATAATATATATATATATATATATATATATATATATATATATATATATATATATATATATATATATATATATATATATTATATATATATATATATATATATATATATATATATATATATATATATATATATATATATATATATATATATATATATATATATATATATATATATATATATATATATATATATATATCGGTATCGCTATACGTATCGATGTACATAACAAAAACATGTTGGTATCGATATACATATCGATAAATATATCTATAACGATATGTACATCGATATGTTTATCGATGTGCATATCGATATACATATCGACATAACGATATTCATATCGACGTAACGATATACATATCGTTATCGTATAAATTCGTATTAATATCATATTAATATCGTTACGTATATCGATATCGATATAAATCCATATCGATATAAATCCATATCGATATCGATATAAATCCATAAATAAATCCATATCGATATAAATCCATAAATAAATCCATTTTTTATCAATAAATAAAAAAAATTCATAAATAAATCAACAAATCCACAAATAAACAAATCCACTAACAAACAATAAAATCCACTAACAAACAATAAAATCCACAAACAAACAAACAAATCCACAATCAAACAAACAAACAAATCCACAAACAAACAAATCCACAAACAAACAAACAAATCTACAAACAAACAAACAAATCCACAAACAAACAAATCCACAAACAAACAAATCCACAAACAAACAAATTCACAAACAAACAAACAAATCCACAATTAAACAATCCACAAACAAACAAATCCAAAAAACAAACAAATCCTACAAACAAACAAAAAAATCCAACAAACAAATAAATAACGTAGTTCTAGTGTAACGTTAATGCAATACCAAGCACACCTACATAAGTGAAACTTTAAACAATCGAAGCATCACCAACTCGAAGTTTTCATTCGAAGTTTTTTCCGCTTCGATAGTTCGATTGTTTTGGCACGCTGCCAGAAAACTTCGTCCACTTCGATAGTCTCGCTTCAGCGAATACTATCGATTGTCAACTCGATCTATTCGGCCTACGAATGAACTATTCATTCGAATAGGAAACTATCGATGTTTAAGGAACATTACACCAAACACGTTAGTATTTCAAAAAAGAGTTAAACCAATGATGCTAAAACCCCTTCAATGTTAAGTAACATAAGAGCAAACTCTAAATGCAGTGTTCGCTCTTTTTAGCAAGACTTCTGTCGTATATAACGTTAATCAGGATTCAAAATTGAAAAATAATGTTTACCAGAATTAGGTTTAAAAAACTGGTATAAATATTTAAAAAGTTTTACGTTAAATGAATTGTGATACGTTTGAAAAATAACTTCTACAGATTAAATCTAATGATGGTTTGTTAAATTTAAAAATGTATTTCTTATATGAAGAGGTGAAGTGCAAAACAAGTAAATCACTTTTTGGAAAACATTGAGTTGGTTAGCTTTTCATACAGGTATTGTAGGAAAGGATCCACCAACAATTTGATTTGCACAAAAAAAGTGATTTTTGACAAAAAGTGAAAACTTTTTTTGTGCAAATCAAAATGTTGGTGGATCCCTTCCTACAATGCCCGTATGAAAAGCTAACCAACTCAATTTTTTCAAAAAGTAATTTAACTTTTTTTGCACTTGAGCTCTTCATATATACGCATTATCTTACTTCGAAATTCTATGGTTATTGATATTTTTTTAACACAAAAGTTTGAGATCCTGCTAGCGTAAAATTAATTTTATATTGACTTGTTGGGTTTCAAACTTAAAATCATCCTGTATTTTAAATAAATGATCATTGAAGTAAATCTATTTTACAGATGTCGATAAAATGTCAACCAGTATTTACAAAATGATTTTTAAACGGCTTCTTGTTATTTTGGCACTAGATGGCGTGTTTTTTCCGCCCTACAATGCGTTATTTTTAGGGCTTGGTCTAGTGGCGTAGGAGGCTAAAGCAACAACCGGACGACTGCGGATTAGTCGATTCTGCTTCAGTTTTCTGTTGTGGTATATATATATTACTTTCAATGACCTAATATATGAAATATAAGTTTATGGAATGAAAGTCTTGCAATGGTGTCGAAAATTCGAAATAGAGATTTTTCGTTTTCTACGCGTTTTGGAGGGTGCTGAAAGTGGTTATTGAACAATGGTCCGTCTGTCTTTATGAAACCAATCTTCAGATCGAATCAAAAGAGCTACGGATTTCAAATTTAGTACACGAGTTTTTAGTACTACCTGTCTGACGTCATAATAACGTTTTTGAGAAAATCGTGCATGCACAATCGGTAGCTGCCATAACAATTTTTAGCCATACGTTTTTAGTTTTAAAGGCAATGAAATTACCTTATAATGTATATAGTTACCTTTAAATGTGTGTTTTGATTTAATTAGTAGTAATTGGAAGTTTAATAGTGTTGCACACCCATAGTTTTTTTAGAACGTTTTTATTGCTTGAACTTCTAGATACAGCCAAAGTACCCAAATAAGGAAATTTGCCTACTATTCAAGACATAGGGAAGGGTTATGCAACCAAAAAAAAATATTTAACAATGTGTATTTTGTCTCTTTTTAGCATATTTTCTGAAGTACAGCGCTCTCTATCGGGGTTCCTGGAACTATTTTTGTGTGCATAATCCGTTTCCCCATGTCTTGAATAGTACGCGTGATCGGAAATAAAACACCCCCTACTCTGAACCCTCTATACAGCGAACTACTCAGAGTAGACTTAAAATTTCGTAACTATACAAACTGTGATAGAGGGCGCTGTACATCAGAACATATACTAAAATGAGACAAAATACACATTGGTAACTATATTTTTTGCATAATCCGTTTCCCTGTGTTTTGAGTAGTATGTTTACCAAATTTTGATTCTTTACTCTGAGTAGTTTGCTGTATATATAGTGCTTAGAGTAGGGGTGTGTATTACCGATCACCCAGTAAATTGACTTGCTGGGTTTCAAACTTGCTAAAATTATCCTACCTGTTTTTCCAATTAACAATATGTTACCGTTAAAACCCGAAATCAGCTAAAACTAGAATTAACTAGTGGGAGCTAGTTTTAACTGAGACCATTAGTTAAAACTAGTTTCCACTAGCTAAAATCAATCATCCCCAGCTAATACTGGTTTTAGCAAAATAGATTGGTTCAAACTAGATTTAATTATAAAAAACTTATTACTTTATTAGATAAAACTAGAATTAACTGAAAGTAACGCGATTTAGGATAATAGGTTTGGTTTTGTTTAGTTATTCGAATTATTGCTGAAATACAATGAAGGCGTTATGGTTATTGGAAGACGCCTTTAAAAACGGTACTATGCGTTTTTTTAAGGACGACATTGTCGTAATACGATTATAAAATTCCTCTTGTCAAACATTTAATAATGGATTCATGTTTAATTAATGAAGCAAAGTGGAAGATCTTAAATTTCGTGCAACAACGACGCTTTGCAACAACAAACAAATCTTTTTAAGTTTACACGTATTGCCACTTCTTTTTAAAGAAATTAACGTTCACAATAATTTAAAAGTCGAGCATTTTCAGTTATTTCGACTTTTATCTGAAACATGTCAGATAATTCTATTTTTTGCTAATTACAACTAGTTTTAACCAATGCAATTGGTCAAAACTAATATTAGATAGGGAGGTCTAGTTTTAGCTAGTGGAAACTAGTTTTAACTAATGGCCTCAGTTAAAACTAGTTCTCACTAGTAAATTCTAATTTTAGCTGATTTCGGGTTTTAACGGTAACATATAGATTGACTTGCTGGGTTTCAAACTTGTTAAAATTATCCTACTTACTTTCTTATACCTCTTTCACTCCAACATGGAGCAACAGGGCCTCCGTCATGGTCCGCCATCTCACCCTGTTGACCAGGGCCTTTTTTAGGGGAGGGCGGAGTGGGCGGGCGCCCAGGGCAGCAGATTTTTTAGGGGCAGTTTGTCAAATGATTTAAGTTTGCTCTCCGAAAAATATTTTCCCCCGCTGAACAACGCAAAACTAGAATCAAACAAAATCATTACAAAATCAAAATTTTAAAAAAGGTGTATATTACAATAAAAGATTAAAACTTTTTCAGAAGCTCCTATTAATATATATCTGCATTGTTATAAATCCAAAACTGTAAATAACCCCTCCCCCCCAAAAAAAAACCCCCAAAGCCTTTAAATAACCAAAATAAACCTTTAAAATATTGAAAAACTGACAAACCTGGACACTATAAATGACTAAAATAAATGTTTTGTGGTTTTGGCGTGAGCAAAATCAGAAATTATTTCCTTAAAATCTAACTATCTTAAAATGCCACTTTCAATTGAAAAGCACACGGGTGTGGCCTCAAGATTTTTTGAAACGTCCACATCAGTGCTCAAGACCACTCATGTCGACATTTTAACTAGCTTTCCCTCGACGGCTTGCTAAGGCAGGCTCTTCACTTGTTTTGGCACAGCAAGTTAAAAATTTCACACCTGAAAACCTGCCAGTTTTCAAAATTTTTATTGTTTTTCAGAAAAACAATGTTTTGGGCTGCAATTCCATGTGCAGTTTTTGCTTTTTATTTTCCCCCTTTTTAAAAACATGAAGTGTATTTTTTTTACATATGTAGTAGGCCGGCCGCCAATTTTGTGTTTTGATTGAATTTTTATACAATTATGTCAGTATTTTATTTTCTTTGTCCATTTTCAAAAATGTCTTTATTAGATATTTTACAAGTGTATTATTGTTAGTGTAGTATTTGCCATTTTCTAGTGTATATTCTCCAGATTCTGTAGCAGCTCTATAGGACACAGGACCTGTCGATTTAGTCACAACCGCTGGTATCCACTCTGGATCTTGAGAATAGTTCCGGATCAACACTGGGTCGTCAATCTCGAATTGTCGCAGTGGACGATTGCTGGTTTTCTCAGACTGATGTTCTTGCCTCTCTCTCTGATCTTCCAAGAAATCTGGATGCAGCCTATCCAAACAACTTCGCAGTCGTCTCCCCATCAGCAGCTCTAAGACTCGTCACAGTAGAAGGCGTGATGTACTGGTGAAGTAGGAACTGAGCAAGTCGTTTCTTCCAAGTCCCCTTCACAATGCGCCTAAGAGAGTCCTTGGTACTCTGGACAACCTTTCAGCTTGACCGTTCCCGGTGGGACGACGTGGAGCTATGAGGACTCTTCGAACAGCATTCCCAGATAGGAAGTCTTCATACTCTCTCGACTGGAAAGGTGGGCCGTTGTCCGACACCACGACATCTGGGATTCCATGGGTTGCAAATATGTCCCTCAGAACATCGATAGGGGCAGTTTCTGTTGTTGAAGACATTTCTTTTACCTCAGTTAACTTCGAGTAGGAGTCTACCACTATTAGGAATTTGCGTCCTTGGAAAGGTTCAGCGAAATCAACGTGCAAACGTGACCATGGAGTTGTAGTGATCTCCCACGGGTGTACTGGAGCTCTCAAATTATCTCAGGAGTTGCCTTAGTACGGCTAAATAACCCAAACAACGGCTGATGATCAGTAATTACTGTGAAAGTATGACCATATAGAAAATAATGAAATTTCTTTACAGCTGAAATAATGGCAAGAGCCTCCTTATCAATCTGGGCATAATTCCGCTCAGTTGACGTCAGTGTGCGAGATGAAAAAGCAACTGGTGCTTCAGGTCCGTCAGGAAATCGATAACTTAACACATTCCCTATTCCATAAGGAGATCCATCGCATGTAAGAATTATCGACAATGACTCGTCAAAAGGAACAAGCACTTTAGAAGAAGAAATCAAATCCTTCAATGAATTGAAGGCATCTGTATGTGTTTTTGTCCAAACAAACTCAGCATTGCTGTCGAACAACCTATGTAAAGGCTCAGCAATTGTGGCCTTATTCTCAAGAAACTCACGATAAAAATTTATTAAACCAAGAAATGCTCTCAACTATTGTTTATCTGTAGGAGTTGGTACAGCACGAATTGACTCTACCTTAGATCTAGACGGATGTATACCCTCCCTATTTACACGATAGCCCAGAGAATCTACCTCAGTTACCCCCAAAAGACATTTTTCTCTTTTAGCACGCAGACCAGCCTTTTTAAGCCGATCTAGAACCTCAGATAAACGGCACGCTAGTTCCTCGCGTGTTTCAGCACGAACCAGGACATCGCCAAAATAGGGTTATTACCCGATCCAGATCAGCAAAAGTATCTTCCATTAAACTTTGAAAAAGACCTAGAGCCACATTTACTCCAAATTGGAGTCTGTTTACCTTGAATACTCCTTTATGAGTTACAATGGTTTGAGCCTCTGAAGACTCTTATCTACCCTCAGCTGCAAATAAGCCTGAGCCAGATCCATTTTAGCATAAAACCCTCCACATTTCAAATTAGCTAATAAATTGTTAATTGCTGGTATAGGATAAGAGAAAGCAGCCATGGCTTTATTAAGTGTGGTTTTAGTCACCACAGAGTCTCACCTTCCCTGTTGGTTTCAACACTGGAACAACAGGAGTAGCCTGTTGGATTGTCACAAGGCTCAATAACCCCCTCTGCCAGAAGCTCTTTTAAAGCCAATTCAATTTTAGGATTGAATGCGAGAGGAACATTTCTAGCCTTACATTTACACCTAATAGGTGGAAATCTGGGGTCCATTGGAAGTTTAACTTCTGGACCAGTATAGGTCCCCAATTCTTCACTAAACACCTCAGGAAAGTTTTGTACTACTTCCTAGACAGGGTCAGATAATGCATTTATACCATTAATAGAAATGCCAAAATAACCAAACCAAGAATAGCCCAGAATATTTGTACAATTAAACTTCGCAACCAAAAGTTCTGAATTTTTGCAAAAGATTTTAAATTGAACCTTTACAGTACACTTCCCAGCAAGTTTAATGCTATTCATCTGAAAGTCACGTATTTCCACTGCAGTACTAGTTAACTTTGGCTTATTCGACCCAAAATTTTGTTCCCATGTGTTGAAAGAAATTATGGAGTAGTAGGACCCGGAATCTACCTCCTCCATATTAATTTCTCGTCCCTCTATTTTCACAACAACATTCCGTTTAAGGGAATTGAATACTCATCATTTAAGGAACTGACCACTTCTATACCGTGTGACTTCCGAAAATTAGCATTTTTAGGCCCGTTGCGTTCGGAACGACATTTGCGTTCAATGTGACCTTTCTTGCCACAAGCTCTGCAGTTTGCATCCTTAAACCTGCAGTTGGACGTTCATGCTGCTCACCTCAACCATAGTAAAACGTTTTTGAAGGACCTTTCGCCCCCTTACTAAATTCAGACCTCTGTTTACATTCGCTTTTCTTAACGTAATCTACGAACTCGGCACCCGCGACACGTCGCGAATTTAAAGAATGCATGCTTCTTAAATGGACAGCTGCGGATTCATGGACAAAAGCCTTGGAAACAGCATCGTCAAGCGACAAAGTCGTTTCCGATAAGAGCCTGTGTTGCACGCCCTCATCTCGTAGCCCGCAAACCAGCGGAGCCTTTCCGATAAGGTTGTACCGAAATCACAAACCTCGGCCAGTCGCCTCAACTCGGCAACATAAGTAACTGATGCCCTCGTTAGCGCTTTGAATACGTTTGTGAAATTTGAAACGTGAAAAAATGACAGAAGGCTTAGGACTGAAATGGGATTTCAGCGCGGCCACAATTTCATCAAAAGTTTTTCAGAGATAGCAGACGGTGCAATAAGAGAACGAATAACTCTTACCGTCTTAACTCCACAAACAGCAATTAAAGTGGCACGCTTCCGCTCTGCCGTGGTGATATTATTTGCTTCTAAATAATATTTAAGCGTTTCGGAGTATAAATCCCATGAAGAAGGATTTGAAATGTCAAACTCGGGAATTGAGCCGACGGCCATGACGGGAGCAGGTTCAGAACTCAGATAGTAAACAAAAGCGAAATATTAGCCTACAGCACCAGAAATCCGCATGTCAACATGGAAGAAGAGTTGACTGAGTCAATTCAACGGAATAATAGTAAGTAATTCTCGTTATTGGTCGTAAGTAGTCTCGCCAGTTGTTCTCATACCTTTATCGGGGAAACGCCCCCCCCCTTTTTGCCGCGTAAGTACGACCTCCACTCGTCGCCAGTTGTTCTGATGATTTAGAAGATGCCAGGTGAACAGGAATGTAACTATTTATTAGTGTAGGACATAACTATAATGTAAGTATAGCAACATAAGAAGGGCCGGCACAAATAATAGAACTTAACAGAACTCGAAACTGTAGGATCTAGTCAGGAAGTTCCTTATATATCACATCAACAGGCTCGGACCTGCGCAGACAGTTCAAGACATGCGTAGCTCCAGTTCACAACAAAACTACTGTTCTTGTATATCTATCTTTTCTGTAAGCTAAACACTTTCAAATGGTTTTTGAAAATCATAATCAGAATCCATATTCAAATGCGTGTGCCTTTGTATAGTTCCAGATATTTATCGATCTGCTTTATTTAAAAACATTATGTACATGAATTATTCTTAAACTAATGATATTTGATTTTTTTTTCACGTAATTATAAAAAATAGTTTATGCAATGCTTGTGAAAAGTAAACTTTTTAAAACACTGTCATTATTTCACGTTCGTGAAATAAAATCCCCTCATTTTAAAAAGTATTACTTTTCACACTTGCTGCATAAATAACTATTTTTTAATAAATGATTCACAGCAGGGATTCATTTATATTTGCGTCCAGCAAATCGATGTTCAGAAGGGAAGGTATAAAATATTAAATTTGAATGCTGATCTTTGAAAGATTTCGTCTACGTATTTGTCCATCCTACTACGCAGCAGTTTTATTTACTCATTTCCGAATACTTTATTTAAAAACACAATATAAATATATGAAAATTAATAATTGTAAAAATGGCTCCAATAGTAAACATACATAAATCATTACAATATTTCCACACAAGTTTTTACCCATTTGACCTGCAGGTGGCGCAAGCATCTACGCTTAAGGTCTCTTTACAAACTGGTGTATCAAGTGGCGAATCCAAGATTAGTATAGGATGTGTAAATTTAACTGTTCTGGTTCCGTGCTAGTATAGCTTATGAGTCCTAATTTGGAAGTTCCAATTATATTTAACGGTTGCTAAAAATTGGGAGCTGAACAATTTTGATTGTTTCACGTCGGGAATGGCAACATTTCAAGCTGTCTTGTTTTCATTTTTTGTCAGGAATTACTTTTTTTTCAGTATTCTCGAAAGTGAGTTTGTTAAGAATATTTTACTTATTAAATTTTTTAAATGCCAAATTCTTGCTGTGCTGGTGGATGTTTAAATCAGTTGTTAAAGAAAGTTTTCAGAGAAAGAAAAGTTTCTTTTCATCTGTGCTGGTCATTCTGAGAGTGAAACCGAAACAACCAATGAAATCACATAGCACCGGAAAGGGAAAACAAGAGCGTTACATCATCTGAAACATTTCCATTGTTCAGTGTTCAAACTGGTTCGGCAAATTTTCGGATATTGTCCCACTTGAAGACGGAATAGCCTTCGTGTAGCTCTATTGCGACGGTAATTCAAACTTACCTATCTACCTCACCTGAAGACCGTATCTTTATGATTATGTTCTTTTTGAAGTACTCGGTTATCTTTGCAAACCTATTGAGTTCAGAGAAATCAGTCTTCAGAAGTATCGCCGCTTATTTTATCTGAAAAAGAGGCTGTGAACAATTATTCTTTTAGAAGAAGCTTTCTACTTTTGATGATAAGCTGTTCTTCCAAATGATATTTAGTAAAGCCTATGTTTATATATAGACATTTTTTTAGCTTTAACCTTTAATGACCTTAATCACATAATTGAAGAGCTTAATGTGCATCTTACGTGCTAAGTGGCAAAAATATGAAAATGAGCTTTAAAGTTTTTAGTTTGCACGTAGATACGTTAAAGGTGGCACTTACAAAATGTAAAAAATATACTTAACTTAAAGTTTATGATAAGGGGGGATTTTGTTATCTTTAAAGGGAGGTAACAACATGTTCATTGACGCAAGAATCTAAATTTTTTCAAAAATGTCACTTAGTACAATCTTCCACTAAGCACCAGGCATGAAGGAGAATAATCAAGCTTTTCAAAATACACATACCGAAGCAAGTGGACAAGTGTCAGTAATTTTTTTGTACATAAAATGACATTGTTCTTAAGGAATTGTCAGCATTTATACTGTCTAAGGCAAAATTTTCAGTAAAACTTTTAACATTTAGCCTAGTAAACTTAAATCAGCGCCATCTGAAGGGATCGTACAGACTGTGGGGGTCAGCAGAATTATCCAATACTAGTCCTCGCGACCCAGTAATTACTTTGTCGCAAACGGTTCAGTATTGGGCTAGCGCATGCTGGAGATATCTGGATCAAAACCGGGCTCTGTCCATACCTCTTCAACACCATTAACGGGCCTCCTGGATTACAATACCTTCCGAATTCGAGAACTAACTTGTATTTAAAGGCTCTCAGAAAGCAGTTTGCCTGGTAGCGTCATCTGTGGGTAGTAGTAAGAGCTAAAGCCTATTGTCAACCATTTTAGTTGATTGAGCTAACTAATTATCCATTAAAATGAATAAAAAAATATTAATTATCTATAAAAATTAATTCAAATCTCGCCTAGTGCGGTTTAATTGGGCATATTATGGTTATATTTTCATACAACTTCATTTCTTTACTAGCCAAACAATTCCATTTTATTGTAACCTCGGTAAGAATAAATTCGAAAAGAACACACAGAACTGCAGAAGCAAAAACTAACGGTTTCAGAAAAAGCCCTATCAAAAAGTTAGGTTGCCAAACACGGAGTTTAGAAAGTTGTGGAAACCACAGCGATAATAAAACCGTGAGCTATCGCACACTTTCTAGAGAAGACAACAAGAGGTAAAAAGCTGACACCGTTCTACCGCCATGTTGAGGTCCGGTTGGGGAATTGAAGAATAAAACAGTGCTGAAATTGGGTTTCTTTAGAAGCTGTTGTATCAAGTAGCTTTTTGAATTTTTTTTAGGTATTTGATTATACTTTTGCGATTCCTGAACCAGATTTTTTTTTTTGGGGGGGGGGAGGGGGGTTAGAGGGGGTAGTTTTATTTTTTTAGCGAATTTTTTTTTTATGTCAAACTTAATTTTTCTCAGTAATCACATATAAATGGCCCAAAATAAGGTTTCAGTTATTAGAGTAATAAAACATAAA
Organism: Oedothorax gibbosus; assembly: GCA_019343175.1. Classification (NCBI taxonomy): domain Eukaryota; kingdom Metazoa; phylum Arthropoda; class Arachnida; order Araneae; family Linyphiidae; genus Oedothorax; species Oedothorax gibbosus. Next base: position 21,538,425 of record CM033275.1, read on the forward strand.
GGTAATGTTTCAGATGATGTAACTCTCTTTTCATTTGTATCAGTACTGGATTTCATTGGTTGCTTCGGTTTCAGTCTCAAAATGACCGATATAAATGAAAAGTACTTTTTCTATCTATGCAAGCTTTCTTTAACAAATGTTCTGAACAACCAACCGAACAGCAAGAAAGTGGCATTTAAAAAAATTAATAAGTGAAATATCCGTGGTACTTGACTGTATCGCCAAAATACCTTCCAATATTAAATTAATTATAGCTTGAACCCGAAAATAACAAACTTATATATTTTTTGCAAAATAAATCTGTAAATAATTTTAAATGCCTTATTTTTTATCGGTACGACACGTGATCACAAACACGTCGATTTGGCTGACGTCACTAGTATATATAAACAAACCGGTGTGATGTTTTTTTGCTTGCAATTAATCTGGATTTAATCTAATTTACTATTAAAAGAAGAATTATATAGATAATGGAAGGAAGACAGAAGCGGATAGTTCAAATTTGCTTAAAGTAGATTCCAAAATGATGTTTCAAAGTTTGTTTATATTTACTAGTGACGTCATAGATACCACGTGACAGCCAGCGTTTTCGGGCGTAATTTTTCGTCCTAATTTTAAAATGCATTTTTCTTCCTTTTTATGGGGTATTTGAAAAAAAGAAAAAATACGGGTCTAATATTTTTGGCATAAGAATATTTTAAGCCAATATTTTTTTTTAGTTCATTACCCTATTCCAGGCAACAAATGACAACAAGCCGTTGGAGCTGTTGCCATCTACGACGTGCAACAACCCCATTAAATTAAATAATAACATTACATTTTTAATACGTAATTTTTTCATTTGAAAAGCACATTTTTACTATATTTTAAAATTATTTATTAATAAAAATAGTTTTAATTAATATTGAATTAATTATTTAAGTAAGATGAAATACGATTTTTAATCTGCTCAATAATTTATCTTTTCAAAAACATTACAAAAATAATAAATAAGTTTATCTTTTTTAAATAATTTTAAATAATTAATAATAATAATAAAGTGTGCGAGAGCTACTGAATTTCAAAGAAGATGGAGATGCTTGGCGAGAAACAAAGTGAAGCTATCAGAAAGTCGCCAAGCAACCCTATTATAAGCCCAAACAAACCGCTCACTCAATGTTTAGTCCATGCCAAAACTCATCATTTAGAAGCGTTAATTGAAAATTGACTATTTTCGTAGTTGTAAGCTGTGGCAAAAGATCTGAATTTATAAAAATTGGTAGCAATTTCCCTCACAAGTTTTAAAAAAAAAGTTTTAATTATACTTTTTATGAGAGAGTTTGTTTGAGCTTACTACAAAGCGATCGATGGCTTCACTTGCAAACCGGTTTTCGTATTGATTTTTTTGCCGGCAGCAACTCCATCTTCTTCTTAACTCTGTGCGTGACTCCTCTAGAAAAGAGTGGAAGAGCGCACGGATTTATTATCTCTATGGTGGAAACCTGCTTTTGTCATTCATTCAAAGTAGTTGTGTGTCGATTCGTAAGTGAAATACGTTCCCGCTGCGTCACTCGCGCCGAAATAATGGCGTGGAAAGGACTTCCCCAAATCTGCGATTCTCCTTTCTGGGTAAGTGAGTCCCTGTTCGCATATGACATAATATTGAAGAGCCTATTGGAATAACGTGCTAAGTGACAAAAACGTGAGACGAAAAAATGAGCTTTTAAAGTTTTTAGTTTGCCCTTTGATACGTGAATCTTTTATGTACTCACGGTACTTGTAAGTACCACTTAAAAAGCCGCTTTTTTCACTCTTCATTAATCAATTTGGAGAAAACGAGGATAAATAGAACTTTTTGATTGACAAAATCAGTTCAAACACGCATTAAAGTCTACAAAGGTAAAATAAATTTTTCTTTAAACTTTTACTTTAGTTTCCTACACCGACTCGTGATGGAATGACGGTACTTATAAGTACCACTTAAAAAGGTGTTTTACTTTTCATTGTTCGTTTGAAGGAAAATAGATGGTATTGGGCTTTCATCAATGCAGTATGCGGTTTCAACACATTAAAGACTAAAAATGTAAAATAAATTCATTTAACAAAATGTCATTGTTAATCAGTGTAATTTAGTAGTTATAAGTAGACAGGAGGAAAAAAGAAAATAAATTCGGGACAAAAAGTGCATTCTATGTCCCAACTATTTTTTACCCTTTTATATTCTAATTATTTGCAATAGCTTTCATTAAAATATTTAAAGACAACTAATTCAAATTAAATCTTAATTCGGGGCGTAAAGGGTTAAAAACTGTACTTGAAAACGTTAATGAAATTTGGATGTAGCCTTGCCTGATCATTTTTTTTGCTTCAATATCACACTTGTTTGTGAGACTTGTGGTTCGTTTTGTGAAAGTGGGTGACAAGTGGGCAAACGTACTGGACGATTATAATACCTTCCACTTTTTACGTTGTAAACGTAATGTGGAAGCTAAAATGTGAAAACGAGATTTAAAAGTATTTAGTTTGCACCGGTAAAAACGATACTTGCAAACGGTAAAAAATATACTCAACTCCGTGTTTATGAAGAAGGAGAAACTGGTTATCTTTAAAAGAATGTAATATTACGTTCCTTTACATAAAAATCTCAATTTTTTTTCCAAAATGTCATTTAGTACGTTCTTCCACTAAGCTCTTCAATTAAAGAAGCCCAGTGAATTTCTGAACCGCCCAGTTCCCCTTTTTCAAATGCAAAAACCTTCACTACAAGTAGAATAGTACTTAACTAAACTAAAAACGTTACTTGGAATTTGTAAAAAATATACTTAACTTTAAGTTTAAGAAAAAGGGGAAACTTGTTATCTTTAACCCATTAACCTCCAAAACTCAAAGTACTTTAAAAATATTTTCACCACTTTTAGTATTTGTCGTTCTAAGCTGAAATAACACATTTTTAATGAAAAAGTTGCCGTAAGCTTTTGATCCCTTTATATGAATGATCTAAGACTTTTGTTATCGATAACACAAAATAAAAAAATTGATGATTTTCATTAAATATATAAATATTTTGCAACATTTGGAAATTTCGGAACATTTGAAAATACTTGGAACTTCATAATTTATTTTATTTTATTTTTATTTTGTATGAAACGCCTGAATTCAGTGATGGTGTAAAGCCACTTCACATCCATTGCAGATATAAATTGTTTAGCTATGGCAATACAAATACAAAAATACAAATACAAAAATAAAGGACCAATAACAGGCACGAAGCCCAACAAGATTGGTCCTGTTTACAGTCCCCCGACTATATCCCAGTGTCTGTCCAGCTTCTTTTTAAAAATATCAACACTGTCAGAACTCACAACATCCTCTGGCAGACCATTCCACTTATCCACAACTCTAACATAAAAGTAATGTTCCCTCAAATCCCTATTAAAACGTGCTTTTCTCAGTTTTAAACTATGACCTCTAGTCCGGTTATCAGAATAAAAAACAAGCAGGTCAGCATCCAATGACCTAATAAATTTAAAAAGCTGAATCAAATCCCCTCTAACCCTTCTCTCCTCCAACGTGTACATATTTAACTTCTTCAATCGATCTTCATAACTCAAATTCCAAAAACCATCAACCATTTTAGTGGCCCTATGCTGCACCCTTTCAATCACATCTATGTCTTTCCGCAGATATGGAGACCAAAACTGTACGGCATATTCCAAGTGAGGCCTTACCAGCGCTTTGTACAGTGGCAGGATAACGTTACTAGACCTTGAAGAAATACTATTTTTTATATAACCCAATAATTTATTTGCCTTTTTACTAGCAACTGAACACTGGTACCCCATTTTAAAATCATCACAAACCAAAATCCCCAAATCCTTAACTGAATTACTAACCTGAATTTCAGCACCTTTTAAAAAATAATCAAAAATCCTATTATTCTTTCCCATGTGTAAAGCATGACATTTCCCAATATTAAAAGACATCCCCCAATTATCAGCCCAATCTGATAATTTATCCAAATCCCTCTGTAGCTCATCCCTTTGTTCCTCAGAATTCACATTACCCATAATTTTTAAATCATCTGCAAAGATACTAATATGGTTATTTATTCTCCAGCTAATGTCATCAATAAAAACAATGAACAAAATTGGCCCTAGCACAGAGCCCTGAGGGACACCGCTTCCCACATCAGCCCATTCAGAATATCTACCCTTAATTTGAACTCGTTGCCATTTGTCAACCAATTTCTTATCCAAATCAAAATTTTCCCACCAATTCCAATCCTCTCCAATTTAATCATGAGTGCCTCATGAGGGACCTTATCGAATGCCTTTTGAAAGTCTATATAAATCAAATCCACACTATCTTTCCTATCCAAACACTCGGTAACCCTGTTGTAAAATTTTAAAAGATTTGTGTTACAAGATTTTCCTTTTCGAAAACCAAATTGTAGATCTGAAAGATGTTTCCCCCCCTCAAGGAATGCCATGAGATGATGTTTAATAAAAGTTTCAAAAATTTTACATAAGACAGAAGTTAAGCTAACAGGTCTGTAGTTGCTAGGATCCCCCCTTGATCCAGCTTTAAAAAGAGGGGTAATATTTGCTAGCTTCCAATCAAAAGGTACACATTCCGAATCATATGATGAAATGAAAATTGTCAAAACAACGTCAGCCAACTCTTCCGCACATTCCACAAGTATCCTTGGATAGATATTATCAGGCCCCGGAGCTTTATGAGGTTTAATTCCTCTAAGATATTTAATAACATTTTCCCTATTGAAGGTGCATTCGTGAAAATTACTTATTTGTTTAACCAGCTGAATACCTTCACAATTAAAATCCTTGTTAAAAACATCACAGAAAAAATCATTAAGAATATTTGCCATACCCACCTCATCAGAGATAAAATTACCAAACTTGTCCTCAAATGGACCCAAATTAACATTTGAAATGTTTTTTCCCCTAGCATATGCAAAGAAGTCTTTAGGATTATCATTTATTCCCCTTGCCAATCTCTCCTCCAAACTCAATTTTTGTTGCCTTTTCATATATTTAAACTTTTTTCTGGCTATAACATAAGTCTCTCTATCAGTATCACTGCCTGAACTTTTAAACAACCTATAGGATTTCTGCTTCAATTTTAAGGCCTTCTTAATATCTTTAGTAAACCACAAGGTGAAAATTTAATTGTATCGCGTTTTCGTCTGAAAGAGATATGTCTATTAATAACAATATTTAATTTTTCCTTAAATTCATCCCATTGCTGTTCTGTATTATTCGATGTTAAACCTTTTCCAAAAATGTTAGCCAAATCTACCCGAATCTTATGAAAATTGGCATTCCTAAAATTTGGTACAATCCTAAAATTGTCTATCTCTGCTGAATGAAAAGCAAAATTAAATCTAATGATATTATGATCGCTGTCACCCAGATGCTCCCCTACTGTCAAACTATCCACCAAATTGTCATTACTACAAAAAATCAAATCCAACAAGGCATTATTTCTAGTGTTATCCTGTACAATTTGATGTAAAAAACAATCCTGTGTGCACTCCAAAAAATTTGACCCTTTAACGTCACAAGCCAAATTATTCTTCCAATCAATACCAGGAAAATTAAAATCCCCCATCAACACAATGTCACTCTTCCCCTGACAAGCCTCATGAATAGCGCTAAACATAGTATTATCATGATCTTCTGTGCAGTTTGGAGGTCTATAGATATTACCAATAGTAAGACTGAAATTTTTGCTATTCGTTAGCTTAACCCATAGTGCTTCAATACCCTGCAAATTATTCCCCAAAACTAATTCTGAACAAGTAATATTTTCCCTAATATAAATCAAAACTCCTCCTCCTTTCTTACCAATTCTGTCTTTTCGAAATAAAATAAAACCATTTATGTCCAAGAAAGTCGAAAGATCATCATCACCGGTCCAACTTTCTGTAATCCCAATGACGTGAATTTCCTCACTTGTTACTATACCCTTTAATTCATCTAATTTATTTCTGACGCTTCTAGCGTTGCAGTACAAAAATTTTAAGTGTTCAATTGTCTTTCTCTCATAATCTGCAGACCTTTTTATAATTTTGTTGTTGAACTTCACTACATGATTTCCCAACGTAGAAAATTTTCTCTGTTCCTGGTAGACCCCGAAATTAATTTTTGCAATCAAACTATCTATGACCAGTCTACTCACAACCAGGTTCCCAATTCTGCTAAGATGTAAACCATCTCTGGAAATCCAATCGGTCCTGCATGGTGACCATAGATCAATATATGTCACATTTTCTTCCCCGCAAAGTTTTTTCAATATGCTATTCAATACCTGCACTCTGTTCCACTCCCAAAACTTTTGATCCTGGACCCCATATCTAGGTAATAAACTTATTACACTAACATCCCCTGTCAGTTTCTTAACTTCGCTTAGCAAACCCTTTATTTCATTCGTGAATTGTGTGTTGTTGACGTTAAAACATCATTAGTACCAGCCCATACAACAACTTTGCTTTGTTTTTTAACAGTCTTCTCCACTGTTTTTGTGATATCTGCTACTTTTGCTCCCGGCAAACAGCAGCGTACCATGTTTGAAAACTTACGCTGAATGTTTGTACCCAATATCCCCACCATAGAATCCCCCAAAACAACACCATGAATACTATCTTCCACTATAATACTCACATCAAGTTCACGACTATCACTCACCTCATCAACCAGAGAATACACCTCACCATCAGTATTCACAGTATTTAAACCACAAACTCCCTCCCCTTTCTGTTCACTTGAATCTTTCATACTAGCTTTTAAAGCATCAAGTTCTTCCTTCATTGCAGCCAAGGTAACACAACTATTGCACTTAAACAACTTTCGTTCATTCTTTTTTACTTCTTTCAAACCATGTACGTTAGCATCACAAAAATTTTCGCAAAAATCACAAACTATGTATAAACGACCCACTCCAGTACTCATCACCTTCATACATCTAACAATACCCATTTTAAATAGTCCACACCCAAGCCAAAGCAAAACCCGAACGTAAACAAACAGAAATTTGCGAACACAGAATGTAAACAAACACGCCTACCAAGGCTAGGCCTAGCAAAAGAGGACTGACACACTTATAATTACATAAAAAACCATCTCAAAGCCCTTAAAATATGCATAACTACACAAATAAGACGAAAATGAAACTAAACAAATGAAAAAATCTAAAAAACCATGAAAAAAGAAACTGTTGAAACTGCTGAAAAAAGAAATGTTTGCAACGAAGCCTTTTATCGTCAGGAGATCGCACAAGAAAATGTCCTTTTTGTGTTTGTCCTGCCAATTAAAGTCCTAATTTGCTTGGTCAGGTGTCGGCTCGTCACTTGACTGTGACTCTAAATTACTACGCCCGTCGCTAATAGCCCTCGTGTAGCTCTAGTGCGACGATTATTCAAACTATCCTAACCTAACTTAATTTGCTTGGTCTTCGTGTAGATGTTTTGATAATATCTCTTCGGTCTAAAGGAGTTTTTACAGGTGCAATAGTTGTATCTCTGCGAAAGGTCAGAAGAGCCTTTTCTTCTGGATAAACCAATCTCCAAATCTTCCGAACATTCACCAACCTGACATCAATATGATTTATAAAAATCGGCCACCCCACTTCTTACCGCCTAGTTTTATGCTATATGTTGCAACCAAGTTATCACATTAATCTACTCCCCCTCCCCCATTTTAGTGTTGTACTGCTGAATCGAATTTCACTATTGGAAACACCTGAATCAATGGCATAAAAATGATCAAGAGCTTCACTGAGGGTTACCTATCTGTTTCGAGACATGGCAAATAAAAGCGAAGAGGTCTAAAAACAAGCGTGCACCATTCAGAAAACAGATCTCAAATTCTCAAATATACCTTTTAGTGAAAAGGGGGAACCAAAGGATATCCTCTTTTACGCTGACGTCGCGCGAACAAAGAGTTCTATAGTAGGGTAGAGACTGAACATGGCAATAGCACCATGGACCAACACGGAGACAATATAGGGTGGCATGTGGAGCCGATGGCCGAGTGGTTTGGATCGCAAGCCATAACGTAGCAGTCCGCGCGCTGTAACGGGTGCGGGTTCGATTCCTGCCTTTTCCCTGGGTGTACTTCCTCTCTCAGTATTAAAATTATAAATTAACTAGCACTTTTGCCACTCTATTCGGGCTCCGTAGAGAGCCATGGCTGTCGATGGCAGCTCAGTACGAGTCGTTCCTCTACCCTACTATAGAACTCTTTGCGCGCGAACGCAACGCCTGTGTTTCACACGCTCAGTAACCATGATAAATTAAACAATCTATAATGTTTTTGCAGATGTTGAATACTTGAACTGTTCATTCGAAATTTGTTATGTCTATTTTATCATATTCGACTTCCTTGTTTTGAAAGGAATATATTTTCAATGAGCATCACATGCTCTGGTTACTATATGTTATATTCGAAGAACAGCCTATACGCAAAAGTAAATTAAATTTGTTTGGAAATTAAATTCAGTTATCTTATATCCCATGCTAAGCATTAAATAGGTGATGAGAATCGTTTTAATATATTTTCGAAAGAAGGTTTTTCAAGCGTTGCGACAACGCAACAGCAGCGCTTAATGGGTTTTAAAGGAGGTGATAATATGTTCATCCACATGGTTGGTTGGTTGGTTGGTTGGTAGACATATATATTCAGGTTTGTGTGCTTGGTCAGCGACCCGCTTATAAACCTTCGTCAAGTAAGACAGACACAACAGACAACACACACACACATAAGTGGATCCATCTAATTTTTAGAGACAGAGGCCAACTAGAGGATCCCCAGAATTGGCTTGTCACCCCCAGAGGTATTGATTTGGTATGGGAACTTGGAGGACTTTCGGACCCAACAGATTTAACGAGCACGTTCTCCGCATATACTCGGTAGGTCTTCAGTGGTACCGGGACTCGATCGCAGGACCTTCCGATCCCGAGACCGAGACGCTGACCACTAGGCTCACTACGGCCAAAACATCCACATAAATATAACCATTTTTTCAAGCACGTTGTCACAGCACGTTCTTCTACTAAGCTCTTCAATGGGAATGTTTCAGGTGATGCAAAGGTCTTGTTTTCATTTTTCTCTGTACTGTGGTTTCATTGGTTGTTTCGGTTTCACTCTCAAAATGACCGATATAGATGAAAATAAACTTTTCTCTCTATGCTAGCTTTCTTTGGCAAATTTCTGAACAACCAACATCACAGCAGGAAGTTAGCAGGAAATTTAAAAAAGTAAATTATACTTAGAAAACTCATTTTCGAATATCAAAACAAAAGTAATTTCAGACAAAAAAGGAAAACAAACCGTTGAAGCTGTTGCCATCCACGACTTGAAACAACCTCATTAAAGAAGGAGATGTGAGGCCCAGTGCGTAACCAAATGCAAAAACCTTCAATACAAGTAGTAAAAGACATTTTTTATTTACCGTGAAATGACATTATCTTATACGTGGCCTCGGTCTTAACATAAATGACCATCTTTTTTACTTCTTTTTATCTAGTACTACTAACGACCTTTTTAACGGAATAAAGGGAATGTTTCAGATGATGTAAAGCTCTTGTTTTCATTCTTCCGGGTCCTGCAATTTCATTGTTTGTTTCGGTTTCATTCTCAAAGTGACCGTCATAGATGAAAATAAACTTTTTTTTTCTATGCAAGCTTTTCTTAAAAAATGATTTAAACAACCAACAGCACAGCAAGAAGTTGGAATTTTAAAAAATTAACAAGTAAAATATTCTTAGAAAACTCATTTTCGAATACCAAAACAAAAGTAGTTCCAGACAAAAAATAAAAACAAGAACTCTTGAGCAATTGCCATTCATGACGTGAAACAACCCTATTCGACCTCGATTTTATAACTTTTTAGATCCCTTTGTTACAATATATATATATATATATATATATATATATATATATATATATATATATATATATATATATATATATATATTATATATATATATATATATATATATATATATATATATATATATATATATAATATATATATATATATATATATATATATATATATATATATATATATATATATATATACGTATAGAAAAGTTATGACCATTCAAAGTAATGTCAACCATCAAATGAAATAGTATGAACCGATTATAGTGCGAGTTATAGAAAATAAAAATAATTAATTAACATAGATAGTTAATAACTCATTAATTTCTTCTTAATTATGTACAAAATTGTGAAGTGAGAAACAAAATTTATAGTTTCCAGCCAATTTTTGGGCCCCCTTAATAAGGTCCCCTTACTAAGGAAGTTTGTGAACCTGAAAAGACGTCATAAATTTTCCCGTGTATAAAACATAATTTGGCAAACTATGCTTTTAAAAACAATTTTCAAACAAATTTTAATAATTGAATCAATTTTTCTCAGAAACTCCTTGAGTCACAATTTTATAAAATTTATTTTCGGATGTTAATTATTTCATCCTGTGTAAACACAAATTCTGTGAAGAAATCGTGTTAATCTAGTGGTTTGCACAGCCATGAGAATTGGGAAGCAACCGAATATTGCGTTTCGGGGATAAATCCTATTTCACAGACGCTGTCGAATTCCTGCAAGATGCCGCGAGACACAGATTTTTTTTAATTTTAGAAACCCAGTAAGGACCATATTAACTTTCTTTTGGCCAAAATTTATGATTAAACACAATTTTAGCTACAAAGTATGAGTTATTATTATTTTTTTTTTGTACTTGAAACACAAATATATATATTTTTCAGAAACCCCATGGGTCCAACAGTTTTAAAATTAATTTTGAATATTAAATAATGCTTTTTTGTATACTCTTTCAAGTTTTAATCAAGCATCCCGCTCAAAAGATTGTTGTTAATTTTTTTGTTCAGTAATTTCAATGTTGTTTTTTTACTTTTGAAAAAAAAATCTCCAGGAGAAAAGCATATGTTTTATATTACAAGAAAGTCAGTTAATCTGTTAGTAAACAGTAAGATAATTAAAAAAATAAATCAACCAATCAATAAAATAATTTTAAAATACATCATCCAATCAATAAGATAATTAAAAAATAAATCAACCAATCAACTTTTATCAGAAGAAAAGCATATGTTTTTATATTACAAGAAACGAAAAAGTCAGTCAATCTGTCAGTAGACAGTCAGACAATTAAAAAAATCAATCAACCATTCAACTTTTTCCACAATCAGGACACGGATTCCTTCTGGAACTCTGCGAGCCCGAGCCTGACGAGCTGTTTCCGAAACTCGGCGCTCGTGCTCGCCCCATGCTTTCTGCTGCTCCTCGCTTCGCTCTTCAAGCTCGCCTGTCGCAGACAAGACGCGGCAGGACCCAAATGCGGACCCAATCCATGGACCACTATCGGTATAGCAAAGCTGGTAAGTAGTATTAAAATTGTTTTGCACACACAATGTTTCCACGTGTTTCCTCTGAGTACTAAGTTACACTTTTTTTCATATTTAAAAGGGGTTTGGTAATAAATGTTTTCACTATTTCACTATTTTTGTTTTCTTGTTTTGATAGGTTTTGGCGTGTATTTTAATTGCATGCAATTTAGCGGAGTTGTTTTATCTCCTGTATCAAGACATGTATCTTCTGATGGAAATTCCGAAGATACTTTACGTGTCTGCTGGGGTTCGATTATTTAGTTTTGTAAGTATTTTTTATTATTATATTTAATGTATTAAATATAATAATTAGCTAAAAAATAATGAGATTGTTTCAGATGAAGTGTTAGTTTCCAGTTTTCATTATCCCTATAAAAATTAAAACAACAAAAGCCCTTTAAATAATATAATAAAAAAAATCTCTGTGAATTATAGAACAACAAAAGCGCTTTAAATAGTGGAACAACTTTATCCCTATAGTATAAATAATAGAACCACAAAATCCCTATAAATAATAGAACAACAAAAGTCCTTTAAATAATACAACAACAAAATCCCTGTAAATAATATAACAACAAAAACTCTTTAAATAATAGAACAACTGTATCCCTATAAATAATAGAACCACTAAATCCTTATAAATAATAGAACAAAAAGGCCCTTTAAATGATAGAACACCAAAATCCCTATAAGCAATGGAACAACAAAAGCGCTTTAAATAATAGAACAACTTTATCCCTATAAATAATAGAACAACAAAAGCGCTTTAAATAATAGAGCAACAAAATCCCTATAAATAATAGTACAACAAAATCCCTATAAATAATAGTACAACAAAAGTCATTTAAATAATAGAACAACAAAATACCAATAAATAATAGAACAATAAATCCCTTTAAATAATAGAACAACAAAAGCCCTATAAATAATGGAACTACGAAATTCCAAATATTTATACTTAATATTTTAATAAGCCAATATATATAAAATTTAATCAAAGAGTATTTGAGCTCATTCTTTTTAACATTCACCCATTAACGACGATTGGCAAGAACATTTACCACACGAAAATGAGCTTTCTGCTTAAATTTATCTAAATGAAATAATTTATCTAAAACAAAGGAATTTGTGTAGGACAAATTAAGTTCTACTATAAACGAATTTTGAAAATTAAAATTACCGATTTTATTAGGAAATCAAAGTGTTATTGGTATTCTCAAAATCGTCGTCAATGAGTTAAGCAGAATTCGATCAATGTTCATTGTTTAAAATTAACTTAATGTTTACATTTTAGGTTTTAGCTATGTTTCTGCAGTTAAAACAGAAGAAAGAGGGAGAAATGAACTCCTACATTCTTTCCATTTTCTGGAGCTTTTTCTCCGTGTGTTACACATTTGCGTCTCCAGTCTACGACTTAGTAATGGTAATATGCAAAGTGCAATATAAGTAAAATATAATTAAAGTTAATGGAGGGCGTTGCGGCCTATGTGCGTGCCCTTGTAATGGCTATTGGCTACAACACAGGACAACAACTGTCTTGGTGCCGGGGAATTTCGGAGCTCATGGTGACATGAAAGTGATGAATTAACTAAGTTATTGTGGTTTTTAAGAGTAAGGTTGAGTCCCACCGAAACCTGTAAAGTTGTATTAGTAAAGTATTTGAGTCAATATTATACTTCTTTACTTCATGAATCTTCTGATGTATAATGCGCAAAGTTGAAGATATTTTCTGAATAGCATTTGCAGGGACAGACTTACAACTTTAGGGGCCCTGGGCACTAACAAATTTGCCCCCCCCCCCCCTCCCGCAACATCTCCATAAAATATTTCATGTATTTTTGGTGAATTGATTAATTCTTAGTTGAACACAATATCATAGTCAACTTTTTATTTGTTTTGCATGTTCACATTTCAAATTTAACTTTGGAGGCAGTTATATTAAACATAAAAGTTCCTGGACGATATTTGGGGGGCCCTGGGCAGGTGCCCCGTTTGTCCTGCCGGAAATCAGGCCCTGAGCATTTTTATAGTTAAGTTATTGCTTTATGATTAAGTTTATTGCTATTGTGACATAAAATCAATTCTTTATGTATTTCATATTACTCAAAGATAAATTGACACATTTTATTTATTTTAGAACCGATTCGACGAATCTTCCGATGCAATAATTTTCATTCTGGGCATCCTGATGTTCACCGCTGCTTTGGCCGAAGCATTTTTGTCTTTCTTCACAGACCCGCAGTACGATCTCCTTTGGAGTGCAGAAAAGGTGAGGACAGTCTGTGATAGGATTAACTAGATTCACTAGATACTGATTCCACTAAAATAGACATAGAGTAAAATAGACGAGGGCCTGATCTAGGAAAAATCCGATTATAGGCGCAATCAATTTTGGGGGCCCCTTTACGGAAAATGTTGTGTATTATTGTCAATAATGATGGTGTTAGTTGACCGATGCATCAAATTTTAGCTACAATTTTATTGGCTTCCTTATAAACATCAATCACGTTAAATCAATTTCTGAGTCAAACTTGAGTAAAAAACAAAATAGAGTTTCACATTTTTTTTTAATTTACTGATATTTTGGTGGATTTACAGCATTTAGCATAATAGAAACTATATTTTGGGGCCTCTAAAACTTGGGGGCCTAGGCGTCCGGGCCTCATGAGTCTTATGGAAAATCAGGCTCTAGTCGTGATAACATTGGAGGTACGGCAACCACATCACCAAAGTCATTAACATAGAAAACGCACATCGTATCGCTATTAACCTAGGAAGCGCTCTTTTTTACGGAAAGGAAGCGTTCTGCCAACGTGTTAAACCCACGTGTTGTCATGACTTTACGCATTGAAAAAAAAGTCTATATTGAGTGCTCCTACGAATAAGTGATGAAATTAGTTCTTTACAAATCAGTATATGCTTTTGCAAATAGACTTTATTCAAGAAAGCAAAATAAAAATTATCCGTATACAGTAATTAAGGGGGCGGGATTCAGCTGATGGATGTCAGCGATTCAATCCACATAAAGGAGCATAGCTCTATTACAAATAATAAAAAAAAAACTTGATTTGAAGGATCGTAATTTTTACTAGAAAATGTACACATCATTCAGAATTTACAAGAAGTAACATTTGTTTATTAGAAGACGGGCCCTCATACAAATTTTGTGCCATGCAATTAATCCAGAACGTTGTATATCAACAAAAACAGAAAGAGATTCGATTCTTTGGGATGAATAACGGCCGAATTTCGGTGACAACTTTTCTTTAGGGCAAGGTACTCCTTCCGTCGTTAAACCTTGAATTTTCTCAATATCAAGAACAAGCTCGGAAAGTGCTCGTTCTTATTCTTAAGTATGATTTTATAGTATTTTTAGTATATTTAGTATATTATAGTATTTAGGTGTGGAAAATTTACTATAATATAAATTTAGGTAAAAAAAACTGGTAATAAAAATGAAGTTTTTGCATTCTTGTGCATAAATTATTTTTCTTTTGATCGAATAATAAAATTTTAAAGTAACTTTACTAAAATATGTGCAATTAAGCAAGTTCCTTTTGCAAATTACAAGCCGTTGTCTACAAAAGATTTGACGAAGGCTTATTATTGATTAGACACTATTCGTAACCCTTTCACTTCCAAGGAAGTATCATGTCTTTTGAAGAATTGAATAATGTTTGTTTTAGTTAAATATGAAAAACATCGAAAAATAATATTCATTCTGAAACAGTTTTATTAACTAAATTGGCCCTAAATTATTCATGCTTGCTTTTATAAATATGTTTTTAAATTAATTTTTAACTATTTTTAACAATTTAAGTTTCGAAAAAAATATTGTTAAAGTTATGATTCCAAAAAAATTTCCTCTAAATTTTATTTAAAAAATTAAGATTTTTGTCTCCTGCTTTTGACCATTTCATTCTGAATGCATAATAAGTCTACTTCACAAATTTTAGATTTTTAGAATAAAAAATAAAAAAGTTGGGACTGAAAGAGTTAAACGTGATAGAAAAAGTGATATTATTCTTTTTTAAGTTTTATTTTTGGAAATCTTGAATCCATTATCTTCCACCTTGAACTTCGTAGACGAATTCTTTCACATTTCCAATGTCATGTCTCATGAACTTGTTCCCTAAAAAAATATACCTAATACGCATTTGGTAGATAAATTTACGATCTTTTGAATGGTGAAATTCCTTTTGCATGATAATTCAAGATTTAGCTATGGCCATTTTAATGAATCATATTGATCTTTAACACGGGATCCATAACCCTTGTGTTTCAGCATTTTTGTGCTTACTGTATCCCTTTACGACCCGAGCTACATAATTGTGATAGTATTTTTTTTTTATTATTTAGAACAAATTTAAAAAATAACTCGTGTTCCACAGAGTATTCCACGAGGCTTACAAAAGTACTTAATAGAACACAACATTAAAAATTGAAATTGTAAATAAAATCAGAGAGAACGAAGAAAGTCTCCATTCTTCTCACCAGATCCGAGAACACTGGAGGCCATCGTATGGAAAGGTGTGTGTGGGGTATTAAAGAGAATGTTCAAGCTCTTCAAAAATATCGATACCGACACAGGTGACTTGTATCAGTCGTTTATTTGTATTAAAATATGACGTAGTTCTTACAGGGTGTCCAGAAAAGGACTCCATGTTTTCAAAAATTAATAAAAAAGAAATGGATAGAGATACATATTAACACAATTCTTGCAGAAAACGAATGAGTCATGTCTGGAATTTGATATGGAACACTTTATTATGTTAGTTATGTTTATTACGTTATTATATGTTATTAAACTTTAATATGTTCAATTTAACCGACAGATGGCGCTGCAATACCATGTGTTGGATTCCACGCAATAACTATTGCTGCTTTCCCTGAACTGAAAGCTACTGAACATTTCTGACCACGTGTCCTTCTTTTCGGTATATACGCATGCCTAGTTCTATTATACAGCCAACACACTGTATTGCCGCGCCATCTGTCGGTTAAATTGAACATAATAAAGTGTAATAACATAATAACGTAATAAACATAACTAACATAATAAAGTGTTCCATATCAAATTCCAGACATGACTCATTCGTTTTCTGCAAGAATTGTGTTAATATCTCTATCCATTTCTTTTTTATTAATTTCTGAAAACAGGGAGTCCTTTTCTGGACACCCTGTAACTAGTTGCTGGTATTGGTGCTGTTTAAGGCAACTTTCTCGATAAAACTCTTAACATTTAGTCTCATAATCTTAAATCAGAGCCATCTGAAGGGGTCGTAAAGGGTTAAGGCATTTGATCGCAACGTAAAGGCATACTCAGGTTTTTTTTTTTAACTTTTACGTCTGCCTCATAAACTAAAGTGTGTGATATCTTAGAAAAGCTTTCCCACGCACTACTCATTTTTTGTTGCATCAATTAAAAACACCTATTTCATTCCAGGACGAATTTCTTCTTGAGCACCAACCCTTGCTGTCCAGGTTATTTTTCTCGTGGATGAGCAGGTAAATAAATATACATTTTAAAATTGACGGTCAAGCAGCATTGAAATCCGTTTCGCTAATTGCTCATAATATATCATATTATTCGGACTCTACTTTGTCACATTAACATTAAGGGGGAATGGGCCCGCTGGATCGGGGGTCTCTAAAGTAAAGTGCATCAGTGTTAATCCTTTGGCGAAAAAACTATTCTCTCTGCCACATTTCTCCGGCTGTATTGAATATTTTTACAAGCGGAATTTTTTTATGTGATAAATGTAGCTGAATTACAGGTCCCGACCTTCCCACTTTTTAAAATTGGTTAGAATATTTTTTTAAAAAATTTTCAATAAATAATTTTACACATAATATTCGAAGCAATTTCAAAAAGTGGGAAGATAGAGACCTGTTAGTTATCTACATTTATCATTTAAAAAAAAAACGTTTGTAAAAATATTCAATACAGCCGGAGAAATGTGGCAGAGAAAATAGTTTTTTCGCCATTGGATTAACACTGAGGCACTTGAGTTGACCCCCGGTCCAGCGCGCCCATTCCCCCTTAACACACTTTTGCCACACTAAACGGCATATCGCACGAAAGAAAAATTTTCCAACACCAACCCTCAACTCAACCATAACTTCAACTCAAAAGTTGAATGTAATCTGCCTTCTGATATGGAAGTTGAGGTTGAAGAAATATCTTCAACGTCGTCCACTTCACACGACCTGGTTGATCCAACCTAGTATTTCTATGTACAATAGATAGATTACTGTTTCGTCTATCTAGCATAGATTACTGTTTCGTCACAGCGAAAGGATACTACGTCATTATAAAGATGGCGCCTCCTATGCTGCTTCTTTTTCAATTGCTGATCTTGCGCATGCATAGATTTAGCCAGTGGCGGCTCGTGGCATACAGCAAGTACAGCCGGGCTGTACGTAAATATTCAGGAAAAGCAAAATCCCAAATCCGATCATAAATTTTTTATTCATTTCTGTATTTTGCCATAGAAGCGCAATTTTTAATTCAACGCTTTCAGTTTCACGCCAGACAAAAAAAAATCCCTCACGCGAGGATGGTTGACATGACGACGGGGAATGCTTTGTCCCCATCGTCATGGCAACCATGCCTGCATCGCAGCCCGTCTGTCGATACTCTTCTCTGGCTGTAGTCAGAGTAGGATTGAATTATAAGCCAGCAACTCATTCCATACGCAAATGGTATCCAGTAACAATCCCACAATTTCAGCGGGATATGCCCTTGGGTTTCAAGAATTTGAAGTCTTTATCGTGAAACGATTATACTTTTTCTGTGTTAAACTATTAACGGAATACTTTTGATTCTTAATTTCAATATCTCATTTAATCTTTTTTTATATATAAAATGGAGCTCCGCTATTATAAAATATGCTTAAAGTAAAATGATAAGTTTTTTTTAACAATAATTTTATATACTTTTTTAATGATAAAGTTGAGGGGGGGGGGAGGAGCATTGCTTTGTCTTGGCTGCACCAACATTTTTGACCACGGGCCGCCACTGGATTCAGCCAACATTGATTAACAAACATAAATTTTCGAGCAACCGTTCATTCAACGCTGGCAACCCTATGACCAACTTCGTGAAGTCGAAATTAAGATAAAAGCTTATCGAGATGCGTTGCGGGTTCGGTTGAATGAATGAGCGTCCATGTGATATGCTCTCCAAGCCTCATGATCGTTAGTGTCAAAGTTAGCAGTCTATTGAATCTGTCACAAATGACGGGGGATATATCGTAAATATGGTTTGCAAACATTGCGATTACAGGTAGGGTTAACCTTGCCACTATTTGTATGAATTATCGTTTTAAAAAAATCGATATTTTCTCGTCTTTGAGTGAAAGTTCCGACGGACTTAACGTAGCTGTAATCATGCGGGATTGCAAGTACGTGAAACCGTAAACGGCCCCGTAAATACGTTGCGTGTATGTAAAAGGCAGAATATAATAATATAACAACTATAATAAGATGTGAGTGTTGTAAGTCAAATCAGTAGGATAGTGGTATAATGTCAATTTAACCAACAGGCGTTCTTGTGTCGTTTGTTATTTGATAGGCAGTAATTTTGTTGGGTATTTATAGCAGGAATTGGAGTAACGTGTAACTTGTAACCTTTACTTTTTTTCAGATAGCGCCGAGTAACGCCGTTACATTTTTCAGAAAGTAACTATCACAATTAGTTACTTTTAGCGATAACGAAATAACGAACAATTTCGTTACTTTTCCGTTACTTATCATACCTCTCTTCAGTGATATTTTCTGCACAGATCGGCGTTCGGCTTAAATTTATTTAAAAATTAACTTTTAACAACCGCTGAATTTTTATTCTTAACTTCTTTAGTCTTGGTTCTCTTTGCAAAACGGTAAGATGGTTAAATTAAAAATTTTCTTATAACGTGAAATTTCTAAAAGTTACAGTAATTAGTTACTTTTCATATTAAGTAAGTAGTTTTATACATGATTTTAAGTCACGTAATTTTATTTTACATTTTTAGATTAATCTGGTATGGGTACCGTCATCTTCTTGAAGTGGAAAACTTGGACGTTTTGCATCCGAGAATGAAGACAACCAACGTGTGCCAGAGGTTTAAGAACCAGTGGGTGAAGGAAGAAAACATCGCTAAAACAGTGTGAGACAATTATTTTTAATACTTACTTCCTGTATACGTAATACAAAGACCTTTGATAAAAGTTATACCAAGGAGGTTTAACCCATTGACGACAAGACCACACCCACGACGAAAAACTCAAAATAGACTCGTCCACTGGTTTGGATGTAGTTAAAATATATTCGGACACTATTGAAAACTATATTTTCCTCTCCTAACGATCGTCTGAATTTTCTCAGAGTGAACGAGCTCATACACATGTTGTAGGAAGGTAGGTTTGGTATATGTATTATCCGGTTTGTGTGCACACAAACCGGGTCAAGCTAGCCTTGCTAGCTTACCTATCAAGCTAGCCTTAAGGCATATCTCACATATTTTTAAGTTAAAAATTAAAAGTCCGGTTCCACGACTCACATGCACCCTCAGTGCAACAATAGCATTATTCTGTTGAATCAGTAGCAAACAGTTCCCACGGTTTAATATGTCATTTTTATTTTATTAATTTAACTTAGTTTAGTTTTAAAACCAGATGTAAATCTTCTTTTCTTGAATAAAATCTGCAATTTTATGTTGTTGATGGAATAGTTACTTCATTTGGAATGGTTGGTAGGTAGCTCGGTACATGTATCTTTCGGTTTGAGTGCTTGATCAGAGACCCTCTAAAAAACCTTCGTCAAGTAAGACATACACAGACAGAATTTCCACTGAAACACAGAGAGAAATTACAACCAGGGTGAAGGCGTAAATCAAACTACCACCTGGTACAGTGAGCAGACTGTTAGCGTAATGGGCTGCGATTAAACCCACTAGGCCACATGGGCCCCGAAATACGATCCTCTTCTTATACTCGGCGAGTGGTCGTTAAAGCTAGGCATCTACAGAGCGACACGACGTGTGAACCTTCGCCAAACATCGCCACTCATGCTCCAAGCCGTTACCGAAGTTACCGAAAGCAAGTCGTTACTTGTTACTAATTCGTTACCGAAAGCATTTTCACTTGTTACTAATTGGCTTTGTGTGTTCCCACGTGACTTGCAAACGTGTAATAATGGATGGAGATTAGATATTATGTATGTTAAGGAAGGGAGAGGGCCAGAAAGACACCAAGAACTATTTTTATTAAGAGTAAAAAAAGCTGAGCTACAATGAGAAGACATCCTCCTGGAATGCCCGCTCTCTCTGCAAGTCATCAGAAAATGGCGGTTGGAAACAGTTGTAGAAGCACACCGCTAGAGGGTTTGGATGACGTCAGGCATTTACTAATATTTCTATTATAAAACCCCTGTTACTGACGTCACAAGCTTTTGTGAGTCCAACATTAAAGGGTTAAAAGAAATTATATACCCTATAAGGTAGTTTTAATAACTTTAGCAATCGAGTTCATTTTAGATTGTGTACGTTCACCAACCAGGTGGGCTTAAAGCGGATTTATAACTCCAACAGTTTGTTTTCATTTGTTGTCTGGAATTACTTTTGATTTGGTGTACGAAAATGAGTTTTCTAAGAATATTTTACTTATTACTAAGAATACTTTACTTATTAATTTTTTTAAATGTCAAGTTCTCTCTGTGCTGTTCGTTGTTCAAAATATTTGTTAAAGAAATCTTGCATGGAAAGAAACATTTCTTTTCATCTATATCGGGTCATTTTGAGAGTGAAACCGAGGCCACCAATAAAATCCTAGTACGTTGGAAACTGAAAACAAGAGCGTTACATCATCTGAAACATTTCCATTGAATTATCTTTTTTCCACAGGTTAGATGACGAAGTTGCTAAGAAATGTTGCGCCCGAGGTCCGTCTGTTTTGCTGGCCATAGCCAGAGCCATCTGGCCATACATGCTACTGGCAGCATTTATGGAGTTGATCTATGACTTTGTTTCGCTACTTCCTCCCCTCTTGCTTGAGTAAGTTCTACATAACTTTTTATCCTTAAAGGCGAATGAGTCTGAATAAACGCGGGTCTCGAAACCAAAGTGTCTCTGTGTTAATCTTATGGACACATTATTTTCTAAGCCACATTTCTCCGGCTGTATTGAATATTTTTACAAACTTTTTTTTTGTATTAGTATAAATGTAGCTGACTTGCAGGTCTTTATAATTTCACTCTTTGAAATGGGTTCGAATGGCTTGTTATTAAATTATTCAATGAAATATGCGAACCAATTTTGAAAAGTGGAATTTAAGATACATGTAAGTCAGCTACATTTATCATACGAAAAAAAAGTTTGTAAAAATATTCAATAGAGCAGGAGAAAATATTCAATAGAGCTGGCTTATAAAATATTTTTTTCCATTGGATTAACGCAGAGGCATTTTGGTGTGGAGACCCGCGGTCATTCGGGCTCATTCGCCCCTTAAGGTTCAACGTTATCTTTAGTCTGTTTCGTTTCTGTAGGAATAATGCTAAATTTTGCGAAACTCAACATCATGAAGTAACATTGTTTCATAAATCTATTTTTTAAATCAAGTGACAATAAGTTTAATTAGAATTATATAATGAAATTATAGTCTGCGAAATGACGGTTAGTTTATTTTAATTATTTGTATTTAAAATCACAGTAGCAGCCGCTTAAAAATTTGTCACATTTTTAGCTTCCACACTACGTTTATAACGTAAAAAGCGGAAGGTATTATAATCGTTCAGTCCGTCTGTCTGCCCGTCTGTCACCCACTTTCATAAACGAAACTACAAATGTTACATCATGTGATACGTCAAAAAATTCAGCGCATCAAAATTAGAACACATTGAAAAGTTCAGAAAAAAATTCAAAATTTTAATTCACAACTATCGCTTGATAAACTTTTCTTTAAAATTTCTTTTAAATAATAAATTAAAAGAAACATATTTTTGCGCCATAAATCAGTTTAAAATGACGTCAAATATATTTCACAAAGAGATTCTTTGATTATATATTAATATGAAATGTTTTCCTTCTATAAAGCGAGGAATATTGCTTATTTATTCTTTGAAATATAAATTACTTTAGCAAATGATAACAAATAATTATTGAATTTTCGAAAGAAAATAAATGAAACTAGCCAAATTTAGCGTGTAAATGTTTATTATAGAATTAATGCTTTTTTTTCCTGTTAAACACAAATGTTGTGTGGAAGCGGGTTAAGTGACAGATTCTGTTACAAACCTACTTGTTTTTCACCAGGTATAAAAGTACAAATAACAACAAAACAAATTTGAAGGTTTGTTGTTATTTCATTTTATTGTTATTGCTACTTTTATAACTAGTGAAGAAAATGCTTACATTGTAGATCAATTTGTGATTATAAGTACAATGCATTAGTTATATGAGACAGACCATCCTTTTTAGTTTATAAAATCATTTTTTTTTAAACTTTACCAGTTTTCTCATTGCGTTCATCGGCAACGACGAGCCGGATTGGCACGGTTACGCCTACGCTGTCGCCTTGTTCGGTACAGCCGCTGTATGTACGCTAACGTCCGTACACAACCTGAACTTCCTCATCATAGCGTCAATTGTGCCGAAATCTGGTCTTGGTGCCGCCATCTATCGTAAAGTAAGACAACTATCTGTTTGTTCTATTTATAACTACGAATTTTTTTTAAGGAATTTCAATGAAAATGACAATAGAGCTAATTAGTATTTCATAGAAAACTAGAATTGACTCAGGAAGTACTGCCCAATTGTCTTAGTTGCCTTAAAAGAAAATTAGAAAATATCGTGGAAAGATTTTCACGTTAAACATAATTTTAAATAAACATAGAATTCAACCTTGTAAACCATAAAATTCGAAAACTAAGGTTGTAAAATACTGCAAGACTCTCAAAAATATGTATTTTACGCGCTAGTTTCAGCTGTCCGTTTTGTACGTGCGAGTTTTTTGAAAACTTAATGGTTCCGTTTGACGTGTCGTGTAATAAGATCTCGTGTTTTAAGTTTGAAATCCGTAGTTCTTTTCGGTTTTCAGCAATACCCTTAAGACCTGAAAAGTTCTACGGTAGCTCCCCTTTGCGCATGCGCAATAGTTTCGAAAACCTTGAAGTTCTTAAAACATGTTATGATAAATAATTTTTATTTAGGAAGATAGTAATAAAAAAAACGCAATACATAAAACGAATGGCGTTTTAATGTCGTTCGCCGTGAATAAATTAGAGAGGATTGGAGTGACATCATCGGTAGCTTGATGTCACGTGTCAATAGCGGGTTTTTGATTGAGCCAGGTGCTGTCTAATTTTTATTCTTCTTGTTGGAAGCCCTGTGTCAACTAGGATGCTGAAGCAGTGAAAGTAGCCAGCATATATCACCAGCACTTTTACTCCTGGGTCATTCCACATTTAATCGCCAAAAAACGAGGTTTTTGAACCCTCACGAATTGGATTTAAAAGTTTTTAATCATTTGTTAAACAAATCAAGGAAAAAAATCGCATGTCTAAGGTCAATTTTGATCTCTATTTATTTATTACGAATCTTACCGCTAGATGGTGCTCATTTCATGTGTGAATGTTTCGTACATTTATGTTTTTGTTTTCGGATATTTATGCATCGCAATAGATACAACCGGTCTTTATGTGACTTTTCTTGTACAAAAGAATATCGGAATGTTCATTATGCACTGTATTTGCTAATTTTATTTTCGAAAATGTTGACACATCAAGAAAAAACATAGAACCATTTTTAAGTTATGATTGCTGTCACAACTAACTTATTTTGTAGGTTCTGTGTCTGAGCAGCACATCACGCCGCAGCTATACAGTAGGCGAACTCTGCAATCTGGTCTCAGTGGACGCCCAAAAGATTTTCGAGCTGATCTGGGAAGTGAATTTGATTTGGAGCTGCCCTTTACGCATTGTTCTCACCGTGGCCCTGCTTTGGCGATATCTTGGCATCGCTTGTTTGGCGGGTGTTGCAGTAATGGTGCTAATCATGCCCATTACAGCTAAACTTGCCTCTGCTTCCCATAAACTTCAGGTAAAATTATTAGACATCCCATACTCTGGAAGCCATATACACCCTATGACATATACGCAATACTCAAAGTAAAGACTCAAAGTTTGGTGAGCATACTAGTCAAGACATGGGGAAACGGATTATGCCAAAAAATGCAGGGTGTCCAGAAAAGGACTACCTGTTTTCAAAAATTAATAAAAAAGAAATGGATAGAGATATTAACACAATTCTTGCAGAAAACGAATGAGTCATGTCTGGAATTTGATATGGAACACTTTTATGTATTGTTATTGTATATTTATACACTTTATTGTTCAATTAACCGAGTGGCGCGGAAATACCGTGTGTTGGCTGTATGAAAGAACTAGGCATGCGTATATACCGAAAAGGACACGTGGTCAGAAATGTTCAGTAGCTTTCCGTTCAGGAAAAGCAGCAATAGTTATTGCGTGGAATCCAACACATGGTATTGCAGCGCTATCTGTCGGTTACAATGAACATAAGAAAGTTTAATAACATATAATAACATGATAAACATAACTAACATAATAAAGTGTTCCATATCAAATTCCAGACTTGACTCATTCGTTTTCTGCAAGAATTGTGTTAATATCTCTACCCATTTCTTTTTTATTAATTTTTGAAAACAGGGAGTCCTTTTCTGGACACCCTGTAGTTACCAATGTGTATGTTGTCTCTTATTAGTATTTTTTTCTATATTTTCAGATGTACAGCGCCCTCTATCGGAGTTTGTATGCTTACCAAATTTTGAGTCTTTACTCTGAGTAGTTCGCTGTATAGATTGCTCAGAGTA
Source organism: Oedothorax gibbosus (assembly GCA_019343175.1). Taxonomy (NCBI): domain Eukaryota; kingdom Metazoa; phylum Arthropoda; class Arachnida; order Araneae; family Linyphiidae; genus Oedothorax; species Oedothorax gibbosus. Next base: position 21,563,707 of record CM033275.1, read on the forward strand.
GGGGTGCTTTATTACCGATCACCCTGTACTTAGTCATTTCCATTTAAGATCTGTGTCACCAACTATCGATAAGCTATGGGATCTATTATTAATAGTCAACCAACCAAGATACATGTTTCATTTAAACTTGCTTTGTTTTGTTTTTATTGCAACTTACACAACTGAAAATTTTACAATAAAATTGTTAAGTAATTCTTTGTCAGATATTGGGATTTAAAAAAAAAATAACTTATTAGAATTTCGCGACTGACCGTCATTCGTCAAAAATCTTCAGTCCCTATACATTCTTGGTAGTTTAATCACCGTTTCAGTATCTCCTCTGCTTCAATTTTGGTTCAAAATTCTAGCATTGGGGAACTCAACTTTTACGAAGCTTACCATATTCTTAAAAAACCACAATAACTTAGTTAATTCACCCAACATGCCACAGTTCTCCCCAATTTGGAAAGCATCATAGCAAGAATAATGTTTCGTTTCTCCCACTCACTATTCCTGTGTGTTGTGTGTCTTTCTGATGAAGGCGAGCGATTTGAGTTTATCTGAAACATGTAAAATTTGTACCAAAGAATAAACTATTTGCCTCAATTATCTATGTTGTTTACTACATGAATCCTCTCGTGAATAATTCTGAAGTTTTTGCTTATGGTTTTTTGATTCATGCCATGAAGATGCAATGGTTCAATTGAAAAGTCCCTTGGTTTAATTGTTAAGTTCTATTGTTCATTTACTCGAAATTTTTTATTATAACTCTTTACGGCCCCTTCAGGTGGCGCTAATTTTAGTTTACTTGGCTAAATGTTAGAGTTTTACTGAAAAAGTCGCCTTAAACAATATAAATGCTGACAACTCCTTAAGTACGAGTACAATGTCATTGTTTGTACAAAAAGTGACTCATTTTTGTCCACTTGCTTTGGAATCAGCTTTAAAAACATACTTTTCATATGTTTACAAAGCTTGATAATTCTCCTTCATATTCGCATATTTTTGTGATTCAGTTGTAATATAGGGATACGGTTCGATCTCTTTAAAAACATTTTTTAATGTTTTTTTAAAAGCTAAATTGGCATCACCCTTATATAAAAGCAAGTAGATCTTAAAATGTATAATCTTTTTTCTTGTATAATGTATAATCTCATTTCTAAACTGTAGAGAAGTCGCTTTAGCCCTTTCCGACCGAGCTATCACGATCATGCGGGTATAGAAGAGAATGTTCAAGCTCTTCAAAAATATTGATACCGAAGCAGCTGACTTGTACCAGTCGTTATTTGTATAAAAAATGACTTTGTTTTTAAGGAGTTGCTGGCATTGATGCTGTTTAAGGCATTTTTTCGATAAAACTAAAATTTAGTCTCATAAACTTAGCCATCTGATAGCCGATCTTAAAGGGTTGTACGAATAATCTATTGTTTTGTTAACTATTGATAAATATGTCTTATTGTGTTTTGCAGAGAAAGCAAATGGAATGGAAAGATTCAAGACTGCGGCAAATGAGTGAAATACTAAACGGAATAAAGGTGAAAAAACATTTCTAGCTATCTAAATTGTATTGTGTGGGACTAACTATTATTCATTACCTACAAAACACAAGTAAAGTACAGAGTGACTACTAGTTAGGGGGCAATTTAAAAAAGTAATTTAAAAAAATCAATTAATGCTCCAAAATGATTGTGATTGCGGAAATATAATCAGAATGTCTTGTGATTTTGTTTCCCAACAATGGGAATGTTTCAGCTAACGTAACGCTCTTGTTTTCCTTTTCCTCTTTACTGCGATTTCATTGGTTGTTGGATTTTTTTCTCAAAATGAACGCACTTTTCGCTTGCTTCGCAGCTCTTCGCAACATGCAACTTGTTTTTTTTTTATCTAGGATCAGAATGCGGAACTACATGAAAAGAAACTTCTTTTTCTATGCAAGCTTTCTTTAATAAATGATTTGAACAACCGACAGCAAATCAAGAAGTTGGATTTTAAAAAATTAATAAACTATAATATTCTTAGAAAACTCACTTTCGAATGCCAAAACAAAATTTGTTCCAAAAAAAATAAAACAAGACCGCGAAGCTGTTGCCACCCACGACGTAAAACAACCCCATTAAAAATATTCTATCTTTATTATTATTATTATTATTATCTGCCATCTGTGATCGAAATAATAATAATTTAAAAAAATAATAAAGCATTAATAACAATAATATTTTCATTTTCTTCTAGGTTTTGAAGTTGTTTGCTTGGGAGTATCCTTTCACGGAGCGAGTGTCTACCATCCGCAGTAAAGAAGCGGCTACTCTCCGAAAGATGGCGTTCGTTAACGGATCGGTCGTGTTTCTATGGATATCGGCTCCTTTCATGGTACAGCTTTAGGGAAAATGACCCACTCCTTGTTATTTAAAATTTATTCTTGATAGTTTATATGCTTTACATATATATAATACCATAGCCTCTTACATTATGATACCTTCCGAATTTGAGAAATAGCATAGCTTTGCAGGCTGTGAGGAAGCAGTTTGTCTGGTTGCGCCATCTATGGGTTTTCGGGGAAAGGGGGTTGGGCTATACTCTAATTTCACCGATTTTACCTAAAATGAGATTGTTTCAGATGATGTAACTATCTAGTTTTCATTTTGACTCACCCTGGGTTTTTATGTTTGTTTCGATTTCAATTAAAATTGAGCATTTTGTTCGTCTGCTGTTTTCTATTTTTGAGTTTTTTATGTGCAACCTTTTTTCTTCTTCCTGCTATTTATTACATTTTATCGGTTTTTAATTGTATCAGTAAAGTAAGAACATACTGTATTGTTCAAACAAGTATTTAATTGGTTACTCTCATTTATATATTTGCTTATAACAACCGTTCTAATTCATCAAAACACTTAAAATGCCGAATAAAGATTTTTATAATATTTAAAAAATGGGAATCAAAGTGATTTTACATTTTAATTTTTACGATTGCAAATGGATTTAAGTAGAGCAACGAAATATTCTCGCTATAATCATCACAAGATAATTACTTAATTAATTATTTTATATCGAACCGTAGTAAATCGATTAATACAATTAATGGCTAGATTAACATAATTTAGTTGCCGATGAGCGAGCGAAGCGATCCGAAGGTAACTGCTCTAGCAGTTCCAAGGAGTTGGCAAGCGAAAGCGAGAAGAAGGCAAAGCTCCCTTGTTGTAACTATAATATATGAGGGCTCAACCTGCTAAATTCACATTTTCCTAAGTTTCTGGTTCCCTTTTTATCATTGCACAATTTGTTGTTGAAGTTTTAGGAGAAAAAAAGTTCAATATCTCACTTATTTTTAAGTTAAAAATTAAAAGTCTGGCTCCAAGACTCACATGCACCCTCAGTACAACAATATCATTCTTCTAGTTAAATTTACTTAGTTAATTTCAAAACCAGGTGTAATCTGCTTTTCTTGAATAAATCTGCATTTTGTGTTAGAATATTTACTTTTTTGAGTGCGATAACGGTTTTTTGTGGTTTTCTTAAAAGGTTCCCAAATCCGCGACTTTTATTAATTTATTTTACTATTGCTAGTGAATTTCTCCTTTACGGCCCAAGAAACATCATCCTCTAAAAGTGACGCATGCTCTGCCAAATTCAGTTCCCTGAGCTTTATAGGACAAAAGTTAAACTAGATAGAGTACCATTTTCTTCGACGTACTTTTAAATACTTGATTGCTTTTTCCAATGAAGCATTCTCAAAGAAATGCCTCATATAAAATTAGAATGTTATTTAGAGACATATTACCGAATACACTGGTATTGGTTTTATTTAAATTAACAAATTGTACTTACATGTTGGTAGGAATTTCATTGAAAAAATACGGACTAAACAAAGGGATTTATTAGGTACCGAACCTCCGTAAATTAAAATCAAAACTACATAAGTTAGTACCATAAAAGCTTCATCTTAAAATTATTTAATAACTTTTTGAGAAATAATTTTAAAAAAAAGTTATTCTAATGAGACTCAAATACATGTTCGGTTCTGGGCATGTCTGTCAGACACATTAGATACAACTATACTGCGCATCGGTAAAAGGTGACCAAACACTAGTCAAGTGAGTTCAGCTCAAGTCACGTGTGTTAGGCTAGAGAAAATTTGCAAATTCTAAGCAATCACACAGTTTTCGATATTCAAGTGTTCTAAAATGTACTTATTTTGTGAAACATGGTGATGTATGTGTGGTGGTTCACTAGAAGCACAACCTCATAAAATGACATCAACGCTAGATGGCATTGATTTAACCTCGCGTTTCTAACAATATTGTAGTCGAAACGAAAACAGTATTATAAAAGCAGAAATAAGGGTTCTTTTGGTAGACTATGGGCAAATGAGGTTGCTACATGTGTATCAAACATATACATTGCGTAACTACGATGAAAAGTTCGAATATATATATTTTTTTCTACTGGCACTAACTTAAACGGCGCTGAGAAGTTCCAATCTCTAATTTTTATATCGAACATAGCAACGTATTAATAAAATCGTTTTTAATAGCTAACTAACATATTTAGTAGCCGATTAAGAGCGAAGCAATCCGAAGGTACTACTGTAGCAGAAAAAAATATTTTCGACTTCTTTTTATTGCGTAACTACGATGAAAAGTTCGAATATATATATTTTTTTCTACTGGCACTAACTTAAACGGCGCTGAGAAGTTGCAATCTTCCTCGCAAATTTTTATATCGAACCATAGCAACGTATTTAATAAAAATCGTTTTTAATAGCTAAACTAACATATTTAGTAGCCGATTACAGAGCGAAGCAATCCGAAGGTAACTACTGTAGCAGTTCCAGGGGCCGGGCGAGTGAAAGCGATCTGAGTTCAAAGCGCCCTTGTTTTATTTATAAAATATGAGGGCTCAACCTGCTAAATTCACATTTTCTTAAGTTAACAATAGTTTCTGGTTCCCTATTTTTCATTGCACACTTTGTTGTTGAAGTTTTAGGGGAAAAAAAGTTAACAATATTTCGCCTATTTTTAAGTTAAAAATTAAAAGTCTGGCTCCAAGACTGACATGTACCTCAGTGCAACAATAGCATTTTCCTAGTCAATCAGTAGCAAACAGTTTCCCACAGTTTAATGTAATTTTTTTTTATTAATTTTACTCAATTTAATTTCAAAACAAGGTGTAAATCTGATTTTCTCGAATAAAATCTTATGTTTTAATACCATTTTGAATGGGTATAACTGTTTTTTGTGGTTTTCCTAAAAGTTCCTAAGTCTGCGATTTTTACAATTACTAGTGAATTTCTGCCCTTTTACACTCTCATCCTCTAAAAGAGATGCATGCTTGGTCGAATTCAGCCTTCTGAGTTTTATAGGATAGACTAAATAGCATATCATTTTCGTTGATGTATTATCACATACCTCATTGCTTTTTCTATGAAGCATTCTATCCAAAAATACCTCATTTGAATACAGAAGGAAGCGTGTTAGCGATCTTGGTAGATTTCGTATTTGTTTTAAATTAACTTAATGTTTAATTAATTATACTTAAATGTTGGTAGAAATTTCATTGCATTCATTTAAAAAATTCGGACTAAACAAAATGATTTATTTGATACCGAAAACTTCCAACCTCCGTAAAATACAATTCAAACTATATAAGTTGGTGCATTAAAAACTTTATTTTTATAAATCACTTAATAACATTATAATAAATAAAAAAAAGTAATTTTAATGAGACGGACACATTCGGTTCTGAGAATGTCAGCGATTTTAGATACAACTAGACTGCGCATTGGCAAAAGAAGACTAAACATCAGGGACGTGGTTTAGCTCCAGTCACGTGTGTTAGGCTAGAGAAAATTTGCAAATTCTAAGCAATCACACAGCTTTCGCTATTCAAGTATTCTAAAATGGACTTAAAATTTTGTGAAACATGGCGATGTATGTGTGGTGGTTCACTGCAAGCTCAATCTCAAAAAATGACTTTCACGCTAGATGGCGCTGATTTAACCCCACGTTTCTACCAATCTTATACTCAAAACGAAAACAGTATTATAAGCGCAGAAATAAGGGTTCTTTTGGTAGACTATGGGTAAGTGAAGTTGCTTTATATGTATTAAACATATACATTGTGTAACAAAGATAAAAAGTTTTAATATGTACTTTTTTCTATTGACACTAACTTAACGGCACTGAGAAGTTGCCAAAAGTTGCAATCTTCCTCGCAAATTTTTATTTCGAACCATAGCAAATCATAGAATAGTTACTTCATTTTGAATGAGTAAAACGGTTTTTTAAAAGTTCCAAAATCCGCGACTTTTATTGATAGATTTTTACTATTGCTAGTGAATTTCTGCCTTTTACGCCCAAAGAAGCCCTCATCCTAAGTGACGCATGGTTGGCCGAATTCAGCCTTCTAAGCTTTATGGGACAAAAGCTAAACCTAATATATAATTGAAGAGCTGAGTGGAAGAACGTGCTAAGTGACATTTTTGAAAAAATTGAGATTTTTGTGTCAATGATCATGTTATTAACTGCTTTAAACATAACAGCTTTCAATTTTTTTAGAAAACATTCGATTTCGTATTTTTTTCGCATACGAAGTTGGTAGGTGCACGCGTTTTCGTCACTTTTTCAATGGAAGAACGTGCTAAGGATCCTTAGCATTTTCTTCCACCGTAATAGCTCGATTCTGGAACGATCGTTTAGTGGAAGAACGTGCTATGTGACACGTTTGCGGAAAATTTTCAGACTTTCGCTTGCATTAATAGCGAAACAAATGGTTCTTTTGTAGTTTTAATCAAATAGAATTCAACAAAATGAAATTAATATTTCCTAATTAACTTTAATCATTAAATATAATCAATGAAATAAAATTTATATTGCGTAAAACTGGGTTTTGAGTGCATTTAGCACAATAGGAAAAAACATGCATTTTGATTTTAAATTTAAACGGAGTTAAAGGTTTTAACATTTTATAAAATATCGCCTACTTTGAATGTTGTCTGATTTTTATTGTAATAAACACAGATAATTTAGCAGCGAACAGGCGGTATAATTAAAACAAAGTTGCACCTGCTCTATGGAGATCGCAGTTTGCGTTACAACAACATTGCACTGAACATTCAAAGCATCTGGTTTGTTTTTTAAAAAAATGAATTATGGGCGCAAAAATCGTTTTAAAACCATTTTACGTTTGATCTCTAAAGCTATCGAACACATTTTGTGCAATGTCCTAAACTCTTAAAATTATTAAAATGGAGTTAAGAAGCAAGCGGAAAGCTGAATTTTTGCTTGAAAGTGTGAATAGCAGCTTACACGGTAAGTACAAATTTAATCAAGATATTGCTTTGTTATGTGAAACTAAAATATTTTTATAATAATTGATGTAAAAATAAAGTAACAAAGTATAAAACGTTATAAGTTCTTAATGTTTATTAAAATATCGATGACTTTAAAAAAGTAATATGAATCACGATTATAACCTTAACCTGTTAAATAACCTTAGGATCTATATCTTGCCATACAACTTATTTTTACTTTTTTTTTTAATATCAAAGTTTGTTTTTAAATTCGATTATTCTTATCTAAAAACAATTTAAAAATTTATTTTGCGAAAACTTGCATCTTGCATTATTATCTTTTAAATTTAATATTTATTTTATTCACATGTATTTGTGTTTTTTTTACTATCTTTTTGTATACTTTTTATTAAGTTGATTTGTCGTATTATTCTTCAAAGTATTTAGTTTATAATATTTCAGTGATAATAGTATTTTTTTAAAAATATTTCCAATTAAAAACTTACTCATCTAACATTAAGCAAGAAGTTCTAAAATAACTTATATAACCTACTTTCTTTTAACTTAAATACTCAAATAAATCCTTATAGTAGGGACAGACGGACGAACAAAAAGTATAAGATAGGTGACTGATATCTTAAAAAACTAGGGATGTGTAACACTATATATCAATACGCTCATTTAAAAGTTATACATACCTTATAATGTATTTTCAATAACTTTCAAACCAAAAAAGTTCTATGGCAGCTACTCCTTGCACATGCACAATATTGTAGAAAACTTTATTTTGACGTCCGACTAGTGCAGGGAACACGTGTATCAAATTTGAAGTCTGTATCTATTTTCGTTGTTCAAAAACCAAAAAAAAAAAAAAAAAAAGTTTATAGCAGCTTCTACTTGCGCATGCGCAATTTTCTCGAAAACCTTATTATGACGTTCAACAGGAGCTAGGAACCCGTGTACTAAATTTGAAGTCCGTAGCTCTTTTATTTCGAACTGTAAAGCAGTTTCAGACAGACAGACGGATCAATGAAAAAACCCCAATTTTTTAGAAGGAGCACCCTCCGAAACGTGTAGAAAGCACAAAATCTTCGTTTTGGATTATTAACCCCCATCGCAATAGTTTTATTACCTTATTAGGTAATTGAAAGTAATAACTTTAAAAATTGGACGGGTACAAGGAAAGTTGGGGGGGGGGGGTAGTAGGACGTACAGACAGAAACAAAATAACATACGTACAGGCAGGTGGCCAAACACTCCATTGTAGTCATCTAATTTTTTACTTTCGAACCAAAAAAAGAATTTTCAAAATCAGGCACTTTGGATCGGAAATCGAAAGGGATATGGACGGACGGACAGACAAACGATTAAAAAGTATAAAAGAGATCTGTGAAGTCCTATCTTCCAAACAGAAAAAGAATTTTGAAAATCGGAAGGTTAGTACAGAAATTATGAAACGTTTATGGATCAAATTTACCTAAAAAATGTCACTTAGCACGTTCTTCCACTAAACGACTGCCAAAATCTGAAGCACTTCGGAGGTAGAACGTGCCAAGTGCATGAGGTGTCAAGCGCGTTTTGTAAATTTCGTGTTATTACGTAAATTACGGTTAAGCCAAAAGCATTTTGAAGAACCAAACTAAAATATCATGCAAAAAAACTATGATTTTGTGAATGACAGAAAAGTTGCAAGCTAAAAACTTAGAAGCTCATTATCTCGTTTTCACCTTTTTGTCACCTAGCACGTTCTTCCACTAAGCTCTTCAATTGTCTTCGATGTACTTTTAAAAACTTTATTGCTTTTTCCAAGAAGCATTCTTTCACAGAATTGCCTCTTTCAAATATAAGGTTTATGTTGTTCATTATGATATAAGCCTTACAAGCATTTGTTTTATTTAAATTATCACATTATACTTAAATGTTGGTAGAAATTTCTAAGGTAGGAAATAATGGGGTTATTATACACTGCTCAAAATAATTAGGGGAGCACTTGGCGTACTTTTGTTAACCCTTTCAGTTCCAACTTCTTATTTTTTATTCTAAAAATCTAAAATTTGTAAAATACACTGCTCAAAACAATTAGGGGAACGCGTGGTTTAAACCCTTTCACCCCCAATGATTACATTTGGTATCATCGACTTCCGATTTTTTTTCTCATTAAGTTGAGCTCGCACTTATTTATCGTTAGATGGAAGAGTCGTGTCTTTTGAAGAATTAAATAATGTTTGTTTCAGTTAAATGAAAATATGAAAAACATGCTAAAATAAAATTTCCTCAAAAAAATTTTATCAATTAAATTGACCCTAAATTCTTCACGCTTGCATTCCTAGATGTTTAAAAAGGGATTTTATCTTTTTTTACAAATAAATTTTTGAAAAATGTATTGTTATAATTTATTGAAAAGTTATGATCCCAATTTCCCCCCCTTAAATTTTAGCTAAAAAATTAAGATTTTTTTTATGTTTTTTACTATTTCATTCTGGATGCATAATGAATCTATTTCACAAATTTTAGGTTTTTATAATAAAAATAAGAAGTGAAAGGGTAAACTGAATAACTGAAAGGGTAAACAAAAGTACGCAAAGTGCTCCCCTTATTGTTTTGAGCAGTGTAGATTCATTATGCATCCAGAATAAAATGATAAAAAAAACAGGGGGTTGGGGGCGATTAACTTTTAACTAATTTTTGAGGGAAATAAAATAGGAATCATAAAGTTTTTGAATAAATTATAACAATATTTTTTTCAAAACTTTATTTGTAAAAAAAAGGTAAATTCAATTTTTAAACATCTAAGCATGCAAGCGTGAAGAATTTAGGGTCAATTTATTTCATACAATTTTTCGGGAGTGAATTTTATTTTACTATGTCTTTCAAGTTTTCATTTAATTAAAACGAACATTATTTAATTCTTCAAAATACATGATTCTTCCATCTAACGATAAATAAGTGCGAGCTCAACTTAGTGAGAAAAAATTCGCAAGCTGATGATTCCAAATGGAATCATTGGGGGTGAAAGGGTTTAAACCATGCTCTCCCCTAATTTTGAGCAGTGTATTATTATGGGTATTTTAGATGGAGAAGTAAGGAGGCTTCGCGTGGATACTTCGTATTGCTATTTCGATGTCCAAAATTTTGGAAAACTATGTTTTTATTTTACTTTAGAAAAACATAGATTGGGTATATCTGGGCAAGTAGAGGCTACACAAAAATTTATTTAGATTTACCCCTTAACCCAATTCATGTGAAAAGGTGCAAAAAACCTTTCCTATATTGATAACAGATTCCCAATTGAAGAGCTTCGTGGAATAACGTGCTTAGTGACAAAAAATTGAAAACGAGAAAATAGGCTTTAAAGTTTTTCGTTTGCACTTAGATACGTTAATAACGGCACTTACAAAAGGTAAAAAAAATATACTTAACTGAAAGTTTATGAAAATGGGGTATCTTGTTATCTTAAAAGAAGGGAATACCATGTTCAGTTACAAAAAACATCTCATTTTTTTTGGAAATATCACTTTTAGCACGTTTTTCTACTAAGCTCTTCAATTGTCACTAAGCCATGTGTCTTTTGCAGATTGCGCTCAGCTGTTTCGCGACTTACGTTCTGATGGACGAGAACAACGTGCTGGACCCTAGCACTGCTTTCGTGTCCCTCACTCTCTTCAACACGCTGAGGAGTAACATGGCCACGGTGCCGCAGCTGGTGGCGCAACTGGTGCAGGTAAAATCTTCATTCTTTATGCTGTTCAGTTTTGGTCTCCCTTCCTCAGAAAAGATATAGAGTTGCTTGAAAAAGTTCAGCATAGGGCTACAAAAATGATTACGGGTCTATCTGGTATTGATTATGATAACAGATTAAGATCTTTAAACATGTATTCCCTGGAAAATAGGAGAGCTAAAGGTGATTTAATACAGTTATTTAAGTTCATAAAACAGGGAGACATGGAGGGCTTAGGTTTTACCTTAAATGGCCGGACCAGAGGACATGATCAGAAATTAAATAAATCGTGCTTTAGAAGGGAGGTAAGAAAACATTATTTTTAAAATAGAGTTGTCAATGAGTGGAATGATTTACCAGATGATGTTGTGCATTCGAAGAGAGTAGAAGATTTTAAGAAGAAACTTGACGGTCATTGGAAACTGGTAATGTATTGGATTTATTTTGGACCAACCTTGCTGGGCCTCTGGCCTGTTGTTGGTCGACAATTTTTGTATTTGTATTTATTTAACCATTTACAACCTCTTTAGATGGCGCTGATTTAGGTTAGCTAGGTGTTTTATCGAAAAGATGAATGCTGGCAGCTTTATAGAAAATCTAATTAGTAACTACAAACCATTCTGTTGCCCACCGAATCATTGCAGCCCATTGCTTGCCCCCATTTTTTCCAAATGAACAATGAAAAGTAAACAATAAATTCTATAAAATAACTAAAATATCCTACTTTCCTGTTATTTAAATACTTACGGAACTTCTTTTAGAAAAACAAGTAAATTTGAAATAGTACATAAATAAAGTTTCTTATGCAATTAATGTAAAGGCAACAGCGATTAAAATAACCAGAAAATGATTGCGATGCTAATTCAATGGGAAATTCGCCGACAAATAGTAGACAGATGTCCGTCCGGACGTACAGACAGACGGACAAAAAGTATGAAAGTTGGGAGTTAACTTTCTAATAAAACAAAAAAAGAATTTTTAAGATCCGACGGGTAGAAAAGATTTTGTAAGGTAAGGACGGACAGACGGACATCGTCAGCATGTCAATACTTTTTAATTTTTAAATAAATAAATTTTTAAATAAAAATTTCTCATGCGATTGTTGATGTGGCAACAGCGATTTAAATGACTTAAAATTAAATTCCAATGCTAATTCGATGGGAAATTCGTTGACAAACAGTAGACGCTGTGCGTGCTAAAAAGCGTCAACTTATGGGATACTCATTAATATCGTCAACAGATAATAGGCAAAATGTGCCATAAGTCATGATTATTCGGAGTTCTGTTTGGCCCATACAGCAACTGACTTTATGTAGTCTTCGTTCTAGATTAGGTTCAGCTTAAGTTTAGTTTTTTTTTGCGATTTTAACGACCAGCTATCGATCAGAGAGAAAACTTTTCTCAAAAATAACAGAAACCACCTCGTTGATCCATAACACCCATTTGCGCGCCACCCAGTATCAAAAAATTATATTACGTTTTAAAATCTGATAGGTAAGGATAATTTATAAGTTCAATATTATTAGCTCATTTAATTTATCTGCTAAGTTTTTATAATTTTATTTCTTTGTATTTTTGAAACAATTTAACAAAACTGCCGTAAGCAGGTAAACTGAAGTATCTAGACTAATGACTTGGCCATTGTTGTAAGCACTCAATAACTCTAACCTATAAGACTGATTATCCCAGAGTGAAAATGATCCGGTTCATTGTTGTGGTTACTGCGGTTCACCTGCCCACGTCAGTAAACCTTTACGGTTCGCATCCACTGTGTTGATATTTCCAAAATAAAGATGACTTTAATAAAGATATATTAAATGTGTTTTTAGCTTCTACACACTACGTTTATAACGTAAAAAATGGATTAGATATTATAATTGTTCAGTCTGTCTGTCCGTCACCCACTTTCATAGCCGAAACTACTAATACTACCGGCAAGTGTAGTGTGATGCGTCAAAAAATTCAAAGCATCGAAATTTGAAGACATTGAAAATCTCAGAAAAAAATTCGAATTTGAAGTACTTTAATTGTTTAAAAAGCTGCAAAATTTAATGCTCATTTAAAAAGCAAAAGAATCCATTTTTTAGAATTACATCACCATTGCCATTCACAACAATCACTCGAGAAAGTTTGAAATAATAAATTAAAGGATTTTTTTTATATCAATCAGTTTGAAATGACGTCAAATATATTTAAACTATGAAATTCTTTGTATGTTGATATGAAATGTTTTCATTCTATTTAAAAGCGAGGTATATTACATATTTATTCTTTGAAATATAAATTAATTTTTGCAAACGATAAGTAATAATTATTGAATTTTCGAAATAAAATAAAAGAAACTAGCCAAATTTAGCATGTAAATGTTTAATATAGAAATAATGCTGTGTTTGGCGCATTTTTACTTGTTAAACACAACTGTTGTGTGGAAGCGGGTTAAGTGACAGATTCTGTTACAAACCTACTTTTTAACTTTCAATGACTCTTCCAGAGCCGCATTGCTTTCAAAAGAGTGTCCAACTTTCTACTCAGCGAAGAGCTCCCTGAAAGACCAGTAGACGACGAAACGGCTATAGGTAAGTTAATGATAACTATTGTTTGATTATTTTTAACATTACGATGGGTTTTACATGAAGCATTCTGGTAATAGTAAATATAATTTGAAAGCCCACATTTTTTTTTATTGGAAAAACGATTAATCGATGCATTGACGGCTAATTGTTAACTTTGTCACCATAATATTCACAAAAGACACAATTTTTTCTATCTTTTTTTTTATTTTTTTTAAATAAGGCTGCTTTTCTAGCTGATCAAGCCTTTTTGAGACTCGGCATATTCCCCAGAACTGAGAGCCGTTTTTTTAGGCATCGTCTAGGCGGCTCTCGTTCTTAATTTTGACGCACTGATTACAATGAATCTGAGCTCTCAGTGAATGTTAAAGTATGTCGAGAATTTAGATTTGCCGAGAAAACCCAAGCCAAATGAGTACTCAAGGGATATTTTACTTACCACATAATCATATGACATGCTTGCCGTCTGCCGATTTACCTATCCTGAAAATTTGACGACTCAGCCGGGGATATAACCTGCAATTTTTGGACCCTTTACGACTTGAGCTATACAATTGTGTGGGATTAAAAGAGAATGTTCAAGTTCTTCAAAACTATTGATATCGACGCAGGTGACTTGTATCAGTCGTTTTTTTGTATTAAAAAAATTATGTAGTTCTTAAGGAGTTGCTGTCATTGACACTGTTTAAGGCAACTTTTTCAATAAAACTCTTAACATTTAGTCTCATAACCTTAAGGGGGAATAGCAAAGTGCATCAGTGCTACTCCAATGGAGAAAACAAATATTTTCTCTGCCACACATTTCTCCTACTGTATTGAATATTTTTACAAACGGATTTTTTTATGTGATAAATGTAGCTGACTTACAGGTCCCGACAATCCCACTTTTTGAAATTGGTTGGAACATTTTTTTTAAATTTTCAATAAATACTTTTACACAAAATATTCGAAGCAATTTCAAAAAGTGGGATTATAGAGACCTGTAAGTTATCTACATTTATTATTTAAAAAAAAAAAACGTTTGTAAAAATATTCAATGCAACCGGAGAAATGTGTGGCAAAGAAAATAATTTTTTCCCCTTTGGATTAACACTGAGGCACTTGACTTTGGAGACCCGCGGTCCAGCGCGCCCATTCCCTATTAAATCTAAGGGTTGTAAATGGTTATGAGGCCTTACAGCCACTCAGCCGTCTAAAGACACATATTGTGTCTCGAATCTAGTGGTTTGTTTGGGGGTATATGACAACGTTTGACGTAGTTGTGGCGACACTCTCAGCGTAGCCTGTCCGGTCGTCCTTTTGTAATTTAATTGGTTTGCCCCGAGTCTGTTAACATCTTCACTAGGTGGATATATCCCATAACCCATTTCGACCAGAATCACATAATTGTGCAGGTATGAAGGAGAATGATCAAGCTTTCCAAAATACCGATACCCAAACAAGTGGACAAGTATCAGTATTTTCGGTAAAACTCTAACATATAGCGTAGTAAACTTAAATCAGCGCCATCTGAAGAGGTTGTTGTTGTTGTTGTTACTAATGCCACTTGGGGAACCCAAGCTCTTTCCGCGGAACGCGCAAGGATTAAGGCAAATGGGTGCGGTTCCTGAGGAGAGATGCCCGTGTAGAGACTACACGGCAGGAATCCGTCTTGTCATCGTGCTGACATATGCCGCCATCTATCGCCACCTCCGCAATTTAGACATGTCCCTGAAGGGGAGGGAAATAGTCTCCAGGGAACTATACCCGTGGGAAACTGCGCCATGACCGCCCACAGGACTTTCGGACCAACAGATTTAACGAGCACGTACTCCGCCTATACTCGGTAGGTCTTCAGTGGTATCGGAACTCGATCGCGGGACCTTCCGATTCCGAGAACGAGGCCTTAACCACTGGGCTATCTACGGCCACGGAAGGGGTTGTTAAGGGCTAAGTGGAAATATCCCATAACCACTTTAATTTATTTCAGGTAACGCGTTGGAGATCGACAACGCTTCGTTCAGCTGGACCAGTACCGATTCGCCATTCTTGCGTGACGTCATTCTAACCGTTGCGAAAGGGGAAATTGCGGCGGTGGTGGGGAAGGTAGGGTCCGGCAAGAGCGCCCTCTTTTCCGCCATCTTGGGCGAAATGCATAGAACGAGTGGAAATGTGCACGTTATGAAGGTGAGGTATCTATACTCTGCGTTCAAACGAAATTGAGGCTTTACATATCCCACTTTCTTTCTTTACTGGTATGGGGTAGGAAGGGATTTTTTTGGGTCACAACCTGTCTCTTAACCCCAGAATCTGTATTAGTGTCATATTTTGCTGTTATAATCGAAATATGACACTAATATAAGTCTTAGGAATAAGAGGGAGATTGTAGGGCCCTTATTAGTGTCCTATTTTGTTGTTATAATCAAAATATGATACTAATATAGGTCCTGAAAATAAGAGGGAGGTTGTCGGACTCGTATAGGGTCATATTTTGTTACAAACAAAATCTGACGCTAATATAGCTTCTGTGGATAAGAGGGAGGTTGTGACCTAGTTATCTATACGACATACATTTGTGTTGTGTTGTTTAAAACACATAAATATATAAAATTAGAAGAGTAATTATATTAGCTCAATATTTCGATCCTATTAATTAGTTATTTTAGTTAAACTTATTACTTTAATTGTTTTAATTTAATTAAAGGCTACATTTCAGTAATTTCTCCGACCATACAGTAAGAATAAAATTTAAATAGCAGTGAGTTTCGTTCAGAATTTAATCACTATCAAAACGCTATCATTTTACTACGCTGAATGAAAATTCCAAAACAGGATTTGACTCCTAGATGGCGACACCTTTTAGTTTATTTGTTATATGCAGAAAAGTTATAGAATTTAATTACCATAAAAAAAAGAAGTAAATGAACGGCTTCACTTATCACTTTATCGACCTGAGCTACACAAATGTGCGGGTATAAAAGAGAGTGTTCCAGTTCTTCAAAAAATATTGATACCGACGCAGGTGTTTTGACTCAGTCGTTTATTTGCATTAAAAAATAACGTAGTTCTTAAGGAGTTGCTGGCATTGATGGTGTTTGAGGCAATTTTTTCGATAAAACTCTTATTAACATACAGTCTCATAACCTTAAATCAGCGCCATCTGAAGGGATCGTAAAGGGTTATCCTTTTAGGTATTAATTATTTACTAATAGGCGTATATTTCAGGGCGGTAGAATTGCCTACGTTCCCCAACAAGCATGGATCCAGAACGCAACCCTGAAACAGAACATTCTTTTCATTCGGAATATGGAATCGAACAGCTATAGGGTTGCCCTCAAAAGCTGCTGCCTGGAACCAGACCTCAAAATGCTTCCCGCGGGAGATCGAACTGAAATAGGCGAGAAGGTAAAGTTATTCTTTAGAAAGCTTCTAGATTGCGTCACATATTTCCACAATCGTTTATAGATGGCAGCACAAAACTATCAATGTCAAACCTTAAAATCAGCGCCATCAGAAGGGATCGTAAAAGGATACATACAAGAAAATCGTAACAACCAGTTAGAGACCTCATTAACTATAACAGATATTTCAATTGGATATTTTTTTTGTGCATAAGCAATTCAAAGTAAATGTTGAAATATATTGAGAGAAAACAAAAGATTTTGATAATTTTATACTAGGAAGCTATATTCACCAAATGAAATGTAAAAAATAAGGAACTTAAAAAGAATATTTATCACAATTAAAAAAAAATTAGCTTTTATTTTTTTTATTATTATACAAGCTAACGTCATCTCGTGTTGTTTATTATATTTTTGTAACTTCATTGTGAAATTCCCCAAAATAGCGACATCTGCCGTCGTTTAACTCAGATACTATTTGAAATATGACAACTTGTTTTTTAACAGGAGTAAACATCTTCTAACACCTTGATTATTAATTGTATTTGTTGGTTAATGGTTTTCATTAACCGAACATTCTTTTATTTTGTCAACTTTATTTATTATGTACTTTATATAAATATCTTTCCTCAATTAATAATAATCTTTGGTTCCTTATAATTCCGTGAGTACCCTTAGAACGCGAAAAAATTAAAGAAACTATTGTGTGTGGAACGGAACTTAGGACGAATTAGCCCGATCGAGACCAGGCCTGCAAACTATAGTGCCTCTGTGTTAATCCAATGGGGAAAAATCGTTTCCAAGCCACATTTCTCCGGCTGTACTGAGTATTTTTACAAACGAGTTCTTATTTCTTTCAAAAATAATATTCTCGATATTTTGCAATAGGTTCGAATATTTTTTTTGATTTTCAATAAATAATTCAACACAAAATATTCAAACCCATTTTAAAAAGTGGGATTACAGAGACCTGTAAATCAGTTATATGTTTATCATATAAAAAACCGTTTGTAAAAATATTCGATACAGCCGGAGAAATGTGGCTTGGAAAATATTTTTTTCCCATTGGATTAACACAGAAGCACTATGTTTTAGAGACCCGCCGTCGATCGGACACATTCGCCCTTAATGGTTTAGATTCTCTAGATTTTGATCAACATTTTTTTTTCAGGGTGTCAACCTTAGTGGTGGTCAGAAACAACGCGTTAGCGTCGCGCGAGCACTGTACCAGGACTCGGACCTTTACCTTTTGGACGACCCCCTCAGTGCAGTGGACGCTCATGTCTCCAACAACATCTTCAGGGACGTCATAGGGCCAGAGGGACTGCTGAAAAACAAGGTAGGTAGTGTCAGAAGATATCGCTTTCGCTTAACGAACCAGGGTCGTGACAACCTTCGCGATATGCAACCCGTGTTTTCCAAGGTCAGTATTCTGCTGAATACACTGAATTGTAACTAAAATGCTTCAACGACGCAAGAAAGCAGTTACCAATACTACTAGTAGACGGGATCTGTACCTATTAGTACAAGTGTTCAGTATTAGTACCAATTAGTACTGTTAGGTAGTGTCAGTATATATCAGTTTCGCTTAACGAAATAGAGTCGTGGCCCACTTGGCTATATGCAAGCCATGCTTTACCAGGTAATTACTCTGCTTAATGTACAGCGGTGCTATTGGCTAAGAGGGAACTGAATTGGAACTATATTGCATCGACGATGGAAGAAAGCATTTCCCAATACTACAGGGGCCCGGGTGGCGCATTGTACCGGGTGCGGGTTCGATTCTCGCCTTCTCACTGGGTATACTTTCTCTCTCTGTCAATAAAAAATTATGATTGTGTCTCTGTCTTACTTAACAAATGTATATAAGCGGGTCTCAGATCAAGCACACAAGCCGGAAAATACACATGTACCAATTAACTTACCTACCAATAGTACTACGAGCCTCCTGAACGACAGAGATGAAGCAGCCTTAGGACTAGCACATATCTCAACTCAATCAATCAATAGTATTAGTAGTTGTGACTCTGTACCTGTTAGTACAAGTCAATATTTATTGACTCTAAAGGCTGGCGATATAAAAAAAACAACATTGCATTATATCCGGAAGGTAGCACTAATATTAAATAGTGTAGCAGTATATTAATTTGATGGATTGGAAGCAGCAGATTCAGATTAGCAGCTTAAAATTTTGAATGGGTATTATGTTCATCTACAATTCTACATTGTTCGACAGGGGTTCTCCTTCATTTTTATCTACTACCAAAACTCTGTAGAGGAGTCTATTTTGAGTTTTCTTTTTGGGAATGTCTGGTCTGTTAAGGGTTAAAACAAATGAATCGCGTAAATACTCCACTTAAATGCCTCACGTTTATATTAATGCCAAATAATACATAGAGGGATTGTCAGTCCCATAGAGCTAATGCATTAGTTTAGGAATCACAACTTCCGCAGAAGTAGTACTTTGCTATGTTAGCTTTTTTTCCCCAGGTATGGGAATCAAAATAACATCGAAATGAAACAAATTTGAAATGAAAATGTTACCTAGTTATTTAATTACATATTTTTGAAGTTTTAAAATGCTAAAAATATACAGCAGATGGCGACACTATTTTAAAACTTTATATATTAATAATTAAATAACCGGATGTTATTTTCTTTTCAATTTTGTTTTAAATTGATGTTATGATGATTCCCATTCCTAGTGAAAATGGGACAACATGGCAAAGCAATTCTTTTGCAAAAGTTGTGATTTCAAAACAAATGCATTAGCTCTATGGGACTGACAGTCCCTCTTAAATGATATCTTTAATCGACCCCAATTTGGCTGAATCTCTCCTTTATACACAGGAATAAAAATAATGTTTATTGGGATACTGACAAATGACTGTTGGCCCTACCAAAAGAAATAGTTATTTTCCTTTACAAAAAATAAATACATCAGTTTGAATGACTGTTATTCTTCCTAGACCCGCATCCTATCCACACATGACTTTTCCATACTGCCGAACGTGGACAAGATCTTTCTGATGTCCGGCGGCAGGATACTCGAGTCAGGGACCTATCAGGAACTTCTGGATAAAAAGGGCGAGTTTACACGTCTGGTGGAAGAGCACAAGAAGGGGCAGGCTGAAGAGGAGGAGGGGTAAGTTCAATGCCAACTAGATTAGAAGGGTCGCGCTTTCTAAACCAAATGACGTAACTTTAGTGGGCAGCCAGACGGGTCTCAGGACATATCTCTAAGGAACCTAAGAATAGGAGTCTACGGACTACTGGGACTAGGACAAGGTAAAAAAAAATAATTTAGGAAGTAGCATTTCAGAAATATTCACAAAAGCGTTATTCATAAATTTCGAATAGATTTTATTAGTAACTGTTACAATGTGGGTTCAACGACTGACTTCATAAACCTAAAAGTGGATGACGGCAAAAATCGGAGAAGCTTTGAAGAATTAATAACACTATTTCAACCATGGATAACTTTGTAACTCAAAGAGATCCAATTTTTCATCCAATATCCAATATTAATATCGGGTTCGTCAATCTAAACGGCCTCAAAAAGTAACTGAAGGAACTTAAAGCTAGGCATAAACGTAGGGACATGACCAGGGACGTGACATCTGAACTGTCGCCAAATATCGCCACTCTTTCTCCAAGACGTTAATGAAAGCATTTTCACTCGTCAGTAATTGATTTGACATGTCACTGGAAACACAGAACCAATTACTGATCTCTGAAATGCTATCGGTTACGTCAGAAGGATAGTCTTGTTTGACAAAAGTTCACATGTCTTGTCCCTAGTCCTGTATGGGAAGCTTAAGCAATTCGTCAATCAACAAAAACCTTGATATAATGTTAAGCAATAAAACTCACACATGTAACAATACTACGCCCATGTAATAATGCTAATATTTGAACTTGTACAGAAAGGCAGAAAATAACAAATAAAGGTGGATGATACGCAGTATGCACCATTGCACAAGGCCTGACTATCGCCTAAGCCTACAAGCCCCAGGCAATGGGCCTATGATTTTAGGCGACACAAAATTGGTTTTAAATCCATAAATTTTGTTTCACGCCTCATATTTGTGTTGCTTATCTGACAAACTAAATTTAAAATATTAAATACAATTTAAATACAATTAAGTTTTTTACAACTATAAAGTACCCTATATTTTTATAACTATTTTATTTGATGATGTATCTTACTTTCAGAGGTAATAACATTGCAGCATGTATATTAAGTAACAATATCGTTCGGAAAAGGTCCCTTACATGTGTCTGGGCCATAGCCTAAACTTGTCATCGTCAGGCCCTCAGTATACCTTTACGACCTGACTCACATAATTCTGCAGGTATAAAGGATTTCAAAGGATCTAGCTTTCCAAAAATACCGATACTGAAGCTGGTGGGAAAGTATCACTTATTTTTTGTAGAAACAATGACATTGTGCTTAAGGAGTTGTCAGCATTTATACTGTTAAAGGCACCATTTTCGGTAAAACTCTAACATTCAACCTAGTAAACTTAAATCAGCGGCATCTGAAGGGTCGTAAATGGATACATAATCCTACATGGTGTAAAACGATCCGAAACGAATAATTTTCTGAAAATTCCTCCTTTAGGGGCGAAGATGTAGAGGCTCCCCCAGAGAATCTGTCTCCAGAAGAACTTAAAGCCTACATGGTGAAAGTTGGCAGAAAACTGTCCAGGACCATCTCCAGGGTGATTTCTGTCGTCGAGGAGAAGGAACAGAAGAATGCGAAGATCATAGAGGCCGAAAAGATGGAGACAGGAAGGGTAAGTTTTCGTTTAAAAGGAAACGGGTGATTTCTTTAGAATTAATTTTAAATCATAATGACGACTTGGTAAACACCATTAACACCTTTATTTTTGAATAAAAACGTTAAATTTAAGTTTTTAAACTCCGTTTCGCGTGTAACTTATTTAATAAGTCACAAAAAGTGTTTTATAACGCCTTTTTATACATATATACCTCAGTTGGGAGTTTCTAGGTACTAAATTGTCGAAAGATAAGTGACATATTTTTTAAAATAATTAATTTAATTGCAGAAAAATTCCTCAATCTTTTTCTCCAAGATGCTGTTACTGTTCCAAATGAGAGGAAATCGTGATATTTGATGTTTTTCTTTTCAGGTAAAAGCCAGTGTGTTCTGGATTTATTTCCGGAACGCCACATTCTATCTATCATTCTTATTTTTCCTGGGATTCGCCAGTTTCAAGGGTTTCGAGGTAAACATAATTCTTCTCTTTAAAAAAATAGTTGTATTAAACTTAGTTAAGTTATTTTGATCTACAAATCTTTAAAAAATGTGGCTTGTTTGCTGAAAAAAAGCGCCATCTGTTGGCAAAAACCTTTTATTTCATATTCGGTTCCTGCATATCCTAAGTAGGCTACGTGACTAATTCGCAGGGTGAATTTCATTAGTTATTCTTCATATTATTCGTTCAACACCAATATTTTAATGATGGGCAATCAGTATACCTACCGTGTTCTTAGTGCAATTTGCAATTTATTAATAAAATCCTAGTTCCTAGTGCAATTTATTGGAATTAAAATTGGCTTGTAACAACACTTAAAGCATGTTTTTGAAATGTTTACCATTAAAAATATCGGCATTGCCAAAACTCAGTTTTTTTTAAATAAAAAATGGCGATTAATAACGGAGAAGTATAATCTATTTTATATTTTAAGGGTTGTTATCAACTACTAACTATGATTCAACATCTTCCCAGCAAAAAAAATCAGCATAAAAACTTGAAGGAAAAATGAAGTTTTTTTGTTCCAAATTCAGGCATGTTTCCTTCATTAAAATCATCATGTTTCCTTCATTAAAAATCATCATGTTTCCTTCATTAAAAATCAGCATGTTTCCTGCATTTCAGAAAACTGCAGAAAGCATGCTGATTTTTTATGCAGGAAAAATGCCTAAATTTGGAACAAAAAACTGCATTTTTCCTTCATTTTTAAATGAAGATTTTTTGCTGATTTTAATAGGCATTTAAAATGAAGGAAAAATGCAGTTTTCATGCATGAAAAATGCCTGAATTTGGAACGGAAAACTGCATTTTTCCTTCATTTTTACATGAAGATTTTTTGCTGATTTTAATATGAAGGGAAAATGCAGTTTTTATGCATGAAAAATGCTGGAATTTGAATCTAAAAAACTGCATGTTTCCTTCATTTTTAAGTGAAGATATTTTGCTGATTTTAATAGGCGTTTAAAATGAAGGAAAAACGCAGTTTTTATGCATGAAAAATGCTCGAATTTGAAACTAAAAAACTGCATATATCCTTCATTTTTAAGTGAAGATTTTTTGCTGATTTTATTAAGCGTAAAATGAAGGAAAAATGCAGTTTTTATGCATGAAATATGCATGAATTTGGAACAGAAAAACTGCATTTTTCCTTCATTTTTTTTTGCTAAGTTTTTAAAATAAATGAAGAATGCTCATTTTTAATAAAGGAAAATCCCTGAATTTCTAAAATTAACTGCATTTGTCTAAATTTTTCTACAGAATTTTTGATGATTTCATACTTAAATTTGCCTGTCAGTGAATTTGATAAACCACAACAAATAAAATTTACAAAATGAACATGTACAAAAGTAAATATGACAGAATTTATTTACAATAAAGTTTTTTATATATATAGTTATAATATACAAAGTGTAAAAACCTTTTTTTTTTGTCATCAAATATCCAAAATTTAAATTAAAAGTTATGTTAGTTTTTTTAATTAAACATGTGCCACTTTCTTAATAAACAATATCAGAAAACTCATTGTAATAAACAAAAACATGTTATGACATCATATTTAACTGATAATAACAGCATTAAATTATACTTTTTAAATTATTTTAAGGGAACCGGGAAGTGAGCGATAGCTGTAGGACGAAATAGAAGCTTGAAAATAAAGATTCGCAAAATTAATTTATTTTAGACATAGGAGTTTAATTTTTTTTATATGTTGCTAATCACATTTTCATCGAATAGGAATTTTCTATTTGATGAAAATGTGATTAGCAACATACAAAAAAAATTTAACTTCTTTTTGTCTAGAATAAATATATTTCGTGAAGCTTTATTCTCAGGCTTCTATTTCGTCGTTTTCAGCTAACTCATTCACACTTTCATAAAACTGGACAAAATCATCGCTGTAGCTGTAATTACAGCTACAGCGATGATTTTGTCCAGTTTTATTCCCCGTCAAAGTTAACCCCTTTTCGGGGAAGATTTCGATGAAGGAGTAAGGACGCTTCGCGTCGACACTCGTCGATTACTTTTCGATTTCCGATTCCTAATTTATTAAAACTTTCTTTTTTCGTGATTTGTTGATACTTCACAGATAGGTTCTAACGTATGGCTGAGTCAATGGAGTAGCGACGGAAGTCTACCAGACGGGTCTCAGGACATATCTCTAAGGAACCTAAGAATGGGAGTGTACGGACTACTGGGACTAGGACAAGGTAAAAAGAAATTAATTTAGGAAGTAGCATTTCAGAAATATTCACAAAAGCGTTATTCATAAATTTCGAATAGATTTTATTAGTAACTGTTACAATGTGGGTTCAACGTGTTACAGCTGTCAGTACCTCCGAGATTGACAAGTATGAGTAGGGCCTGATCTAGGAAAACTCAGACTATATGCACAACAAATTTTGGGGGCCCTTTTACGAAAAATGTTGTACATGTTTGCCCGTAATATTGGTGTTAATTGGCCGATATATCTAATTTTTTTGCTAACATTTTTTTGGCTGGTTCCCTAATAATATCAATCAAACCAATGACTTTGGTCAAAGTCAGTTTAAAACAGTCTAAAGTGAGTCGAAAGTCTGAGTCAAAGTCAGTCTTAAAACAAAGTTAGTTATGAAAAGCTTTAAAAGTTACAGAAATTCTGGTAATCAACACCATTTACAGTAATAGAAACTAATATTTAGGGGCCTTTAACTATTGGGGGCTCGGGCCTAACAGGCCTTATGATATGTCAGGCTCTGAATATCAAGAACCATGGCCTACTCGACTTTAGAGACACAGAAGCTCTTCGTGACGTAACACTATCTGTCCGGTTTGGATTGTCAGCTTTTCTGAAGAAAAAGTACGAAACCTATTCTTGCATGGCCGACTACACTTTCCAGGTTACGAACAGGTTTCGTTCCTCTCTATTCGAACAGCCGATAGCCTGAACCGGACGGATAGTACGACGTAACAGTGAGCTTCTCTGGCCTTATTAGTTGAGTAGGTCGTACAGAACCACCTCATATGTCACGTATGTAAGGCGAGAAGATAGGGTAGTTAGAATAAGTATTTTGACAAAGTGATTTTCACAGTTTTTCAAAGTTGGGGGGCGCAAAAGCGCGTTTCCCCGAGTATCCCGTTTATTTTTCATTACTCTGTAGTAGAAGACTTTTGTGTAAACAAAAATACTATGGTAGTTTATTAAAATTTGGGTTTGAACGTGTCGGAAAATGAGCGGTGGAAATCCATCTCTTTGCATCGCTGGAGTAGCGCTTAATTTCGGATTTTCGCTTACGACTGTTTCAAGAGTGTAGTGCAAATATCTTGAATCCGATACAACATTAAAGCAACTGCAAAGATGCAGCCTGAAAAAGATCATACAAAAAGGAGTTTATCGAAGATTGACGAAAACTATTCTTTCCGACTATTTTACGTCATATAAAGTGCAAGAATTTTTCAACAGATTTTAAATTAACTCAAGATTTTACTGGCCACGCAAACTTTAAAAATTATTTATTTAGATTTGGCATTTTGTTAAATGGGCGTTGTGACTGTGGTGAAGGTGAAGAAGACGTAGAGCATGTTCTTCTGCACTGCAATTTGCACGCAGACGCAAGATCTCTACTTAGAAGAAGTTTGGAGGGCCTTTCCATACGATGGCCTCCAGTGTTCTCGGATCTGGTGCGAAGAAAAGAGACTTTCAACATTTCTCTCTGATTTTATTTACAATTTAAATTTTTAAAGTTGTGTAATATTGCTTACTTTTGTAAGCCTCGTGGAATACTTTGTGGAACACGAGGTGTTTTTAAATGTGTTTTAATAAATAAAAAAAAGAAATACTTAAAGTTTATAAATTATCAAATAAAAAGTATCCCTTGATGGGTTCAAACTTCTGTATCTCTCAGGTATAGTTTAAAAGTTAAAAAACTGGCCAACATGTTTTGCAGGTCTGTCCACTCTATGTGCTGCATTCATCCTCGCAGTGGCGTCCACCCGTGCCTCCATTCGCTTTCATAGGACGATGCTCTGGAGCGTCCTTCGTTCACCTATGTCCTTCTTCGACACTACGCCACTTGGAAGGGTACTCAACAGGTAAAATTATAAAGTTAAGAAGAACTACCTCAATACCTAAAGTTTGGTAATTTTGGAAACGAAAGAGCGGACCAACTGGCTAAATTAGCGACAAGACGCGAAATTGATTTAATGATGAGTATCCCGGCATCCCACTGGAGGTGTGTCTCTAAAGAGAAAACTATCACAGACTAAATAAAAAGTATCCCTTGATGGGTTCAAACTTCTGTATCTCTCAGGTATAGTTGATGGTATAGAAAGGTATAGATATGGTATAGAAAGATGGAGATACTGCCAGGCAAACCGGTTTGCCAAGTGAAGCCGTCGATCGTTTTGTAGTAAGCCTAAACAAACGCTCTCGGCAAATTGTTTGACGGTATTCTAAACTGGAGTTTGCATAGGCATACTACATCGCGAGTTGGGGACTTTTTGACTATACTGAACACTGTAATTACAACGTATTTTTCATACATGTGAAGGTAATTCCTATCATCTTCTGTATATTGAGATCTCGTGCTACAGCCTACAACTGCGCATACAGTCATTTTTAGCTTTTCGAATTCGAAGTACTTCAATTATTTAAAAAACTGCAAAATTTAATGCTCATTTAAAAAGCATAGGAAGCCATTTTTATTAGAATTAAATCACCATTGCCATCGCAACAATCACTCGAGAAACTTTGAAATAATAAATTAAAAGAATTTAATTTTTTTAAATCAATCAGTTTGAAATGACGTCAAATATATTTCACTATGAGATTCTTTGTATGTTCATATGAAATATTTTCATTCTATATAAAAGCGAGGAAATATTACATTTATTCTTTGAAATATAAATTAATTTTTGCAAACGATAAGTAATAATTATTGAATTTTCGCAATAAAATAAATGAAACTAGCCAAATTTAGCATGTAAATGTTTAATATAGAATTAATGCTGTGTTTGGCGCCTTTTTACTTGTTGAACACAACTGTTGTGTGGAAGCGGGTTAAGTGACAGATTCTGTTACAAACCTACTTGTTTTATTTTTAATTAACGCCTTTTAAATAATATAATGATGCGTTTTAGAATGAACTAACATTGAGTGAGCAGTTTATTTAGGAAAACTAGGGTTACTCGGCTTCACATTTTTTCGCGCCAAGCATCTTTATCTTCTTCTTAACTTTATGGTTAAATCTTGATTCCTGGACTGCAATTAAAGCTAGTTATCTAAAAGGATAATTGAAATTGTGTTTTCTTATTTGTAACATTTGGTCTGTATCTAGCTCTTCAAACGTTACAGTATAAAATTTTATTGTGAGAAATTTATATTTTGGTCTTACTTACGATTCACCGTGATGCTGTTTAAGCTAGAAGCACTCTGCGTTTTACGCATTGTATATAACGATGACTTCAGCGTCAGAAAAAATGTCGGTAAGCTCAATTTTCAGGAGAGATATTGCCTATTAATCTAATACGTCCTAATGGACAATTCAAACAGTGGTTTGTTTGTGATGTATAAGACAATGTTTGACGTAGCTGTGACGTCCTAAAGGCAATATCGTTCTTGTTTGAACGAATTAGATTCCAGGTCATTTGTTTTTGGGGTATAAGGCAACGTTTGACGTATTTGTGACGTTCCACTCGTCCATTTCAACCAAACAACTTGGATAACTAAAAATAAAATCCCTGAGACTTCTAGTGTGTTGCGTCACCTATGTTAATAGTAAGAGGATAACTTCTTAGGTTTACTAGTGGATGGCGCCACCTGTTGATGTTTATTTGCCAATTTTTGGAAGAATTGAACTACCATATTATTGTAATAGGCTATTGTGTGTCTACACTGTAAAAAAAATCCCTCTAATTAACCATCACAGTATAATGGTAAAAGTGCTGCCATCACCATGAACTGTTGAATATACATATAATGCAAAACTTATTGTGTGGTATCGGTCAAAAATGCTTGCTTCACGGCAGTGATTGGATACATCCATTTCTTTGTTTAAATGGGGCTGTTTCACGTCATGGAAGGCAACAGCTCCTACCGTTTGTTTTCATTTGTTGTCTGGAATTACTTTTGTTTTGGTATTCGAAAATGAGTTTTCTAAGAATATTTCATTTATTAGATTTTAAAAATGCCAACTTCTTGCTGTGCTGTTAGTTGTTAAAAATATTTGTTAAAGAAAGATTTTCATCTATATCGGTCATTTTGAGAGTGAAACCGGAACAACCAATAAAATTCCAGTACGGAAACAAATAAAAACAAGAGCGTTACATCATCTGAAACATTCCCATTGAAGTGTAAGTTGTTCGCTTGTCTCTATACGTCATGAAAACATCAATTTACAGTCAAACAAATATTCCATCGCTGTGATGCGAAAAATTGCCTCATATTGTGCTGTAATTTTATTTAAAAAAATTTACATTGAATTACATAACTTTTTGTATTTTATGTAGGTTTGGAAAAGACATACACCAGGTTGACGTCGGTCTACCCGCCAAATTAGAAACATTCACCACAGTTATGGTGGCCGTGGCGGGCTCCCTCATTGTTATCATCGTCAACCTTCCGATCTTCATCGTCATTATGATACCCATGGCTGTCATATACATGTTCATTCAGGTTAGAGTAACTACTACACTGTAAAAAAAGCTGACAACTTTACAGAAAATTTTTGTTATTTTATTTGAATGGATTTTTCCATTAAAAGATGCCTTTTTTCTGTTTTTAACCACGTAAAGCTAACTAGACTGAAACCGCACTATCATTTGAACTATTTGTTGAAACTCTGTGTGCCAAAATAACTCAGTAATGATAAAATAATATTTTATTCAGAGGAAATGGGTAAAATATTATGGTTAAAAGAGGTATTTTGATTTTTAAAAAAACACGTTAAAATTAAATCTGGATTGTTTACCATAGGGATGTGTAGTTGTTAATTAGTTTGATTTTTAGTTGTAGATTTAGAAAATCCAAAGGCAAACGAAAAAAGGATTTTCCCTCTCGAGTATTAAACTTTTAACTGCAATTTATAATAACACAAAATCGAACCATCGTAAATACATCGAAGAAGTACATTAATGATGTTTGTTTTGAATCTGAATATGAACCAGACTGCACCACTTCCTTGAAGCCTCCCAAGTCATGTGGTACAGCTCAACTTCACGTTCATTCCTGGATGTCATTGATGATTTCGGTGATTGGTGGTATGTCACGATAAGCTCCACCCACCACATTGTTTAACCATTCAAAACCTTATTTTCATTCTTGTGGAACTGTTGCCGGCGAATACGTGAAACATACCCAGTAATGGTTTCAAACCTGGTAAAAAAATATAACGTAACTTTTAAAGCAATAACATGTAAGAAATTGTTATTTAAAAAAAATAAATCGTTAGATATATTAATCTGCCTGTCCCTCTACACGTTTTCTCAAAGTAGACTCTTTTCAGTGTTTTTACATGTCTGCCTCTCGCCAAATCCGCCGTCTGCAGTCTGTGACGTTGTCCCCTGTGCTCAGCTTCTTTTCTGAAACGGTGCAGGGTGCAGGAACGGTGCGTGCTTTCGGGGCCCAACATCATTTCGTGACAGCTCAAGACCACAATGTGGACACGAACTGTAGAACTTTCTACACTAGCACTCTGCTCAATAGGTGAGAAACTATGCATTTTTAACGCTTATCTGCTGTGGGTGGCCTCACAGGCCGATGCCAAATCATGTATACAGTATTTGAAGAAGCTGGAAGCCTAATAGTATTTTTTTAGATGAAGGCTTGAACTGGGCAAAACGAACATTATCCAAATTATTGTTGTTATATAGGGTCTGGATTTGCTTTGCTATATTTTCAAGCAACGAAAACGCATTGATTTGAAAAATATTCCAGTTCATGCTACAATACCATTGCAATTTAATCTGCATAAACAACTAATTTTTTAACGATAAAAGTCGCCATTAACGGACCGGCCTTTATATCACAGCTGTATTTAGGAGATTGTGAGTTTTGTCAAGGGCATATCACACAAGCGAAAATTCTGCAACCCAACTCAAACATATCTTCAACGCAAAGCTCAAAAGTTAGATGTAATCTACCGTCTGCTATGGAAGTTGAAGAAAGTATCTTCAACATCGTCAATCCCACACGACCTGCTTGATCCACCAAGTATTCAAACCAATTAGTTGCACAGATTATGACTTTCGTCACGGCGAAGAGATACGTCGTTATAAAGATATGCTGCTCCTTTTTCAATCGCTGATCTTGCGTAGATTCAGCCAACCTTGAATAACAAATATAAATTTCTACCAAACATGAGGATGAAGTTCTATTAGAACTCCCCGAAAATAGAATATGCGAGCAACTGTTCATTCAACGCCGGCAACCCTATGTCCAACTTTGAGATAAAAGAAATTGAGATAAAAGTTGAAGATCGAGTTGCGTTGAGGGTTGAATGAATGAGCATCATGTGATATGTCCTTCAGATCCAAGAGATGCTAATTCAGTCTAGAGTCAGCCTAAGGAGACTACGACGATTTTTTTTTTCAATCTATTTAGCATACTCCCATAATGCGTTCTGTGAATTGGCGTGTAAGTAATTCCAAAAAAAATCCAATTTTTACTCACCTTAAGGACACTACCCATAGTTTTATTTTTATAAGACTAAACTAAAGTCTTCAGCGCAACAGCCCATTAGTGGGTCAAGGCCTGCCGTGCCCATTCCAGCTTTCGTGACCAAGGACTCTGGGGTGCTAGGCATGTGTCCTGGTAAGGTGGTCAGCCTCACGCGGAACCCCCAGTGTTTAGTTCCCAAGCATGCTTGATTTTCATTTTATCGACCCACTTAAGGGATGAAAGAATGAATCAACCTCGCCCAATCCGGGACTCGATCCCCGGACCTGTGGCGTGGCAATGCGAAGCACTACCGCTAAGCCACCACTGGGCCTCATAGTTTTATAAAGAAAAATACTAATTGGAAAAAAGAACCGCTTATGTTCTGAATTTTCTCTTTTACAGGTGGTTGGGTATTCGACTCCAATTCTTGGGGAGCACCATAGTGCTCATCACTGCCCTGTTGTCGGTGGCCGAAAGACGGACATTCAGCGCCGCCATGGTTGGACTTACGCTGTCCTACGCACTCAGTGTGAGTATTGCTACTTCATTTCTGGAAGAACTTCTAAACATACAGGGTGATCGATAATAAAACACCGTTACTCTGAACCCTCTATACAGCGAACTACTCAGAATAAAGACTGAACATTTAGTAAGCATACTATTCGAGACATGGGGAAACATATTATGCAAAAACATAGTTACCAATGTGTATTTTGTCTCTTTTCGGCATATTTTCCATAGAGTTAGGAAAGAGAGGTAGAGGGGTCTATGAGTTCAAATGGTTTGAAGCAGGGCTGTCAGGTATTTCGAGCTACTGCGCATCACATACTGGCACTGAGGTATCCCAAGATGCACCGTTCTAGCGGTGTTTTGAGCTACTGCGCATAACATAGTGACCGAAACTGGCACTGAGGTATCCCAAGATGCACCGCTCTAGCCTGCTTCATTTGTGCGCTACTGCGCATATACATGGACCTCTCTATTCTCTTTCCTAACTCTATGATATTTTCTGCTGTATAGCGCCCTCTATCGGAGTTTCTGGAACTATGTTTTTTTTATAGTCCGTATCCCCATGTCTTGAATTGTACGGGTGATCGGTAAGGGTAATAAAACAATAGTTAATAATTGTAAAATAATAGTTAACAATAACTCCGATAGAGGGCACTGTACATCAGAAAATATTCTGAAAAGAGACAAGTTAATGTCATGTAATCGTTTCCGGCTGCCTATTTCTATCCTCCTTTAGTTTCTTTAACACAGCCAAATTACGCCTCGTAATTTAGAACCCTGGTTAAGTGACGAGGTCGATAAATGAGCGGGCACCCAACGGAACTTCGAACAACGACATCGTACGCTAACGCCGAAGAGACAAGATACACATTGGTAACTATTTTTTTGCATAATCCGTTTCTCCATGTCTTGAATAGTATGCTTACCAAATTTTGAGTCTTTACTATGAGTAGTTTGCTGTACAGAGGCTCACAGTAGGGGTGTTTTATTGCCAATCTCACCCTGTATAAGTTTCCCACTTAATTTTTGATAAAGTTCATCTTCCGTAAATAGGTGACGGAGAACTTGGCGACTTTCGTGAGGATTTTGACTCAACTGGAAAACCACATGGTGGCCGTGGAGAGAATCAACGAGTACTCAGACTTGGAATCCGAGGTCAGTGCACACTTATATATTTTCTAAATGTCCAAAATATGCATGAGAGCGGTTATCTAAAGTGAAGAGTAACAGGGGAAAAACAACTTTATTGCCTAACAATCTTCCCGTATCCCTGGTGTGCTTGGTGGGGCATTAGCGACGGGAAACCGGTTTTTCTCTCAGTTCTTCTTTCGTGGTACAAACGTGTGACTCGTGTCCACTGATATCTGGCTTCAATCAGGGTTGCCGAGAGAGAAAAACAAAGTGAGTAACCGGTTTCCTTACACTAGTTTAGGAGATGACCCGCTATTGTTGCCAAAGAATACTGATGCAGGCAGATTCCTATGCTATGAAGTTGTTTTTCCACTGTACTCTTCAAGTGTATGTTCTACAAGAAAGTCGCCGCATGAGGGGAGAAAGAGCTTTTTCGAAAAACCGTTTTAATCTTTTGCTGGAGATTCTTTTTCATTCTGACTGTAGGCTTACCATGGAGAAGAAAAGACAGCTCTTTGAAAATCATGACTACCCACCTAAATAAAAGCATTTTGAATCTTTATATGTTGCTAATAATAAATAACGTTCAAAGTCTAAAACTATGGTATAGTTTGATTTCTAGCTAAATTTTACGCATTCAAAGGCATTTTCTAACAAATCTATTTCACATGCTCCTTTGATATGCGTATGGCGACATTTAAGTACGTTTGGTCATAAAAGAGGCTCTATTATATTTTCAATACTGTTTACTTATTCCGAGTGATAAGCGGCCAATCTTGAAGCGATCATTGGAGGTGATTTAATTCAGTTATTCAAATTCATCAAGTAGGGAGACATGGAGGACTTAGGTTTTTGATCTTGAATAGTCCAACCAGAGGACATGGTTAGAAATTGCCGTGACCAAGTGAAAGTTCCTTCAACTTGAACTATCCTAGTTTGACTGCATGAAAAGTACTTATTTATTTTTCACATGTTCTCAGGCTTCTTGGCAAACGGAATGCCTTCGATTTTCGAACACCAACTGGCTAACTAGAGGAGCCGTGACATTCAAGAACTATCAAATGCGCTACAGGCCGGGAATGGACCTTGTTCTCAAAGGTGTCAACGTAGAGATATCTCCCGGACAGAAGGTATATACTCATATTCCTCCATTGTTTTAGTCATTAAGTGTACGCTTATACATGTTAAGTGAAAAAAAACTACCACTTTCTCAATTAAAAAAAACTTATGTTAAAAGTATGAAAATATGTTCAATGATTATACAACAAAACATATGTAGCCGATTAAAACACCAACTTTAAATTAAAACTCCAAAATTAATGGAAAATGGCATTTTTGTTTAACCAAAATATCATGCATATGAATACTTTAAATATTCGTTATTACGGTTATTAAGTATCATGACAAAAGTGTGTTTTCGTGG
Source organism: Oedothorax gibbosus (assembly GCA_019343175.1). Classification (NCBI taxonomy): domain Eukaryota; kingdom Metazoa; phylum Arthropoda; class Arachnida; order Araneae; family Linyphiidae; genus Oedothorax; species Oedothorax gibbosus. The sequence goes on from CM033275.1 coordinate 21,597,620, forward strand.
CAATATTTTGTCAGTAAGGTACGTATTTGCAATAGGAAACTCTGTATCCATTTTTTTAAAAATTTCAATTAGTTATTGACAACGTATACACTTTCGTATATTCAAATAATGGATGCTTCGATCTAGGCGGATCATGGTTTATTTGTGGGTTACCAAACAATGTTTGGCGTAAGCTAGCGTCACTGATAGGCGTGTCTGTTCTAGTTTAAACGCATTAGCTGCCATTAGGATCCTCCATTAGGTTGGTTGGTAGACATATATTTTCAGGCTTGTGTGGTTGGTCACAAAGATACGCTTATAAACCTTCGTCAAGAAGAATGGACACGACATACACACATACAAGACAGATGCTGCCATCTATCGCCACCTCTACAATTTAGACATGTCCCTGAAGGGGAGGGAAATAGTCTCCAGGGACCTGTACCCGTGTTAAACTGTGCAATGGCCAACCACAGGACTTTCGGACCCAACAGATTTAACGGGCACGTACTCCGCATATACTCGGTGGGTCTTCAGAGGTGTCGAGAATCGATCGCGGCACCTTCCGATCCCGAGACCGAGATCTTAACCACTAGGCTCCCCACGGCCCTCCTCCATTAGGATCATTTCATTAGGATCTTACGAAACTAAACTGTTGTCTTTTTAGGTAGGAGTGGTTGGACGCACTGGCGCCGGTAAAAGTTCGCTGGCCCTGGCATTATTTCGAATAGTTGAACCTGCAGGTGGTTCCCTGATCATAGACGGCATAGACGTGGCTGTGCTGGGACTCCATGACTTGCGATCCAATATCACCATCATACCACAGGTAAAGAAGAGAACCTATACTATATCATCATCGTGGTCTCCTCTACAATAATATACAGTAGAACTCCCAAATATACGAAGCAATTTGGACCTAACCACATTCGTATAATCGGTAATTCGGATGATTGGAGTTAATCGGAGAAACGGAATATTTCAATCAATTACTCAATGCACTTTTGGGCTGTAAGATAATGTAGTTTTAGTTTCGGTCGCTATCAAACCAACCAACTCCAAATTGTAAAGTGTCGTTTGATAGTTTGAGTTTTGGTCATAGATTTTTTTTAATATTCTTTTTCGAACTAACTATGTTGAATATTGTCGAATGTTAGAATCTTGGTTTCACAAAAGTTTATTTGCGGCCTATTTGTTACTGTTCGTTTCTGTTGGATGTCACGCCTAGTAAATTTTATTGGTTGGTACAAAAAAATTACTATGTATGACATCCAATAAAGACGAACAGTAACAGGTAGGCCGGTGGAATTTTTTCTGACATTCGTATAATCAGCATCGCTTCCGAGAATTGGAGTTCTACTGTACTGTCGAATGCATAGAGGTAGGAAGGAGGTGTAGAGAGGTCCACCAGTTGAGAGAAATTGAAGCAGGGCTGTCAGGTTTTTCGAGCTACTGCGCTTAACATACTGGCACCGAGGTATCCCAAGATGCACCGCTCTAGCCTGCTTCATTTGTGCGCTACTGCGCATATACAAGGACCTCTTTATTCTCCTTCCTAGCTCTATGGTCGAATGGGGTAACTTTTTCCCCCGCTTTACAAGCTAGGAACTTCTTATTAAAAACTTTATTTAAAAGTGTGTTTGCCTTTTTCAATTAGTGTGTTGAAAATCTTGGCTATTTGGTTCCTATTTTCAGGATCCTGTAGTGTTCAGTGGCGATCTGCGCCTAAACCTGGACCCCCTGCGCCAACACACAGATGATGAACTGTGGGAAGCCATAGAGCATGCGCACTTGAAGGATTTTGTCAAGTCTCTAGGCACTGGTCTCGACCACCAAGTGGCCGAAGGAGGCGAAAACCTCAGGTGAAATAAGATTTCTTGCTGGAAAAGTTGCTTAACCCCTTTACGATCGGAAAATTTTCAAAAAAACGGACATAAAAGTGCCTATTGGCCCATTACCTACTGGATACTATTTGGCTATTAGCGTTTCATTTGGTATATTTAAGTTATTTTAAATCTTATTGGCGCATAACAATTAAACACTCCAGCCTGGAAATACTACGGGAGCGAGGAGGAATAGAGTCAAAATAGCTTGTTTATACGAAAAGCTGTATTTATTGAAATCATTGGTTAATTAAGTAATAGGTTTTAATTTTTATGAATTAAAGTTTGAGATTTTAAGGAGAACCAAGTATTAAAAAAAGCTATGAGAATTTAATAAAAAAAATACAATACTACTTAACCTTAGAAATAAAAACCTGTTTTTTTAATTAAACTAAAACCGGTGTGAATATAGCCCTAGGATGTATTATTAGCTGTTCAAGCTAATTTATGGTAAAACCATTCTGAAAGCAGTAATTTGATTCATTTAGTATCTAATTTTTTTCTTGTTGAAAAGAGTTTCGAGAAGTATATTCAATTTTATTAAACTTTAGTTTGTGAACATTTGGATTTAAAAAGTAGTCGATAATCTCAATGTCCAGCTTAACTCTAGAAATTCAAACCTACCCAGGGTATATATCTCACGGTTTATAGTTCTACGGTTAATTTAATTGAAGTCAGATCAAACATATTTAAAATAAGGATGACAAGAAGCAAATTAAAAAACTACTTTTGAATTTATTACAAAAACTACTTTTGAATTTAATACAAAATCTAATTGGAGATTACGCCTTATTTGCAATTTGAATACGGTACAAAAATTTAAAACAAATTTCAAATGAAAGTCTTTCGAAACATGAAGTATACAAATTAATATGGACACTTATGGTTTTCTGGTGTAGGATTTTGATGGGGTTCAGGAGGTTATACAATTTTTATAGTGATATTTTCCCCCCTCTAGCGTGGGCCAGCGCCAGCAGCTATGTCTGGCTCGCGCCCTTCTCAAGAAGACCCGTGTTCTCGTCTTGGACGAGGCGACTGCAGCCGTCGACTTGGAGACGGACAGACTCATCCAGGCGACTGTGCGACGCGAATTCGGCGACTGCACTGTCATCACCATCGCGCATCGCCTCTACACTGTTCTTGATTACGACAGGTGGGTCGAAGTATAGTTATTACGATTACAACGCAAGCTTCAAAAGCGCTTTCGTCCCCTGGTGTGGTTTTCCAGGAAACGGCTTGAGCGTTGCTGTTTTAAACCGGTGCTTGAGACTCTGCTGTAAGGTTAATTGCAATTGTGTTCCCAACCCAAGTAGGGTGTGGAAAAAAAGAAGCTTCTCGCGCCGTCTCCTGGGAACCCAAACTAGGGAGATGGGGAAGAAAGTTCTTTCAAAGCTTGTATTGTAATTGAAAGGACTATAGACATACTCAATATATCCTTTTAGTAATGCACACAGTCAATACAATAAGTATGTTTTGGCGAGTTGGCGATCTTAGGATTGGGCGGATGGTAATGAATTCCTTTCACCACCTGGAGAAATTTAATGCTAATTCAGAACTCTCTAAGCCAATAGCCATCAACTATGCATTCGACAGAGCAATGACCTTGGTGAACGCTGATAGCCATACGACCAAGGTAGTCACTGCTTTGCCTATATTAATTTAAGTAAAATCTAGGTTATCTAGGTCAGAAATCAGATACAGTTCACACTTGATAAAACACCTCTATAGGAAGAATGGTGGAAGTTTAAGTGTTTGCTTCCGAATATGTCACCAAGCCACGCCCCCTCCTCCCCACGTTTCCTCCTCTGAAGCAGAATTGTCTTTTTCTCCCTACATCTTTTTCTCCCTACATCTCCCTTTCTCACTAGTTGTGAACGATAATTTGTTTAAAGATTCTGTTTATTTTTTTCCCTTTAGGATTTTGGTTATGGACAATGGTTATATCGTAGAAGACGGAAAACCAGAAGAACTCCTAGCCAAAGAAGATTCTATGTTCCGCCATTTGTCACATTCGGCTGGCCTCATCTGAAGTTCTCGAAATGTTCCAACAACTTTAAAGTACAAAGCATACATGTTACACACTACCCATCAGTAGCTAGTGTGAAATTCATCAGTCAAATCAACATCAGAAATAACTTTTGACAAGATTAATGATTGTATAGTTAAAAAAGCCACATCTGCTATAAACGAGACTAAATTCATTTATAGTTGATGAATACGAAGTGGTGAACAATCTTTAATGTGATGGTGCAATTACAAATACAGAAAATTATCTCGCAAATTTTAATATCAGTGATATTCGTATGTTCGAAACAATAGAAGACTTAACAAATACATACTTGTAAGAAAACGATTTGCGTTTGCCAGTTTGACACAGTTTATCTACACATTGATGTTGTATTAAGTGTACATTAAATGTATATTTTTGCGGGGAAAATTAGTAAAGATACGAAAAACCAATGCATTTTTTTTTTGGGGGGGGGAGAGTATTATTTTATATTTTAGAATATTTAATAAAGAAAATCATTTATAAAATTTTTAGATTTTTAGTGTCACAGTTTAAGTGGAAATTTGAATGGGCATAGGACCATCAGATTTGGGTCAGGCACATAATCCCGACAGACCATAATGCCGACAACAAAAAATGCGAAAATACTAATGCAAAAATTATTAATAAATTGCCCTTAATTAAGCATACGTCATTAATTTACTGATCTATCGGGATTATGTCCGGAACCGATCAGATTTAACCAAACTTTTTAGTTATTAGCTTTAAATCATCTTTATTTTAGCGATACCTAGATTTATTCATTCTTTTCGTATAGTTCCTATCAAATCGGCTAGTCCCATATGAACATTGGTTCAAAGATTTGTTTTTATTTTCAATTTATAATATTTTTTATTTTCAAAACTGAATTAAACGATATTCATGAAACCTATAAGATAAAAAAAAACTATAGTAAAATTATTCTATACAACCGGATTAATTCGATTTTCTAAAATAATTTTTTTCCATAGGATTTGTACAGAGAGCAACTCTAGCATAGGTATCTCCATTGTCGCTCTCATTCCCCTTTAAAAACATACTAAGAAAACTACTAAAAAAACGTAAATATTACAAAACATTAAAATCCTTTATTGAAATAAAAATTCACATATTGAAACAAAAATAAACCTAAAATTGTACATTACAGCACAATTATTCGGGCACTGCCTTTTTACATTTTTCTCACAGTTTAAATCGTATATGTTAACACCTTCTCTACCACTTTCACAGAATGTCACCTTTTTATTGTTATTTCAACTCCGCTGTCATTTTGATTTCACACTAAATTTAACCATACGCATTACGCAAGTAATTTGTTATTCTAACAGAACTACAATCCGCCTTCACACAAAGTTATACATTTTTGATTATTTAAGCTATAGAATGTTCCAAAAGAAAATTATCACGCAATATACCAATAGGCATGTTTCAAGTCTTGAGTGGCAACAGAAATGCTGAATGAAAATAAATTCGGTCTTAAGCCCTGATAGGTGAATCAAAGTCACGTGGGAACAGAGAACCGATCGAAGGCAGGAACGAAAGCTGGAATGAACTACGTCACCTATAATAAGCTTATTTCCAACGCAACTGTCATAAGGCCTTCAGGTAAAACTATCACAATTATAATCCCAATTTTAAGATAATTGTTCCAATTGATATTAATCCTGTTTAAAATATCTGCACAATTAAACTACGTAAAATGGGCTTGTTTCAACACTTTGTCAAAGAAAACAAAACCAATGAAATCGCAGTTCGGAGCGCGTGACGTCAGAAGAAATATTTCCATTCTTCTACTAATTTCATATAAACATAAAACAAAGCTGTCACAATTTCGTTCACACAAAATTCTTCCACTTTCTATCTTGTTTTTACACCCCACTGCCACAACAATTTTTCACAAAAACTTGGAAAATCACAATTTTCTTCAAAATATGTCACACTGTCGGCTTTACCCCAAATTCTAGCCATTTACTGTCTTTTTTCCACACAAGCAATACATTAATTCAAAATAAAATTCTTAAAAACCTTATTAAATTTCAAAATTAATTAAAATTCCGTTTTAAACACAACTGCCTCACACTAAATTCTCACAATTACGATTTTAACACAACCAGCAATGGCTTCACTCAAAAGAGTCAAAACAGCGCCCTCAGTGACACACAAAATTCTCAGCTTTACACACTAGTTTCAACACACACTATCACAGTGACTTGTTCGGGCAGTAGTCATGAACTGGGCTCTCAGCTTCAGAGGATCCTAGAATAGCTTCCAGTAGAACAACTCCGAAACAGAATGCTCCCACCCCCGCGATGAGAATGGCATAGGCCGCCAGGAAACGGCTACGGGGGGCGCTGCAGTCGGGGTCGTTTTGGAGAATCACCTGAAGTAGACATATACCTGAAAGATAGTTTCTTTGTCAGACTATTTGTTAAGAGGTTCAGGCACGTCCTACTCGCCTTACAAAGCCAGAGAAGCTCTCGCAAACACACGAAGATTGACGTCACTGTTACGAGTTCGTTGTTCCGAAGCTAAAGAAACCTATTCTCTTAACATATTCGAACCCACCCATTCACGGCAGACTATATTTTTAGGGTCCCGAACAGGTTTCTTCATTATTGGGAGACGGAAAAATGACGTCAAACTTTCCGTCCAAGCTCGTGTTTCGGAGCGGTTCTCTGGCCTTGTAAGATGAGTAGGGAAGTGGTTCAGGACGAATTCCACGGTAAAAGCGAAATACGGGAATGAGGCTGTAATGCTGTTTCATAGCACTATACGTAGCAATCTTTTTTCCTTCAAAATCTTTTATCCAATAGTATTAAATCATTTCAGTCTTAGTTAATATTAGTTTCTTGATAATAAATGATGCGCATTCGTTTCCACGCTTCCTATAAAAATCCATGAAAATTCGAACAAATAAAACATGTAATGCGTATGAGTCGAAAGTTTAATAGTCTAACCTCTAACTTAACACCGAATAAAAAAAATGGTTTGTGTGAGAAAAAAAATGGTAGTGTTTCTTAAATATAAAAGTTCCGCAAAAATTCAGATTGTTTGGCCTAAGCTTTGTATTCTTTATATCTCTCAACCCTAGCATTACTCAGGCTTGCCAAGAATAGGTAGTCACAATACGGAAAGCGCCCGAAAATTTCTCTGGTGCTAAGTATTTGGTGCAATCTTCCAATTCGACATGGTTCGAGCGTCGGTCCCGTAATCTGCTTGTATGGGCGCCTTTTAGAAGAGATAAGGTTACATATCCAGCTACTTTGCTATTTCGATAAGTAATAACTGTCATAATTTAAAACCAAAAAGTAACTATAGTTTTATATTTTTAATTAACTTCGCACTAGAGTTAATCCCAATCAACTAGTCAGCTCCATTGATTTTGGCCAATTTCATATTTTCTAGTTTAAATAAAAATCGCCTGCTGGAGCACTTATTTATCCAATGCATCTAATTCTGAAGCAACAGCATAGAGAGAACCATCCTCTTGAATAGTACTTACCCGGGTATATGAATATGTTAGCAGAAGCCACAGATCCCATATACTTGATGACAACTCCTATGTTAGAAGTGAGAACTGCAAGCAGCAAAGACGAAGTGAACCATACAAAGGCGACCGAGCATCGACGAGCCAGCTCAGTGGCAGCGAACTCTGATGGCTTTAGGCCTCGAAGCTCTGCATAGATTCCGGCTGCAGCATCCCTAATATAATAAAATAGTTTGGCTTCGTTAGAGATATAACGGTTAATCAAGTTAATAGCAATGAATATTCAATATGAAAATGCTAAAACAAAATTCTGTAGAAGCCACACATCTCCATAACGCCTAAAATATCCAATCGCAATTTGCGTTACTTTGGCATTGCGGATAAAGCAACTGGCTTGTTGCAGGTGACACAAGATATTAGGCGTATACTTAGGCAGCTCATCGCATTCAAATAACAAGACCACTTTAAATGTACAGGGTGGTGCAAATAAAAGTGGCCCCGGCGTAGAGATAGGAATGCATTGAGATGCTTGGCGAGAAAAACTATTGGAAGCCGTCTGAAAGCCTCCAAGTCGAAATAAAAGATTATTCAAGCGTGCAATGGCACTGGGCAAACCTGCTTTTGCATTGGTTGGATTGGATTAGCAAACCATTAGAGCTGCTCATAAACTATTGGCGAGTTCAGATCTTAATGCGTGTGAGTTGCGGCTGTGGCCTGTGTGAGTGTGAGCTGATCAATGCACATGTGAAGATGATACTCACAGTACAGCAGAGGGTGTTCATTGTAAAAAGTACAAATTCGTGGAAAAAATATGACCAGTTGTTTCAAAGGTGTAAAAGTGCCAAAAAAGATTGCTATGCAACGATTAGTAACGGGTGAACAAGTCCAAAAACCTTCCGAAACGGGTCCGAACAATAGATTGTGTGTCTTGTTTATCAATTTAGAATGTTTAAAATTAACAAAAACAAAAAGGTCCGATTCTCTTAGATAAATAACGGCCGAAATAATCACTAGCGAGAATTTTTTTTTGCACAGCTGTAGAAACCTTCAGTTTATTTTGCATCCCAACTAGCTTATCAAACCATAGCCTAGTTGACGGCAAATAATTCGCCAAGCGTTTGTTTGGGCTTAATATTGAAGCGATCAATGGCTTTACTTGGGAAACCTGTTTTTGCATTGGTTTTAGACTTGGCAACAATTCTTTCTTATTCTTATCTCTATGAAGGGGCCACTTTTATTTGCGCCACACTGTATATCATCATATTCTATATTGCAGAAATGCATGCTTAAACAGTTATAGTTCAATCTTAATCATTTTCCCCACCAACACCAAGTATGCATAAACAAATTGATTTTTCTAATTTGAAAGGAGCAACGTTTGATTGTATCCCATAGGAAACATATGGTCAGTCTTCACCATTTTTATACATTTAATGTTCTTACCTTCCACATAGAGCTAAGATAGGATACGTTGCTATCATCTTCACAACCAGCGCTCCGACTCCGACCACAACGAATGGGTCTTGCGGATTATACATGGTCATAACGTTGTGGGCCACGCCAGTGCCAAAAGTCAGGTAGCCGAAGATTCCAGTCACAGAGTAGACGACGAAGAGGAAGGCCATCGCCAAAAACGACGACTTGGCGAACTGGCACATGTTCCGGTCTCGCATGCAGGCGTATACTGGAACCACAACCTCCTGGCACTGGAATAATATGAAATGTTTAGAAGGTTTTATTGTCGTGTAAACGCTAATCGGTTATTAATGGATGATACTGAACTTTCCGTTTAAAGCAAAACACTTGAGTATCAAGTAACTACAATGTCGTCAGCGTCAGTCATAGGTTTGATATTAAATTTTTCCATTCGAACAGATTTGGTCACCAGTTATGACGCTGAATTTTCCTTTCAAACACAGTCAATAATACAGGTGACTGATATTGAATTTTCCGTTTGATTAACGGTAGGTACAGATGACTAGTACTAAGTTTTCAAACTGCGAAAACCACCACTAACTAATACTAAATTTTCACTTGTGATGGCGTCAATTAACAGTTATACTGACACAAAATTTTCCGTTCTAATCGCGTGGTTAACAAGTGACATATGTGGAATTTTCGGTTCAAGCCACGTCATTCGCAGGTGACTGGCTGACGAGAATTTTTTTTTATTTGGATAGCGTCAGTCATTAGTAAAGGACCCAAGACTAATAAACACTTTATAACATATTGAAAATTATAATCGGAAAAAAGTCGTTCCGACCACAAATAAAAGATATTTTTTAGAATGAGATGTTTAATTAAAAGTACTTTAGAAATTTAAAATTGTAACGAACCTGATATCCTAGTCCCAATACTGGAAACATGGCGAACATACCAGATAAGTCATCTGGCCTGTAAAATATATTTATTTAAAGTTTAAAATAGTTTCAGAAAGGATCTATAGTATCGGGTAAATATAGCCAATCCAAATTTAGTTTATTTAAACTGTTCTCGTAAAAAGTTTTATCACCAAAGTTAAGAGGAATGGTGTCTTGGTCACTTCCACAGTCATAATGCGCATTAATTTCGAAATCGTAATTTCTATGAAAGTATCACTTTAGAATTTAAGCCCTTTTTCACCAGGTATAAAAATCGTAATTACAGTAAAATAAAAAAAAAGGTTAAAGGGAAAATATTATCGGGTTTTTAAATTTTTAATTAATAAAACTTAAAAATAGTGTCGCCATACGTCGATAATTTTAGACATTTTAAAACTTCAAAAATATTTAAATACTAGATAAAATGTATCCTTCAAATTTGTTTTATTTTAATACTAGCAAATCAATACCCGTTCTTCGCACGGACTAAAAGAATATCAAATCGATCCAAGTATATGTGTCATTTGATTTGCTATAGAATAAACTTTGCCTTTGTTCCCGTTCATTATAAAGAATAAAATCCCGTTACTTATATTGCTTTAAAATTCCAAAATAAAAATGCATCACTATAAAATGCACATCCTCATATTACAAAAATCTTCCTCAATATGAACTTACTGTCATCGCAATTTTTCCTGATAAATTCAAAATTAACCATAATTGTATAACAATGTTATTTCACATCAAAACCTCCATTCTGGGTTTTAAAAAAAAACATTTAACTCATTGGCACGTTCAATTAATTTTCAAATCATTAATTTGGTTTGTGAAGGTAATGGCAAGAAAATGAAAGCAATTTTAATTAATTTTTGTGTTCATTTTAATTTCTTCTGTCGAATGGCAACACGAAAGGGAAAAAATGATCGGATTTGAGCGAAAGTGGTGTATTTTTTTCAGAAAATTCGAATTTTCTCTAAAAATGGAACAAATATGAAAAAACTAAGCCTCAGGTGCACACGTTGGTATTAAAGGGAATCCATCTTAAAAATTTCGAATTTCTGAGGGCAGTATAAGTAGGTCTTTTACGATCCACAGACAAACAGACAGACTCTTTCTATTATTATAGATTAATCATAAAGATAGTAAAACCATGCACGGGTTTACTATATGGGGTTAAGGCGATTTTGATATTTCATGAAGACCATAAATTTCAAAGCAATAATCTCACATAAATTAGGATTTCAAAATCAATGCATTAAGATTGTAAGGACTAACCATCCATCTTAACCCTCTAGGTTAGAATTTGAAAAGACTCGCCTTGTTTTGATATGAACGTTGTTTGGAGTCAACTTAAAGTACCCGTAAACTGTCAAAAACACTGGATACAACATCGCAAATATGCCAATTGACCTAAAAAAGAAAGTAAAAATTTTCTTATTACACTATAATCTGTAGTTAGTTTTCTAGCAGATAGATACAATTATGAGGTAAACAAAACTTTAGAACAGTTGGCCACAATGATATTTAAATGATATCTTAACATATGGAGTGTTCAGAATGCATGTGAACCAAGTACACTCTTGTTATTTTCGTGTTAACGGCGCAATTGCATGCATTAATTATGTAGAATTTCAGTGCAATAATAGAAAAAGTCATAGTTCAGATAATATCCTCTAAATATTCAGCTTAAAAAATGTTTTTAAATGATGCGGCCAAGCAGCTTTAACTTTAAAGCTCTGTAGAACAAACGAGCTTTTTTGCGGACTTGGTTCACTTGAAGAGTCCAGGGAAAGAGCCCCTTGATTGCAGAGGAATCTTCCCTTAATCGGATCTGCTAGGCGGACGTTGGCGACATAAAACGGTTTCTCTCTTGTTTCTTCTCTCACGGTACAAGCATGGGACTTGTGTCTGGCGTAAATCAGGTTTGCCGCGAAAGAAGAACCAAGTAAGAAACTGGTTTCCTTACACCAGTTCAGGTGATGACTCGTTATCGTCTCCAGAGGCTCGACGGCAATGAAGGGGCTTTTCCCTTGTTCTCTACACTTGTATTCTGAGCCCTCCATATACTGTTGTGTAGTAGAAACACGAATGGTCTAACGAACTCCCCTTGTGGTATACAACTTTCCAATGGCTTGTTTAAGTTACGTAAATCATTCCTACTTTCATGCCTGGAAATCAAGACCTTTTTTTCATTCCTCTGAAATTGTTGCCACTCCAGACGCGAAGCATTCCCGTTGATCTCATTCATTATTTCAATTAGAATGGCAATTCAAAAAATCTATGACATCATTAATTGCAGGGATTGGAGTAACGCGTTACTTGTACGCCGTTTCTTGTAACTGTTACTTTTTTTGGGTAACGCCGAGTAACGCCGTTACATTTTTCAGAAAGTAACTGTAACTGTAACTTAGTTACTTTTAGCGGTAACGAAGTAACGAAAAATGTCGTTACTTTTCCGTTACTTTACGAAGGCTGTCTGATGCCAATTTTGAAATTCCACTAATAAGAATTTTAGGAAACATTTCGCAATCCCGAAATACGAGCTTTTCCTGGGAAGGAAAAAGTAAAGCATATAATAGAATTCCACTTTGGCTGATAAAGGCGTGACGGTGGCTTTCATCAGACAGAATTGTTACAGTACAAATGTTTTCCTTGTCTGTTTACCTTTCTAGGTATCACATTATAAGCCCCGCACAATTACAGGCATCTGCGGAAAAGAAGGTTTTTCAAATGAATCACGCAAGCAAGCAGACTTGAAGCCTCTGTGCAAAACCTTTTGGTTGTTGCACTGAATGGTCTACAACAAGACCCTGATCAAAATCTCCTTATCGAGAGGGTAGGGGAGGGGGACAAAAACGTTTACGTCATTCTTGAATATGAATACCCTCAGTGTACAGATGGACTCGTGTCTTGATTAATCAGTGGTAAATGATAAAAATTAATATAATTGTTTTTCTTAATTATAATCTCAGTGTTTGTTGGCTTATGATTCGTTTATCGTGGTTGCTTGAGGCAATGTAAGGATGGCTATTTCAATTTTTTCATGTATAACTAGCTCATATATTTAGAAACAGTAACTGTGATTCGTTACTTTTTTAAAGTTAACTGTAAGCGTTAATTTCATATTAAGGAACTGACTGTAAATCAGAGACTTTTTTTCATTCAATGTAACTGTCAACTGGTAACAGGTTACTTTCTTAAAGTAAACTCTCCAATCCCTGATATAAATTGGTTTGGTTGAAATAACATATCACTATATACTAGATAGCATTAATCGTCAATATGAATACTGCCGTGGGAAAGTCAACTGCAGAACTGCAGTAACTTGTCTAATGACTTAGACCTTTGTCGCAACACTCAACTACTCTAACCTACAGTAAAACATTGGGAAAGACTAATAATTTCAAAACAAAAATGGTCTAATCCATTGTTGTGGTTACTGCAGTTTACCTGCCCACGGCAGATTATATGGCACATAAACTAATTGCTTATTATATAAGTTACGTTCAACAAAGCAGAAGCAATGTATTCTGTATTTGTTATAATAAATTGACACTAGCTCACCCTATGTATCCAAGAAAGTCAACAGTCTTGAGGAAACAGGTGGGAAGGATGAAAAGAATAGCTGTCACAGGTATGGTAAAAGTTCTTTTTAGATACCACCGATTGCAAAAAGCCTCTGTGCCGTACAGGGAATGCAGCACTTAAAAAAATAGATATGACAAAATATATCCCTTTAAGACCCGACTCGCACAATTCTGCAGGTATAAAGGAGAATGATCAAGCTTTTTCAAAAATATCGATACCGAAGAAGGTGGACAAGTATCACTCATTTTTTTTTACAAACAATGGCATTGTGCTAAGGAGTTTACGGCATTTACATTTGTTTTCGGTAAAACTAACAGTAAATTTAAATCAGCCTAGTAAATTTAAATCAGCGCCATCTTAAGGGGTCATAAGAGAAAGAACTATTATCAAAAGTAACTACACGAGGACCAATTAGATACTAAACACAGAGTACAGCTATGATATGACTTTTGGAGAGGTTGAAATTTTAATGAAAATTAACGAAGGGTTGTTATACAATATACATAGAAATCAAGTTGTATAAAATATGCTAGCCCCGGTCACACGTTTTCCCTGTAACTCAATGTATCATTGACAAATTTCAAGACATGAGTGTAGTCCAATTTCATCAAAATGCAGTGCTGCTACCTATCGTCAACGTTTAAAACTAATTCCATTTTTTTTCTCTCAAATATTTAGTCATAAAATTATTTAAAAGCTTTCCATCTTGTCTATATTTATTGATTATTTTTACATCTTTATTTTAATTTGGTACTCACGACTGTCCAGCTGGTCTCCTATGACAATGAGCGTTGCCACGCACACGCAGTAGAGCGTGAGGCAAATGGACAGAGCCGCAAGCTGCTGGCCCTTTTTGCCGCACATCGAGTAAAGAACATCGTGGTACGTGCGATCGCCGTTGACGTCGCTGCAGTAGGTCAGGATGAACATCGTTGAGATCATGAGTGTCACCATTATCTAGAGGAAATATTAGTATTAGGAATTAGAAATAATCTGAAGTTACAGAAATCTTTTGGAGTAGCGAAATTTATCTTTTGCGTAAGAAACTAAAGAAGGTGTAGCAGAAAAAGTTGTCTTATGGGGTAGAAATACGAACAATTTTAGCAGCAAAACTAAAAATAAATTAATAGTTATTAAATTATAATTAGTGATCAGGATACCAACTTCGGCGCAGAATTCCCATTACTGTCATTGTCAAAAGGTTTGCTTATAATGCTAAGACATAACTAAATTATATAGACGATAGAGCATCAGGCCTCATAAACAAAGCGGCTACCTACTGACAGCGTATGGACGGCACTACACATTTGAAGAGTACAGGGGAAAAACAACTCATTGCATAGAAATCATCTGCATAAGGATTCTTTGGCAAGAATAGCGATTCATCGCTTAAACTGGTGCAAGGAAACCGGTTACTCGCTTTGTTTTTCTTTCACGGTAACCCTGATTCACGCCAGAAATCAGTGGACATAAGTCACATCTTTGTCGAAAGAAGAACCAAGAGAGAAGAACCGGTTTCCTGTCGCGAATGTCCACCAAGCACACCAGAATACGGGAAGATTCCTGTGCAATGAAGTTGTTTTTCCCCTGTACTCTATATTTCAAAGCGTCACTCTAGTGAAGCGGTGGAAAGGGTTATCCAATGATCGAAGCTTAGTTTGAGTTAGTAGTAACGATTTTCACCACTGATGAGTAGCGTCCAGTACGGTGAAGACCCGCCCAATCATGCTCAGCTGTGATGCAACAAACACGATTAAGTAATTTTCTGTACGGCATTTTTCAATACAATGCTACTTTTTTGGCTGTCCAGGACTAATACACTATTCAGTTTAGCTTTGCTAAACGTGAACCACGTTCCTAAATCCAGATAGGACTTAACTCACCACTTGAATGGCAGTGGCGTACATAACCCCGCCCGCCTGGTCGTATGCAGCTGGAAAGTTGAGAATGCCTATGCCCAGCGCAGTGTTGACCAGCAGAAATGACGTCATCATCCATCCTGTACCTCCTGCTAATGAGACAAGCAAAATTATATATTTTCTATTACAATATCCCAATTGGAAGTCGTAAAATATACATATCATCATCATTGGCGCTACAGCCCTTTGAAGGGCCCGGGCCTCCTACATAATATACTATAAAATATACATATATATGACATATGGCTTAGCCCTCTAAAAAAACTTATATTTTTAACCCTTATCAAACTTCCTATATTACGTTTTTCACATATCTTTAATATTACTTATTCATATCTTTAACATCAAAACAACATCCCAGTGGCGTCACTCAGTCGTTTCCATAGAAAATGTTTAGTCAGCAAATATCTTTAAACGACCTTTTTCCCATCTCCCATTCTCACACCTAAGTAGTGGAAAAGTAGGGGTGGAGCTGATTTCGGGGAGCGGGGAGCCAAATCCCCGAGTGAGAGGGGGAGGGGAGAGGGGGAAGGGGTGATTCTTATCAGGGTGTGACGTAGGGTGGAGTTGAGTTGTTTTTCAGGAGTTGTTTTAGTTATTTGTGACGTCATAGGGTTGTCATAGTGACAGTTATGTCATTGAGTTTAGGTGGAGTTGAGTTGTTTTTCAGGAGTTGTTTGTTTATTTGTGACGTCATAGGGTTGTCATAGCAACGTGAGTTTATAGAAAATCGTGGCGCCCTCTATTAGTGAAAAAATGAATGATTTAAAAATATAATTTGGATGATAAATGAATGATTTTAAAATATAATTTCGTGGCGTGACGTAGAGTGGAGTTGAGTTGTTTTAGTTTATTTGTGAAGTCATAGGGTTGTCATAGTAACAGTTATGTCATTGAGTTTATGGAAAATCGTGGCGCCCTCTATTAGTGAAAAAATGAATGATTTTAAAATATAATTTGGATGATAAATGAATGATTTTAAAAATATAAGTAAAAATAATGTTTATGACGTACGCTCGTGGTGCCATCTATCGGTGAAGAAATAAATGATTTTAATGTAAAATAAGGTGAAAATAAATAAATTTTAGCGCGAAAAATATTAAAAAGTGAGTTTTTGACGATTCGAACCCCCGATCTCCAAAAGCGAACGTGGCCCAGCGACTTGCTACGTTTTAGTGAACTGGGCCACGTCCGCTCGACAATATGTGAAGAATTAACGTTTATTTGCGGTTTCTATAAGTGCTCATGGCGCCATCTAGTATAAAATATTTCATTTAATCCTGTCTAAATGGTGACATAAACTCGAAATACTTTTGTGGGGTCTTTACTTAATAATTAAGATAATCAGTAATATCTGATTAACATAAAAAGTGAGTTTTTGATGATTTGAACCCCCGATCTCTTACAAAAATATTTTAATATACTTTTCGGTTGTTTGAATTTCTTAGAAAATGTAAAAACGCTTGAATTTGCTCTTCAAAGATTCAATTATTTTTCTTCTCATAAATTTAGAGAATGATAAAGAATCATCATGCTGGTTATTTAGTTAATATTTTATAATTATAAAATTAATTTTTTAAGAATCTATTTTTCTTTACATTTGTTACTTTTCAATATTTAAGTTTTTAATTACCAAAGCAAATATTTTTGATAATTAAAATGATACATATCAAAAAATTTTAAAATCTGACTAGGTTTTGAATAAAATTATTACTTTATTTTAAATTATAACAAGAATGAATTTATTTCTATGAATAAAACTTTTTATAAGCGATGTAAAAAAATAATAATTGAATATCTATTAAACTTGTGCTACAATTTGGAATACTTCAATAAAAGTTATTAAAAGATTCACCTTTGTTAGTTAATACAATTACTCGGAATAAAGTTTTAAAAAAAAAAAAATTATTAAACATTTTGGAATACAAAACTTATATATTTTCACAACTTAATGTAAAAATCAATTTTTAGTAAAACTCAAACTAATTAAAACACGCAAATAATTGCTATTGCACATGTCTAAATTGAGACACTTAGTATGAATACGTAGTGTAATTTGTAACAATCAGCTTGCTATAATGAGTATGTCTGGTAGCTTAGTATTTCAACAAATATTTCATTTTGAAGTTTTCAAATTCAAAACATCTGCTCTAAATGTAGATTATTCCAATCTCGTTAAAATCTGTGAGATTATTCCTGATATAGATGAAACTATCAAATCTACTGTATTGTGTAAGATCCTACCTAGCAAAATTCTTGAAAATGTTGTTGAAACAGTTGCAAACGGTTCTACTATAGATTTGGAAAAAGAATATATTTCTGTTTTACATGATGAAGTGGAAACCAATTTACACAGACTTTTTAAGTGTGATGCATGCAAAGTAGACAAACTGGAATTCTAATTAAAAAGAAGTTGTTAGGTTATTCAAGAGACGCAAGAGTCGTGATGCATTTTTAAGATCTATTTATTAACTTCTGTTGCCAGAATTCAAACTTAAAACTATTTACAACTTTCTGGTTTGCAGTTTTCAAAGTATAGGTAGTTTGGTGTTGACGTCAAACGCTACAGTTCATCTTGGTAGGCAACCGCCACAAACCTTTAGTTAAGTATATTTTTTAAATTTTCTACATGCTGTTTTTAACGTACCTAAAAGCAAACGAAAAACTTTAAGGCTCATTCTCTGGTTTTCACACATTTGTCACTTAGCACGTTCTTCCACTAAGCCCTTCAATTGTACTACCATGTCCTCATGGATTTGTTTTTATTTCAGCAGCAGGTGTCCCAATTCCTGACGTCCAAGAACGTGATCCGCACTCTTGTCAAGCTCATCTTCGGCAACGACGAAGAAAGCGCTGCCACCTCCAAGCAAATCCTCAACATCTTCGTCAGCGTGCTGGATATGCTAAAGAGCACCCTAGGCCAGCGGGACAGGTCGGCTACTTCCAGATCGGGCTCCAAAGCTGTCCTTGGAGACGCGGCCACGGCCAGCGCGTCCCTGCTCAAAGGCTACATCAAGGCTTTCATGACCAACAATAACAGCTGTGTCCAGAAGTACCTGTGTGAAGCCAGCAAGGAGGCGGTCAGTGATGGACGGGAAGTTGGATATCTTATTGCTCAAATTGGAGGGTAAGTCACGTAAGAACAGGACAAATGCCTAGTAATAACCCACGTTACACGGAAAAGGTTGGAATCGAAAGCTCTCTGTGTATGTCGACGATCTACTCCTTGTGATGGTTTCTAGGTGGACACTGCATACTATATGTGTATGTGGACGGTCCACTCCTTGCGATGGTTTGTATGTCTATACTGCATAGGCCATCTTTATACTAAATTAACAAGCTGCTTGTGCGTACTCTGATGTTCACTTTGTAGTGTGGAACATGGGAGGAAGGAGAATTGTTCTTTGGTGTCTCACGATTGTCAGGACATGCGTATCCTTTAGGGTGGTACACCCTTCAAACTGTGGAAGGTACGTCCACGGAGCCCCGCCCGTCGCGTCGGTGTGTAAGTTGGATTAACGGGCTATTCCTACGCGACAAAAGCTCTGTCACCGAGATCGGTTCCTGGCAATTAAATATTTTACGCACAAAAGTTATGTAGATAACAATTTGGTTCGGAATAGAATTTCAAAATGACTCGTTTATTTTTCTGTATAAATGTGGAATCATATGCTCAAGTTTTTTTTAAAGAGATAATAAAAAAATTTTCGTTTCACTAATTTTTTCAGATACGCAGCAAGTTATGCTTTAGAGAACCAAAAGTCAGCTGCGTTTCAGGAGAACTACGCTGCTTCCCGTAAAGGCCGAAGCGGAGAAGACTGCAAAGCTGTCTACCAAGTCTGCAACGAAGTCGAGTAAGATCTGGCTTCCTCGTTCAACGTCCTACCAAACTGATATTTGTTAGCTGGACTGACAAAGATTCACTTGACTCGGAATTTTCTTACCTTATTTATTGCACTGCGTACCACCATATTTTTTATAACTTCACTTCTCACATTTGAAATCATTTATTATTTTTGTATGGATATTTGTTTTTGAATAAAAATCTGAATGGAAAAATGTGTTTACTTTATTTTTGTATATATTTTTTTTGTTTCTTATTTTACGAAGAACGATTTGAGCAAAATCTGAAATCAGCTAATATTGGTTGCAACGTAGACAGAGTGGTGGCAAATCTAGTGGAATAGCAACCTAAAATCCCTTGATGAATATTAGCTGCAGATGGCCTAGTGGGCACTCAATTGCGTCGGGTGGTGAAATGAAGTTCTTGCGTTATCTACAAGATGTCGTGACCCCACTGAATGTATTATAAGAGTTGATATTGAGGGTTTCTGAGATTTCGTTCACTGTGTCATTTTCCAATAAAAAAACTTCTGAATGTATTTTTTGTTAAAAAAAATTGCATGATAGGTCATTTAAATATTAAAATGAGTGTCAAGTATGAAAATTCCGATGGCAACAAATGACTTCGTAAAAACATTTATGACCTCTTCAAAGCTTCAAAATACCCAAAATATAAATTTTCATAGAAAATTTAGTAATATATACATATATCGGTATTATTCTCTAACACATTTAGGGTGCTTTGAATGGTTTATCTCCAAATCGGTAAATGTTTTTTTAAGCGACAAGTGATCAAAACGTTTACCGTACATTCGCTAACGGATACTAATATTCTAACTGTTCACGGAAATTGTGTATTATGGGGTCAATGTGTTAACAATATTTTAATATTAATCATATTCATATTAGATAAAATAACGTAATACTTTTTATTGATTCATAATGAAAAAGTCTTAAAGGTTCAAGAAAGGTTATTAGTTTGTGTACTGGTTTAATTGACAGTTACACTGTCGATTGAAGTTTAATAATCGAAGTTGCAAATCTTAACTACTAATTTTTAATAGAATTAAAAATAGGATTACTTAATACAAATTAATTTCATATTTATTAGTTTTTGAAGTAGCTAGCTGATATTAACTTTTGACTGTGTAATTGTTTCATTTAAAGTTCGTATAATAATCAAAAATACAAACTGCAGAATAATGACTAAAAATAATTTGCCGTTGTGCGGCTCTCGGCACAGGGGTAGGATCCCTACAGTTTATAGGCCCCAAGTTTAAAACACAATAAATATATATATTTTTTAATTTGAAGTTTTAATCAGGATAATATATGATTTTTCAAAATCGCGAGGATAAGGTTCTTCAGAATATGGTTACTACATACGGTAGAACAATTTTAGTACGCTAGCGGGTAAGGTAAACAAATTATTAAGAGATAAGACAAAAATATTTCATCACAAAATTCATCGTCTGCTCTACAAATGATGAGAGGTTAAGACCCCTGCACAGCTACCCCACTTTTAAAGTCTTCAAGGGAACAAAATTGAAATGAAAATGTACGAAATTAATCTAAGGCTCTTACTCTCAACTACTAGAATATATAAAACAAAAAAAAAATCAATAGAGCCACAGAAATGTGACTTACAAATATTTCTTTTCACTGGATTATTTGGTTTTGAGACCCGCGGTCACATTCGGTCTCATTCTCCCTTAACTAATCCTAATTGAGATCATCATCGTTATTTTTTCGGCTACTTTTACGCCCATATGCACCAAATAATATTGAAGTATCCGAAAATCAATTGTGAATGACTTCCGGAAATTATTATTTTCCTCTCTTTAATTTTTGCATATTGTACTGCCGTGCGTAAACTGCAGTAACTAACCCGAAGACTATTGTCGCAAGCACTCTTACCTATAAGTACGTATGCTGAAGGACTGATTATTTCAAAGCAAAAATGGTCCAGTTCATCGTTGCGGTTACTGACAGTTTACCTATTTAAAGCCAGTCTCGAATGACGCTATCAATCACAGGGTGTCTTCCAATCTGTCATTTAGAAAAAAGCAAGTAAGGTAGGGTGAACGAATGATATTAGGACATTGCCACTCCTATAAGGGGTCGTGCACAAATTAGCCTCGTTTCAAACACAACGGTTCCGGCAATATTTACCCTTGTTACGGTACCGGAAGGCAACCGCGGCAATTTTAACTCTATTGGATCTTTCACATGGACTAAACCGAAAACCGTACTTACGCTTTTAAAATTAGTAGTAGCAACTTTAGGGGACATTGAAGTGAGGAAATATTTGCAAACGTTCATTGCCATTGAAGCACGTTTGTTACTACTTGGTTAAAATCGCAGATAAAATCGCAAGTATGGAAGAATCAAAGCAAAAATGACCCAAGAAATACCAATTCTCAAAACCAAATTTATGAAAAAAATTTAAAAATTCGAAAATTTCACCTAATTTCTACCAATTTTCGTTGTTTTTCAAATTTTGTATTATTTTTATAAGTTTATACCTACCCAAACATTTACCAAGTCATTTTCAATGTATATTGCATAAATTGGTAAATTACGTGGCTAGTTCTTTTAAAAATTTGATTAATTAAGAACTTATAATAGAATATATTTATGCGAGAAAACAGTTTACAAAAAAACTGTAGAAGTGGACACTAGTCTAAAAAGAAAATCTCATTTGGTTCTTTAATTATTTTTAAAAAAAGAATATTTCTTTTTAGACTAGTGTCCACTTCTACAGTTTTTTTGTAAACTGTTTTCTCGCATAAATATATTCTATTATAAGTTCTTAATTAATTAAATTTTTAAAAGAACTAGCCACGTAATTTACCAATTTATGCAATATACATTGAAAATGACTTGGTAAATGTTTGGGTAGGTATAAACTTATAAAAATAATACAAAATTTGAAAAACAACGAAAATTGGTAGAAATTAGGTGAAATTTTCGAATTTTTAAATTTTTTTCATAAATTTGGTTTTGAGAATTGGTATTTCTTGGGTCATTTTTTGCTTTGATTCTTCCATACTTGCGATTTTATCTGCGATTTTAACCAAGTAGTAACAAACGTGCTTCAATGGCAATGAACGTTTGCAAATATTTCCTCACTTCAATGTCCCCTAAAGTTGCTACTACTAATTTTAAAAGCGTAAGTACGGTTTTCGGTTTAGTCACATGTGAAAGATCCAATAGAGTTAAAATTGCCGCGGTTGCCTTCCGGTACCGTAACAAGGGTAAATATTGCCGGAACCGTTGTGTTTGAAACGAGGCTAATTTGTGCACGACCCCTTATAGGAGTGGCAATGTCCTAATATCATTCGTTCACCCTACCTTACTTGCTTTTTTCTAAATGACAGATTGGAAGACACCCTGTGATTGATAGCGTCATTCGAGACTGGCTTTAAATAGGTAAACTGTCAGTAACCGCAACGATGAACTGGACCATTTTTGCTTTGAAATAATCAGTCCTTCAGCATACGTACTTATAGGTAAGAGTGCTTGCGACAATAGTCTTCGGGTTAGTTACTGCAGTTTACGCACGGCAGTACAATATGCAAAATTAAAGAGAGGAAAATAATAATTCCGGAAGTCATTCACAATTGATTTTCGGATACTTCAATATTATTTGGTGCATATGGGCGTAAAAGTAGCCGAAAAATAACGATGATGATCTCAATTAGGATTAGTTAAGGGAGAATGAGACCGAATGTGACCGCGGGTCTCAAAACCAAATAATCCAGTGAAAAGAAATATTTGTAAGTCACATTTCTGTGGCTCTATTGATTTTTTTTGTTTTATATATTCTAGTAGTTGAGAGTAAGAGCCTTAGATTAATTTCGTACATTTTCATTTCAATTTTGTTCCCTTGAAGACTTTAAAAGTGGGGTAGCTGTGCAGGGGTCTTAACCTCTCATCATTTGTAGAGCAGACGATGAATTTTGTGATGAAATATTTTTGTCTTATCTCTTAATAATTTGTTTACCTTACCCGCTAGCGTACTAAAATTGTTCTACCGTATGTAGTAACCATATTCTGAAGAACCTTATCCTCGCGATTTTGAAAAATCATATATTATCCTGATTAAAACTTCAAATTAAAAAAATATATATATTTATTGTGTTTTAAACTTGGGGCCTATAAACTGTAGGGATCCTACCCATGTGCCGAGAGCCGCACAACGGCAAATTATTTTTTGTCAAGATTCTGCAGTTTGTATTTTTTATTATTATACGAACTTTAAATGAAACAATTACACAGTCAAAAGTTAATATCAGCTAGCTACTTCAAAAACTAATAAATATGAAATTAATTTGTATTAAGTAATCCTATTTTTAATTCTATTAAAAATTAGTAGTTAAGATTTGCAACTTCGATTATTAAACTTCAATCGACAGTGTAACTGTCAATTAAACCAGTACACAAACTAATAACCTTTCTTGAACCTTTAAGACTTTTTCATTATGAATCAATAAAAAGTATTACGTTATTTTATCTAATATGAATATGATTAATATTAAAATATTGTTAACACATTGACCCCATAATACACAATTTCCGTGAACAGTTAGAATATTAGTATCCGTTAGCGAATGTACGGTAAACGTTTTGATCACTTGTCGCTTAAAAAAACATTTACCGATTTGGAGTAAACCATTCAAAGCACCCTAAATGTGTTAGAGAATAATACCGATATATGTATATATTACTAAATTTTCTATGAAAATTTATATTTTGGGTATTTGAAGCTTTGAAGAGGTCATAAATGTTTTTACGAAGTCATTTGTTGCCATCGGAATTTTCATACTTGACACTCATTTTAATATTTAAATGACCTATCATGCAATTTTTTTTAACAAAAAATACATTCAGAAGTTTTTTATTGGAAAATGACACAGTGAACGAAATCTCAGAAACCCTCAATATCAACTCTTATAATACATTCAGTGGGGTCACGACATCTTGTAGATAACGCAAGAACTTCATTTCACCACCCGACGCAATTGAGTGCCCACTAGGCCATCTGCAGCTAATATTCATCAGGGATTTTAGGTTGCTATTCCACTAGATTTGCCACCACTCTGTCTACGTTTGCAACCAATATAGCTGATTTCAGATTTTGCTCAAATCGTTCTTCGTAAATAAGAACAAAAAAAATATATACAAAAATAAAGTAAACACATTTTTCCATTCAGATTTTTATTCAAAAACAAATATCCATACAAAAATAATAAATGATTTCAAATGTGAGAAGTGAAGTTATAAAAAATATGGTGGTACGCAGTGCAATAAATAAGGTAAGAAAATTCCGAGTCAAGTGAATCTTTGTCAGTCCAGCTAACAAATATCAGTTTGGTAGGACGTTGAACGAGGAAGCCAGATCTTACTCGACTTCGTTGCAGACTTGGTAGACAGCTTTGCAGTCTTCTCCGCTTCGGCCTTTACGGGAAGCAGCGTAGTTCTCCTGAAACGCAGCTGACTTTTGGTTCTCTAAAGCATAACTTGCTGCGTATCTGAAAAAATTAGTGAAACGAAAAATTTTTATTATCTCTTTAAAAAAAACTTGAGCATATGATTCCACATTTATACAGAAAAATAAACGAGTCATTTTGAAATTATATTCCGAACCAAATTGTTATCTACATAACTTTTGTGCGTAAAATATTTAATTGCCAGGAACCGATCTCGGTGACAGAGCTTTTGTCGCGTAGGAATAGCCCGTTAATCCAACTTACACACCGACGCGACGGGCGGGGCTCCGTGGACGTACCTTCCACAGTTTGAAGGGTGTACCACCCTAAAGGATACGCATGTCCTGACAATCGTGAGACACCAAAGAACAATTCTCCTTCCTCCCATGTTCCACACTACAAAGTGAACATCAGAGTACGCACAAGCAGCTTGTTAATTTAGTATAAAGATGGCCTATGCAGTATAGACATACAAACCATCGCAAGGAGTGGACCGTCCACATACACATATAGTATGCAGTGTCCACCTAGAAACCATCACAAGGAGTAGATCGTCGATATACACAGAGAGCTTTCGATTCCAACCTTTTCCGTGTAACGTGGGTTATTACTAGGCATTTGTCCTGTTCTTACGTGACTTACCCTCCAATTTGAGCAATAAGATATCCAACTTCCCGTCCATCACTGACCGCCTCCTTGCTGGCTTCACACAGGTACTTCTGGACACAGCTGTTATTGTTGGTCATGAAAGCCTTGATGTAGCCTTTGAGCAGGGACGCGCTGGCCGTGGCCGCGTCTCCAAGGACAGCTTTGGAGCCCGATCTGGAAGTAGCCGACCTGGCCCGCTGGCCTAGGGTGCTCTTTAGCATATCCAGCACGCTGACGAAGATGTTGAGGATTTGCTTGGAGGTGGCAGCGCTTTCTTCGTCGTTGCCGAAGATGAGCTTGACAAGAGTGCGGATCACGTTCTTGGACGTCAGGAATTGGGACACCTGCTGCTGAAATAAAAACAAATCCATGAGGACATGGTAGTACAATTGAAGGGCTTAGTGGAAGAACGTGCTAAGTGACAAATGTGTGAAAACCAGAGAATGAGCCTTAAAGTTTTTCGTTTGCTTTTAGGTACGTTAAAAACAGCATGTAGAAAATTTAAAAAATATACTTAACTAAAGGTTTGTGGCGGTTGCCTACCAAGATGAACTGTAGCGTTTGACGTCAACACCAAACTACCTATACTTTGAAAACTGCAAACCAGAAAGTTGTAAATAGTTTTAAGTTTGAATTCTGGCAACAGAAGTTAATAAATAGATCTTAAAATGCATCACGACTCTTGCGTCTCTTGAATAACCTAACAACTTCTTTTTAATTAGAATTCCAGTTTGTCTACTTTGCATGCATCACACTTAAAAGTCTGTGTAAATTGGTTTCCACTTCATCATGTAAAACAGAAATATATTCTTTTTCCAAATCTATAGTAGAACCGTTTGCAACTGTTTCAACAACATTTTCAAGAATTTTGCTAGGTAGGATCTTACACAATACAGTAGATTTGATAGTTTCATCTATATCAGGAATAATCTCACAGATTTTAACGAGATTGGAATAATCTACATTTAGAGCAGATGTTTTGAATTTGAAAACTTCAAATGAAATATTTGTTGAAATACTAAGCTACCAGACATACTCATTATAGCAAGCTGATTGTTACAAATTACACTACGTATTCATACTAAGTGTCTCAATTTAGACATGTGCAATAGCAATTATTTGCGTGTTTTAATTAGTTTGAGTTTTACTAAAAATTGATTTTTACATTAAGTTGTGAAAATATATAAGTTTTGTATTCCAAAATGTTTAATATTTTTTTTTTTTTTACTTTATTCCGAGTAATTGTATTAACTAACAAAGGTGAATCTTTTAATAACTTTTATTGAAGTATTCCAAATTGTAGCACAAGTTTAATAGATATTCAATTATTATTTTTTTACATCGCTTATAAAAAGTTTTATTCATAGAAATAAATTCATTCTTGTTATAATTTAAAATAAAGTAATAATTTTATTCAAAACCTAGTCAGATTTTAAAATTTTTTGATATGTATCATTTTAATTATCAAAAATATTTGCTTTGGTAATTAAAAACTTAAATATTGAAAAGTAACAAATGTAAGAAAAATAGATTCTTAAAAATTAATTTTATAATTATAAAATATTAACTAAATAACCAGCATGATGATTCTTTATCATTCTCTAAATTTATGAGAAGAAAAATAATTGAATCTTTGAAGAGCAAATTCAAGCGTTTTTACATTTTCTAAGAAATTCAAACAACCGAAAAGTATATTAAAATATTTTTGTAAGAGATCGGGGGTTCAAATCATCAAAAACTCACTTTTTATGTTAATCAGATATTACTGATTATCTTAATTATTAAGTAAGACCCACAAAAGTATTTCGAGTTTATGTCACCATTTAGACAGGATTAAATGAAATATTTTATACTAGATGGCGCCATGAGCACTTATAGAAACCGCAAATAAACGTTAATTCTTCACATATTGTCGAGCGGACGTGGCCCAGTTCACTAAAACGTAGCAAGTCGCTGGGCCACGTTCGCTTTTGGAGATCGGGGTTCGAATCGTCAAAAACTCACTTTTTAATATTTTTCGCGCTAAAATTTATTTATTTTCACCTTATTTTACATTAAAATCATTTATTTCTTCACCGATAGATGGCACCACGAGCGTACGTCATAAACATTATGTTTACTTATATTTTTAAAATCATTCATTTATCATCCAAATTATATTTTAAAATCATTCTTTTTTTCACTAATAGAGGGCGCCACAATTTTCCATAAACTCAATGACATAACTGTTACTATGACAACCCTATGACGTCACAAATAAACTAAAACAACTCAACTCCACTCTACGTCACGCCACGAAATTATATTTTAAAATAATTCATTTATCATCCAAATTATATATTAAAATCATTCATTTTTTCACTAATAGAGGGCGCCACGATTTTCTATAAACTCACGTTGCTATGACAACCCTATGACGTCACAAATAAACTAAAACAACTCCTGAAAAACAACTCAACTCCACCTAAACTCAATGACATAACTGTCACTATGACAACCCTATGACGTCACAAATAAACTAAAACAACTCCTGAAAAACAACTCAACTCCACCCTACGTCACACCCTGATAAGAATCACCCCTTCCCCCTCTCCCCTCCCCCTCTCACTCGGGGATTTGGCTCCCCGCTCCCCGAAATCAGCTCCACCCCTACTTTTCCACTACTCACCTAATTGACCAATCGAGCTGAACAAGCCGTAACAATTGAAGAGCTTAGTGGAAGAACATGCTAAGTGACATTTCTGAAAAAATTGAGATTTTTGTGTCAATGAACATATTACTAACTTTTTTTATCGATAACAAGTTTCCCCTTTTTCATAAACATTAAATATAGTATATTTTTTACGCTTTACAAGTACCGTTTTTAACAGATCTGAGTGCAACCGAAAAACTTTAAAGCTTATTTTCTCGTTTTCACCTTTGTCACTTAGCACGTTCTTCCACTAAGCTCTTCAATTGTCAATCGGCATCAGTTCGTCACTTCGCAACTTACTCTCAAGCTACTCGCACGTTAAAAAAAGTTCCTCTCCAGATGTGACCAGATCTGAATATTATATTTTACCATATACAATTTTCATACATACAAAAATACACATACATTTCGGTAATAAGTCAAAAGAAGTTTCATTTATAGACATTTTGCTTATTTTTAAATATTTTCAATTACAAAATGTCAAAAAAAAGTAAACTAACAGATAAAATATTCCACTTAGTATAACATAAAATGTGTATGATTAACGTTAAATCTGACTTTATAAATATCATTAATGAAGATATAGGTTTTTTCACCGTTAAAGTAATTCAGACAACTAATTGTAGAAATTATATCTTTATTTAGTCGACAAAGGCACCTACTCAAACAGAACCGAAATTGTATTGAAAGTATACACAGGAAATTCAGATTTACCTCGTATTGTTAGCATGTTAGCTATAGTATTAGAAACTATGACATTCAAAATAGTCACGAAAACTGTGGTTCTAAATTACAATATCAGCCATGGTTAATGTCAAAATTGACATGGCAAATCTGGAAGAATATAGGCATCTATTTTTGAAGAAGATTTTGCTCCAAATATTTCATATCCAGTTATTTATCGAATCGAATGAACAAGCCACTAATAATAAGATAACACTCAGCATTCTTACGACTAAAAAACAAAAACTGTGTCACATTCTAAAAGTCCCATCAAATTCTAGTGAAAGAGATGTGCAACACATGACGATATGTTTGCCTGTCCTAATTTAACTGGAAACACTCATTTTTATGCGAAACAACATGTCAGCAGCTCTTAGAGATAAAAATGACTGTAAAGATATTACAAGATACCCCCCCCCCCCTATCTGGTTTCAGATTAATTTTTCTGACATACATTCAGTGCATACTTATCAAAGTAGACTTTAAGAAAGAAAATTGGGATATTTATATGCTTCAGAAATAAATATCGCATACTAGTGCATATTCGACAGTTATGCGATAAAGAAATTGTGTCTGATTATATTAATTTTTTTGTAACACAAATAGTGTATCATTCAGCACTACACTGTTAAAAATTTGGTGCTAGGTTTCACCATGATATTGGTTGGTTTCACCATGATATTGGTTCCTAGTAGCTGCAACGGCTGAGTGGTGAAATGTTACACCTATTTTTCGGTGTTTGGTTGAACCATTTTTCTGGATTTGGAAACAAAAACCTGAGAAATGGTTCAACCGAATACCAAAAATATGGTGGAACGTTTCACCATTGAGCCGTTGCAGCTACTAGGAACCAATATCATGGTGAAACCAAGCACAAAATTTTTAACAGTGTACCCTACAGCCTACAAATTGTATAAGCTACCCAAAAGAAGCGAACTTAAGTAGTTATTCTTTCATTTACGGATTTTAATTCGCTGAAGTTGGCTCTGTCATTTTCAACAATTACAGTGAAATTTTCAACACATTGCTATAATGTTGTAAATATTTTTGGCAAGGGCGAACGATTGTGAACATTTTTATTTTTACTAAAAAAAAATCAAACTCATCTATTAATAATCATAAAAAAATGCATATAGGGTAACGAGTACAGTGATTGGCCCCCTCACAGTGATTGGCCCCCTCATTCATTATTGAAAATAATAAGATGTTAAAGCCCAAAATAGGTGTGACAAAGGTTTTTAAAATTCCCTCCATTAACGTTTGTCATGTTGGCAACAACATTTTGGGCTTTAACATCTTATTATCATCATTATTTTCAATAATGAATGAGGGGGCCAATCACTGTGAGGGGGCCAATCACTGTACTCGTTACCCTATGTCATGACCCCTTATATTATTATATTAAATATATTTTTAGCCTACTTTTCCTTTTTTTAATTCGAAAGAATTATAAAAATGAAAAAGTAGGTATTGACATGCGGTCGATGTCCGTCCGTCTGTCTGTCCGTACCCCCCTTCCAAAATCGGTTCTATCAATCGGATCTTAAAAATTCTTTTTTTTGTTAGAAAGCTATGACCTCAGAGACCTAACTTTCATACTTTTTGTCCGCGTGTCTGTACGTCCGGACGGACATAAATCTACTATCTGTCAGCGAATTTCCCATTGATTCAATTTTGAGTCATTTAATCACTGTTGCCAAATAAACAATGGCATTAGAAACTTTATTTAAAGATATTTGAAGCAAAATAATTTTTTCATGAATCAGTTTCGAATGATGTCATAAAATTTAGCACTATGTGATTCTTTGATTGTTCCTGCATTGTTTACCAAGAAAGCGGACAATTATGCTTAGTTTAATTTAAATTTCTTTTTTTTTAATGTAGTTTGGAGTAGTTTCATTACTTATGTTATTAATTAATATTGAATTATTCTTTGAACTACAAATAAATCGTGCAGACGATAAATTATATTAAGTTAATTTGAGAAAGAATATTAATGAAAATAGTTGATTTTGGCTTTTAGAAGTTTAAATTATAGCTGGATGTTGTGTTTAGTGATTTTTTTCCGAATGTGTATAAATCTAGGGTAGAAACGGTTGTTGATGATATTTACTGTTAAGAGCCCAGTTGTTTTCCTATTAGAATTTCAGTAAGTATTTAAGTAACAGGAAAGTAGGCTATTTTAGTTCTTTAAGAACTTCTTGTTTCTAACTAAGATAAATTATTTTTTTACGTTGTGAAACATATGAAGGTGAATTGTGAGACGTACTACATTTACTAGATTTATATGAATTTTTATAGCTAATTTGTGACGGTGTTTCACGTTGGAAAACAAGAGACAAACAAGTTTTAGAACAAACATTCTAAAGACATTCATTTGACTTATTTCCACATCGTTTAAGTGTTTCCTCTGACTAAGAATTTTTTTCAGCAGATATGAAAATCTTAACCATTAAATCTTTGAAGTTTTGAAATAACAAATCAACAAATGGTGACACTATTTTAACATTTATCACTGAAAAACAGATAATATTTTAATTTAAATTTTGTTATTTCCTTTAAAACTGGTTTTATTTAGAAGTTCATTGCGATTTCGTGCCTTTGGAAAAAAAACTTGCATTGCATTTGTATTTTAAAACTAATTCATTAATTCTATGCAACTGTCCATCAATCTTAAAGAGACTGAGTAACAAAATTATTGATGAAAATATCGATTTCTTTTGCAGTCTTTCTTTTAACCCTATAGTATGTTTTCCTAAAGTTTCAAAAAAATCTCTTTTTAAATTCTCATCGCAAGGCTGGAATAGCGAAAATATTTGATAAACTTAATAATAAAATAAAAAGTGTGATTTTTTTTTTACGAAGTTCCGGGTGTTTACCCACTTAAATATTTTTTTTTCCCCAAAACCATGCCTCGCTTCAAAAATTCAAACCTAAAGTTATTAATAATGAATCAATACTGCTTGCAAAAAATTCACTGAACCAAAATTAAATCTGAAGTAGAAGAAAGGTTTCATATTCGTTCCTTTTTTAAATTAAAAATACTTTACAAAAATTTTAAGCCCTTGCACATAACATCTCTGTTTTAGACCATTTTACACCTATTTACCAAAAAATAATAGTTTCCAATCTCAATTTAAAGATAACTAAAATTGAGGCTACCGAGTCGCCTTATACCTCGTCCCACTAGGCGCCAAGGCCATTTGGTCAGCCAGTCGTTTTCTATTTCATTTTAAAAATAAACACAAAGCGGACAGCAGCGAAACGGAGAAGCTGTTTGTCCTTGGCTGGTTGTTTGTCAATGCATAAATATTGACTTATTATCTTAATCTTTAGAACGAATGCACTTTGAATAACCTTTGGGAAACCGCGGAAAAGTTGCAAAATTTGGTTTTTTTTATCAGATTAAAATAATATTTATTATCTTTAACAGTTTAAATTTTATTAAAATAACTATAGAATAACGGCCTTTGAATATTTTAGTTGTGTTCGAGGCTATTAACTAAAGGGTTGGATTGTCATCGTACTAGAGCAACACATCCGGAGGGTCGCGGCCCTCCAAAGTCTGGCAATCTGGTAGGGGTGAAATGTAAATATTTTTAATTATTTATTATTGTCTGGAGTCTACACCGTGGTTATTTTGTTCGAATCAACGTTACACTATAGACCAAAACACGGAATTCTCAATTTTTAACCTCGGTCAAGTGACGAAACTAGCCCCTGAACAGGAACTCAACGCAACCCAACAGAGACATCGCCAGTGACAAAACATTGAAAGGACATACACCAGCTTACTCTAAGCGGACGTCTTTTATTTAGATTTCATATCCACACACTCCGTTTATAGTGTGTAAAGAGCTGTTAACGTCATGGGTTTGGTTGAAATAACGTCTCGCTAGATCTGTATCAGGGTCCAAGGAACGACAAACGAAAGACCAAGGGGGTGGTGTTTGGTAGTTTTGAACACATTCAACCTTTAGTTTAGTTTGAATTATCGTCACACTAGAGCTACACGAGGGCTATTGGCGACGGGCGTCGTATTTTTAGAACCACTGTCAAGTGACGAGCCGACACCTGAGTAGGCGCCCAACGCAACCGTTAAGGGCGACATCGTACGCAGCGTTAGGACTTTGAAGGATATTTAACGTGCATTCCCTCTATACGGGGTATTATTCGTCGGACATTTGTGGCTGCACGGGCCGTTTATAGGTCGGCAGTTATTTTGGCGATGCCCGGACCCGAACCTGAGACCTTTCACATGCTAGGCGAATGCCTAACCGAATGGGCTCCCCAGCCCTCACATTCAACCTTTAACCAAATTAAAGAGGGCTTACATCGATGACATTATGCATAGAAATATTTTTGGGCGAAGTATTTCCCATTATAATCAATAATAAGCTCAAAACGCTTGCTTTTTGAATTCAAACACATGACAACAGAACCCAGAAGTCAAATTATTATTCTGAGTAAAACATGTGAAATTTGTACACGTTGAAATAGTCCACTTCGTGCTATTGCAATTTAAGAAACTTGCTTCAACTATTTCCTATAGATTATCATAATCTCACCTATAGATTACTATAATCTATGAAAATATTTGCTCGTCGAGGATTATGCAATGTTAACTTAATGGACATCCGATAACCGATTTCATACGCCAATAAAAGGTAGGTATGGAATATTGAGTTTTGTCTTGCTTGTCTATTTTAAATGTCATCTGGTGCATGATTTAAATACCAAATATAGCATTGTTTGATTAAGCTTCCTGGACCTAGAAGTGGACCAGAGGTGCTCTCACACATGGCGTCGCGCTTTAAAAGCAGCCTTAAGGGGAATGGGCACGCTGGACCGCGGGTCTCCAAACTCAAGTGCCTCAGTGTTAATTCAATGGGAAAAAAAACTATTTTCTCTGCCACATTTCTCCGGCGATGTTGAATATTTTTACAAACGGTTTTTTTAAATAATAAATGTAGATAACTTACAGGTCTATCTTCCCACTTTTTGAAATTGCTTCGAATATTCTGTGTAAAATTATTTATTGAAAATTTAAAAAAAAATATTCGAACCAATTTCAAAAAGTGGGAAGGTCTAGACCTGTAAGTTAGCTACATTTATCACATAAAAAAATCTGCTTGTAAAAATATTCAATAAAGCCGGAGAAATGTGGCAGAGAAAATATTTTTTTCTCCATAGGATTAACACTGATGCACTTTACTTTGGAGACCCCCGGTCCAGCGCGCCCATTCCCCCTTAATTTTAATTTTGTGTCATTTAGAAGTAATGGTTTGTTAAATGGTGTTTTTAAATAGCTGTATGAAATTCAACTTGTTACCAAGCCATTATGCTTTAAAATATTGCTACGAAGCCAACGTATGCTTTAACCCTTTCAGTCCCAATGACAATTTGGCATCATCATTTTATAAAAACATTTCTGATCGTCTATAGCCATTTATGATATCAAAAAGCACATCATTCGATTCTTCAAACTTTTTCTATTAGAAAATAGTTTTTATTAGTCCCAATAGATGTCAGCCCTATTATTTTTTTTTAATTATGATCAGAAACATGATGATACCAACTTGCATCACTGGGACTGAAAGGGTTAAGTATATAAAAATATCAGACCAGTTATCCAACTGGACATTATAGACGCGGCTTAAACTTACAAGGCTCTCTATATTGGCTACATTATCTCAGTAACGACGGTTGGCAAGAAAATTTGTCATGCGAAAATGAGCTTTCTGGTTAAGTTTCTCTAAACAAAACAAAGACAAATGAATACCTTAGTCCCGAACAATTTGGGTAGGCATATTAAGTTAAACGAAAAACGAATTTTAAAAACTTAATGTTTTCATTTGAAAATGTAAGTGTCAATGGTGTTCATAAAGTCGTCTTTAATAGGTTAAGGATTTATAATAGAGACTACTATGTACTATGAGCAGCCGGAAGCGTTTCAATCCTTACCTTCATCAAGTACCTAATGTGACGCAACAGATTAATTTAGAAAGTCAACCTTGACCAGAATGCAAGTCCACAGGTCAAACGAGAGAAGAGCTTTAAAATCTGTTTATAGATTCCTGGCGAGTCGCGATACTTAAAAAAATGAAAGTTGTTTCCGGGTGGCTCAATATCATTTTTTTTTAAATGTACCAGAGTCTTATAGGGTTTTGTTTTAAATATTCATCACATGATTACTAAGTATCATTTTGCAAATTTATTAATCACAATCAACACACACGTACAATACTTATAGGAAAGTTAATATATACTTCACGTACAATACTTATAGGAAAGTTAATATATACTTCACGTACAATACTTATAGGAAAGTTAATATATACTTCACTACAATACTTATAGATATAATATATACTTCACGTACAATACTTATAGGAAAGTTAATATATACTTCACGTACAATACTTATAGGAAAGTTAATATATACTTCACGTACAATACTTATAGGAAAGTTAATATATACTTCACGTACAATACTTATAGGAAAGTTAATATATACTTCACGTACAATACTTATAGGAAAGTTAATATACACTTCACGTACAATACTTATAGGAAAGGTAAGTGCCTACAGTCTTCAACAAAGGCCGGATTTCAAAATTTTATGAAAATCCTCTATTCTCCATTTTAAGCAATTGCATTGTATTTTTTCGATTGCTTCTTCAAAATTATAAAGTTAATTTTAATAGGTACCTCGAAACGTTCCGATTCGTAATGAAGCCGCCTTTTAAATTGCTGCCCTGTGTGTTGCCACACTTGCGCTCAAATATCTTAGATAATAAATCTTAAACATATTTCTTTAAAATAAACTACTACTAAAGTTAATGTGCAATTCAGTGAGTTTAATAATCGTCGCACTAGAGCTACACGAGGGTTATGTGCAATTCAGTGAGACAGTGTCCTATTGGCTAAAACAAAGTAATCTGCATACCTAATTACTAGCCAAATAAAGTAACGATGCTTGAAATTGGAAAAAGACAGTACCACAGGTCAGTCATTTTTCTCCTAGTAACTAAGAATTTGGAAGGAACAATACTACCTTACTTTTTCATAGAAATGAAGCCAAAAATTATTTTATTTCCCATTGTAAAGAACTAGAAATAAAAAAAATGGATAAGGAAAACTAACGGAAAAAGAAAGTAAAATCTTTCTTTCGCATTGTAAGGGAGAAAGGAGTTACGAAGGAACAGAATCCCTTGTTCTAAAAAAAAAAATTAACATTTGCTTACATTTTTATTTATAGCCAATTTATTTTACTGATTTTTTTCATGTAATCAATAGCCTCTCTACTTAGTTCTGAACATTAATTTTCTCAACAGAAATACCGGAGAACCTTCCGTTTAATTTAGTACACCCAGTACTAGCTTCCACACTACGTTTATAACATAAAAAGTGGAAGGTATCATAATCGTTCAGTCCGTCCATCTGCCTGTCCGTCACCCACTTTCATTGCCCAAACTACAAATGCTACGGACAAGTGTGATACGTCACAAAACTTCAGCGCATCGAAATTAGAATACATTGAAAAATTCAAAAAAGAATTCGAAGTACTTTAATTATTTAAAAAACTGCAAAATTTAATGCTCATTTAAAAAGCATAGGAAGCCATTTTTATTAGAATAAATCACCATTGCCATTCGCAACAATGGCTCGAGAAACTAATTCTTTTAGACAAATTAAAATAAATTTATTTTTGCGACATCGATCTGTTTGAAATGACGTCAAATATATTTCACTACGAGATTCTTTGTATGTTGATATGAAATGTTTTTATTCTATTTAAAAGCGAGGAATATTACATATTTATTCTTTGAAATATAAATTATTTTTTGCGAACGATAAGTAATAATTATTGAATTTTCGAAATAAAATACATGAAACTAGCCAAATTTAGCATGTAAATGTTTAATATAGAATTAATGCTGTGTTTGGCGCCTTTTTACCTGTTAAACATAACTGTTGTGTGGAAGCGGGTTAAGTGACAGATTCTGTTACAAACCTACTTTTACCTTTTAGGATATTAATTTGGCTAGTCCGTGTAATGTCATCAAATAATTGAAAAGCTTAGTGGAAGAACGGGCTGTGACAAAAAGGTGAAAACTGGAAAAATGAACTTTAAAACTTTATAGTTTCCACTTAAATCCGTTAAAAAAGGTACTTGCAAACGGTAAAAAATGTACTTAACTTTAAATGTATAAAAAGGGTAAACTTGTCATTTTTTAAAGGAGGGAGTTATTTGTTCAAAGTCACAAAAATCTGGGGTGTTTTTAAATGGCATATAGCACGTTCTTCCACTAAAAGCTCTTCAAATTTAAAACACTCACCCTTCTTCATTTTTCTGCACCCTCCATTCTTCATCAGGGGCTGAGACTCTGACAGACCCTCTTCCGCATCCGCAACCGACCCTCTTGGGTCTGTGACCCTCGATAGGGTCTGCCACAGAAGACTCGTGTTGATATCCTCAACGCTCGGCATCGCTTCGAATTGTTGTTGATGATTTCACAGATATTTCATGACGCGATTTTAATTGCAAAGATCTAATGGAAGTCTTGATGCTATGATTGTGACTTCAGTTGCAAAGAAAAGATCCAAAGGAAGTATTGAACAAGAATGATGCGAATTCAGTTGCACAGCTTCAAGGATCGAATGGAAGACTTGTTGGGATGGCACGATTCCAATTTCGAAAGTTGAACAATCCAGACACTAAAGACGTGATTTCAGGTGCGCAGCTTTTAAAATAGAATACAAATCTTAGACAAGAATTTATGCTTTTTCAGTTGCACAGCTCGAAAAAAACACAATACTAGTCTTGAACAAGGATGACACAATTTCAGTTGCACAGATTGAAATGTTCAAATTCTTTTACAGTCTTGCTGCAATTTCAGCTCCGGAGATACGACACAAGTCTTTCACTGAATTACAGCGATTTCAGTTGCACTACAAGAAATTAAATATTGAACAAGAATGATGCGATTTCAGTTGCACAGCTTCAAGTATCCAATGGAAGTCTTGTTCGGATGGCGCGATTTCAACTTCAAAGCTTGAAAGATCCAGATTCTAATGATGTGATTTCAGTTGCACAGTTTTAAGATATAATACAAATCTTAGAAAAGAATGTTTGCCAATGCTAGTCTTGAACAGAGATGACACAATTTCAGATGCACAGATTGAAAGATTAAAATTCAATGAATGATACCGCTATTTCAGTTTACAGCTTTGGAGATACGACACAAGTCTTGCACTGCAATGCAGCAAACTTCAGTTTTACAACTTAAGATTCAATATAGTTTTAGAAAGAAAGCAATCTCAGATGAAAAATTGAATTCAACTCGTTAAAAAGAATGCTATTTCAGTTGCACAGTTAAAAAGGTACAATGAAATACATGGGCAAGAAAGATGCGTGTATATATTCTTGAAAGACGATCATATTTTGAAAAAGTAATTTATTTTATGCCATACAAAATAATGCCTAAAATAACTTCGAATTCAATTTCGATGACAATAGATTTTGTGAGAATAACTGGAAACAGAGAGGCAGCTTTTCAATTTCTACTGTAATATTAAAAAAGTTTAGACATATACAACTTTCGAACTTAACTTCACGTATTTTCTATTCCAATCACCACTAAATATTCCACAGACACAATATCACAGCAACAATCAGAACATTATTTCTTCTGAGCGCTACAATTTGACGCTTCTTTCAAAATAATAACAACATCGCGCTCATTTTCATTTGCACTTTCTTCGGAACGTGACGCTTCTTGTCCGACCCAGTGTTCTATTTTCCATTTTTCGAACGAAACAGTAGCGAGATGCCGCGTGGTCGACCTTGTTTACTTCATTATCACGTGTTCTTATAACGTCACTTTCTTCCTGCACTTTTTCACCCAACGGGTAAAAATGACGTCTGTGACTTGACCAACTGGTCACCTGATGCTGTAGCATCTAAGAATAAATAAATATATTCTATTTCATAATATATAAATATTTTGCAATAATTATGTAATCCTCGTAAATTTTAACCTTTATCTACTGTGAGTAATGTAATGTATTCGTTTCCGGCTGCCTATTTTTTACCTCCTTTAGGAGCTTTAACGCAGCCAATTACGTCTCGTAATTTAGAACCCTGGTCAAGTGACGAGGTCGACACTGAGCAGGCACCCAACGGAACTTCGAGCGACATCGTACGCTAACACCGTCGGGAAATTCGACTCCACAGATTTAACGAGCACGTATACGGTATATCGCAGTGTACTCGGGCACCCCGGTGATTTTTTTAGAGGATTTCTTACCACCAGCACACATACGTCTATAGTATGGCTAGGATAAGGACAGAACCAAGAACTTTCTCGGTGAGAGGCTCGTCGCTTACATCTCTCGGCCTCCGGGGGCCCACTGTGAATTAAAATTGGTAGTAGTACTTGGAATAGTCAATATGGCTGCCAATTTCCAATCTTGTTCTGATCTTCAACACAACAAATATGTCTCTTGATTTTTAATCAGTGGGACGAATTCAATATCAATATGAAAAGTGCTTTAATAACTCTGAGTAGGGTCCAGATAGGCAGGACAATTTCTCCTCCACCTTTTTAAAGAGCGCACTGCATGAGAAAAGTCCTACTTTCGGGCCCTGGCATTGCCAAAATAACTGTAGACCTATGAGCTGCAGTGGGCAGGTCAACTGCAATAACTTGCTTTATGACTTGGACATTGTTGTAAGCACACAATCAGGGCCGGATTTCTAAATAGGCTAAGTAGGCTGTAGCCTAGAGCGGCGAATTTTTTGGGGCGGCAAATTTTACGACCAATTAAAGCGGCATTCGGCGTAAAAAAATTATTATAAAGATACGAATATTTTTAAGAAAGAAAACAAATAATTTACATTGATGCGTAAACCGTAAACGTATATATAGTACGAATATTTCGTAGCAAACATGGTCGCTGCAAGGGCAAGTGCACCCCCTCCTCTAGGATTTCAAAGTTAAAAGAAAAATAGTAGAACAGTTTTTTAAAAAATTCGCCTATTTCGCTTTCGATTTAGTGTGTAAAGGTACATAGATGATTATAATATGTGTATCTATTTTAAACAGCACATACCACCCTATTTTGCAGCTAACCAGCTACATTTCCCCGAAGTGGAAGAATATTGTGCTGGGGCGGCAAATCTTTAAATCCGGCCCTGCACACAATTATTGTAACCTACAAGAAAAAATACTGAAAAAGACTAATAATTTCAGAGCAAAAACGATTTAATTCATTATTGTGGTTACTGCAGTTTACCTGCTAGCAGTTAAGGTCAGTGCAACCAAAAAGTCCGAAGAATAATACCCCGCGGAGAGGTAGTGTACGTTAAACATGCTCCAACGTCCCGACGCTGCGTACGATATCGTTCCTTAAAAGTTGAGTTGGGTCCTACTCGACTCGTCACTTGACTGTGGTTCTAAATTACGACGTCCGTCGTCAATAGCCCTCGTGTAACTCTGACGATAATTCACCACATGCGTGCACAATCTGAGAAGTTTTGTCAAAAATTTTAAGTTTTATAATTTATAATTTATTTAGTTATTTAAGTTTAAGAATAAGTATTTTTAAATTTTAAGTACTGAAATTGTGTGATAGAAGAAGATCTGAAAATCACTTTTCAGCCTTTGATTCACATTATTACGCGTTAACTTTTTTGTTAATTGGCAGAGTTGATTTGCCCAATTTAAAACAGTTAATAATATTAAAAAATATTCGATTATTTAACTGTGTCGGCGAGCACATATCGCATGGAATTTACACAAATTATTTCAGTATAATTAACGGTTTTAAACTATTAATACCGACTGCTATTTATAAACCCGTCAATTTGACAGATTTCGTTTTAATAGTATCAATATAATTTTAAATATACATGTCCACGCGTTAATTTAAATTTCTTGATAAATATATCACTCTAAGTTATGAAACAACTTATCGAGGTCCTTGGGAAGTTCAATTAAAAGTATTACACGTTATCTTTTCCGCAAACATAGTTGCGATTGTAGGTTTCTCGAAGTTCACTTTCTCCTATAGAGATAAGATATTCATAAGCATTTTATTCTTGTGATTAGCTTCTGACATATGTCTCGATTCACATAGTCCTTATGCACTTCTTATTGGTTTAAAATGTTTGTTTGCTAAGTTTTTTTTAGCCTATTTTCCTTTTTTCTATTCAAAATAAATTTTAAAAAATGAAAAATAGGTATTGACATAATACAGATTTATCTGCATTTTATACTTTTGTTTGTCTATGTCTATCCGTATTTTAAGAATTTCTGTGAGTATTAAAATAGCAGCAAAGTACGTTATTCTACACTACTCAAAACAATTTGGGGAGCACTTTGCGTACTTTTGTTAACCCTTTCAGTTCCAACTTTTTATTTTTTATTCTAAAAATTTTAAATTTGTCAAATATATTCATTATGCATCCAGAATGAAATGGTAAAAAGAAGGGGGAAAATCTTATTTTTTTAACTAAAATTTAAGGTGGGGGGGAATGGATTCATAACTTTTGAATAAATTATAACAATAATTTTTTTCAAAACTTTTTTTGTTAAAAAGAGTTAAAATCATTTTTTAAGCATCTAAGAATGCAAGCGTAAAGAATTTAGGGTCAATTTATTTCATAAAACGTTTTGGGGAGGAATTTTATTTTACCATGTTTTTCATATTATCATTTAATTAAAAACAAACATTATATAATTCTTCAAAAGACATGATTCTTCCGTCTATCGATAAATACGTGCAAGCTCAACTTAGTGATGAAAAAATCGCAAGCTGATGATTTCAAATGGAATCATTGGGGGTGAAATGGTTTAAACTATGCTCTCCCCTAATTGTTTTGAGCAGTGTAGTTCTTTCAGAACTTCTTGATTTTATTAAGTTATCAAAATTTCTTTGAACATATTTTAAAAGTACAAAAAAAAAATTATATACTATAAGCACCATCCAAAAGATTCCATATTAAATCGAAGCGATCGCTTTATTGAATTAAATCATACAAAATGTAACAAAATCACTTTTTGCTTGAAAATCAGCAACATTAATGGACTAACTTGTTGTTTAAATAAATTGAATGATCCTTTTTAACAAACGTATTACGTGGCCCGTCCGTGGCCGAGTGGTTAAGGCATCAGCCTAGAGGTTCGACCTTCTCAGGAGTGCGGGGGTTCGAATCCCACTTATTGCCAGTCATCCTATAAATCGGATCTGTGCTGGAAATAGTAGAAAATCCTCATCACGGATGGGCCCGAGTACACAGGGACAGACGTGCTCGTTAAATCTGTGGAGTCCAAAGTCCCGACGGCGTTAGCGTACGATGTCGCTCGAAGTTCCGTTGGGTGCCCGCTCAGGTGTCGACCTCGTCACTTGACCAGGGTTCTAAAATACGAGGCATTATTGGCTTTGTTAAAGCTCCTGAAGGAGGCTAGAAATAGGCAGCCGGAAACGATTACCTTACCATTACCTTACGTATTACGTTTGCTCTAAGTTCAAAACCCCGTTTGCTCATGTGTTGTCCTCATCATCTGTTTAGTTTTGAAGCCTAACTTGGTAGGCTGGTACATGTATTTTCCGGTTTGTGTGCTTGATCAGAGACTCGCTTATAAATCTTCGTCAAGTAAAACAGACACAGACAGAATTTTTACTGACACAGAGAGAGAAGGTACACCCAGGGCGAAGGCGGGAATCGAACCCGCACCCGTTACAGCGCGCAGACTGTTAGCGTAATGGGCTGCGATCCAACCCACTAGGCCATCCGGCCCCCCCGATATACATTTTGCACCGTCTCCAAAACACAAATAAGAGGCCTAATGCTTCGATTTTCCAAAATAAACTACTTAAAAGTCGGCAATGGAATGTTTCAGTGTTAAATGACAACCAGTTAAACAAGAATGAAAATCAGGTCTTGATTGTCAATGAATGTAGTGGGCGCAGGTGTCGACCTCGTCACTTGACCAGGGCTCTAAATTACGAGGTGTTATTGGCTGTGTTAAAGCTCCTTATAAGGAATTCTAGAAATAGATAGCCGGAAACGATGAATTACCCTCTACCGTCTAGAATTCTTTTTTACGAGAATGCTTTCATGTCAGCTTTTAGAATTTTAAGTCTTGTCTCGTGTCACTTTGTTGATTCTCAGTGTTCTACAATTGTTTTACCTTCAAATATAACATAAAAGTTGATTTATTACTGTGAAGCAAAATTAAAATATCGTTTGTTTCAAATAAAACCCTTATTAAAATATTTTGAGTGGCCGCAGCAGAGTAATCGTCTGAATAAAAAATGTGACTTGTTTATTCTATCATAGTTCTGTTTAACAACTTCGGAATTCTTTTTTTGGGGACTATTAAGTATTAATTGGAGAATTTATCATAGAAACGTAGTTTTGGACTGTGTTTTATACTATGAATTATAGAAATTCGACTTTTTTTGCATCATGCTGAAAAAAATAACAGCTGCAGCACGCCATTGGCGTTTCTCGGTTGTATTCGACATAATTTTTTACTGTTCGACGTATTCCTTGACAACGAGCTTTTTGACTGAATTTGAAATGTTTTTCAAAGTTATTCGACATATTTTTTGCTTTGTATCCAAGTGCTGCAAAATAACCAGCAACTTTATTTAAAGGTAAGTGAAAGCTTTTTAATTCACAAATTCTTATGTACTTTATAAAATGTATATTATGTATAGTATTAAGTGGTTAATCAATCATTAACTTTTATGAGCAGTCTTTCAAGTTCCTAACGGAATAACGGCTAATTAGTATTTTATTAGTTATCAAATTAATAAGGCTTTCACCTAAATATTAATACGAAATAGTTTAATTTTTTTCGAAATGAATCTGATTCTATAAGGTTTTTCTAGGTTCGTGTCCGGGTCTTGCTAAAATAACTGCTGACCTATAAAAGGCCTGTGTAGCCAAAAAGTCAGAGGGATTTAATTCCCCGTTTAGAGAAGAGTGCACGTTAAATATGCTCGTAAGTCCCGATGCTGCGTACGCTGTCGCCTTTAAAAGTTGAGTTGGGTGCCTATCTCGTGTCGGCTCGTGGCGTGGCTGTGGTTCTATTATGATGACGCCCGTCGCCAATAGCCCTCGTGCAACGATATTTCAACCTAACCCCTAACCAGGGTTCGTACGCGGCCTTGAAAACCTTGAAAGTCCTTGAATTTTAGATTTCGTTTTCAAGGCCTTGAAAAGCCTTGAAAAAGTGAATTTTACCCTATTAGCCTTGAGAATCCTTGAATTTTAACAGATGCTAAATTTTTTTTTTGGCTTACTTGTTCCAAAGTTTTATGTCAGGACCGAACTTTATTCAACCAAACTTCAATGCTTCGTAATATATGCTAGTTTGAGGTGAAAGCGCAGGTGTCTCTGGTTATTTTTATAGTTTTAGTTCAGGACCGATTGGTCAACCAAACCTCGATGCCTTGTAATATTTTCAAGTTCGCGCCGCTATCGCAGTGAAGTCCTCTTTTTCGCGCCCTTTCTCGGTTCAAAACAAATCGGTCAGTATCAAACGTTTAGGTATTTTATTTCTTAGGACAAGGTTCAGTTCGTCGCGGTATCACTTACCGTCTCCAATTGGTCTAGTCCGCTACGTTACACAGACTGTTCAAACGTCCCCTAAATTTAGGTGGAACTATGTTAGGATATAAATAGATAATCGAGAATAGATAATCGGCCCTAACCCTGCAAGCTTTTTGTACTGGTTTTCTGAACAGTTTATTTAAACAGTATCCACAAACACAGGGTAGTACATATCTTTTTAAATGATGGCTATAGGCTAACAGTTGGAAATCTATAAAAATTAAAGTGCTAAGTGGCTTGTTTCACGTGACGTAGGTCGTAGACCTGATTCCTGCTTTCATACCTCGATTTATTTGGTAGTTTGATTGTTGTATTAAACGGTAAGCTCTGCCCACTACATTGATTTTAACAACTTTCAATTTATTTTAACAATCGATTTTTAGCCTACTTTTCTTTTTTTAATTCGAAAGAATTTTTAAAAAAATGAAAAAGTAGGTATTGACATGCAGTCGATGTCCGTCTGTTTAAACGTTAATAATGTTGTGTTTGCTTGTTTCACACGTGACGTAGAATCATTACTGCTTTCAGTTCGGGATTCAATAA
The DNA here is from genome assembly GCA_019343175.1 of Oedothorax gibbosus. Classification (NCBI taxonomy): domain Eukaryota; kingdom Metazoa; phylum Arthropoda; class Arachnida; order Araneae; family Linyphiidae; genus Oedothorax; species Oedothorax gibbosus. Next base: position 21,642,452 of record CM033275.1, read on the forward strand.
ACTTTAAAACTAGGGAGGTGTAATACTACACGACTTTCAATTACCACTCAATAAATCATTAAACTTTTTAAGGCTATTATCTATCCTATAAGGTAACTTCAATAACTTTAAAGCCTAAAATTTTTTATGGCAGCTACCGTTTGTCAATGCGCGATTTTCTCGAAAGCCCTATTATGATGTCCGAGAGGTGCTGGGGACTCGTGCATTAAATTTGAAGTATGTATCTTTGTTTGAACTTTGGAGCGATTTCAGACAGGCAGAAGGACGAAAAGGCGGACAGATGGGCTAAACCACTTATTTAGAATTATCATCCTATCAAACATAATAAATAGCCCTCGTGTAGCTCTACTGCGACGATAATTCAAACTAAACTAACATAATCTTCATTTAGGATTTTCGATCCCATCGCATGCTTTCATTACCTTAGATTTCATATTAGGTAATTGAAAGTAAAAAGGGTTTAAAAACAGAAATTTTCGCTGGAATAACGTTTTTTAACTTATAAAGAAGCATATTTAGGAGGGGGAAGGCTGGGATATAAATAACTGTAATATATTTCTTGATAAATTTTAGTTTTTCGAAAATCCATTCCTCGTAACTTTTTTCGTTCGTCGAAATTTTTAACTTTCCTTTTTTAAACTAAAGTTTCTCGTATAAGTTTCTGATTAAGGATTAAGTGTAATGGTAATTTAAAAGAATTGGAAAATTTCCTTCTTATGCTTTTAAAAGGGTAATAAATTTTGTAGTTTTTTACAAATTGAAGTACTTTCAATACGATTTTTCCCTTAGGTTTTCAATGACTTCTAAATTCGATTAGCTGAATTTGTTTATGACGTATCACACTTGTCTGTAGCGTTTGTAATTTGGATTATGAAAGTGGGTGAAAGACGGACGGACATGGCTTTAATAAAAGATTCACTTTTTTTTGTTATAAATATTGCGTTGAAGCTAAAACCTTCATAAATTCACGCTAGAGGAAAGTTTGCTCTTTATCGAAAAATAGGGCATTCAAAAATTTACATCCGGAGGTTGCTTTTCTTGCTTTGGAAATATGAAATTTGTATTGAAATATTCAAAACTCAACCTTTTATAATCTGTATATTTACCTCTTTAAATCGGCTTCTTATTTTTAGACTTAAATAAATCTTTATCCTTCTTTTAGCTCCCACAATAACATAAAATTAAAGTTAATTTAGTAAGTAAATTGTATAGTTGAGTTCTACTAGTTAATTCCACACTGCGCTTATAACGTAAAAGTAGAAGGTATTTTAATCGTTAAGTCCGTCTATCCGTCACCCACTTTCACGCAACGAACCACAAGTCTCAGACCAGTGAGATGCGTCATATTGAAGGGAACACTCAGGCAAGGCTATAACCCTAATTTCATTACAAAATTTAAATTTGAAGCGTATTTAAAATTCAAAAGAACAAAAATTTAATCTCTATTTAATTAGAGAGAAAATTATATTTTTATTCAATATTTTCACTGTTTCCGATAAAAGCATAAAAAACTTTATTTAAATAGAACTAAAATTTAAAGGAATATTTATTTTTGTGGCATGGGTCAGTTTGGAATGACGTCGTAGCATATATTACAACGGGCATGTTTCATGTCTAGAGTCGCAACAGAAATGCTAAATGAAAATTGTCTGGAGATTCGATTCGTGAATGAAAGGCGCACAAGAATGAAAGCCAGGAAGAAACTACGACACATGAAAAAAGTCAATAAGGTTCTTTTGATGGATTTTTAGCTTCCACACTATACGTTTATAACGTAAAAAGTGAAAGGTATTATAATCGTTCAGTCCGTCACCCACTTTCATAGCTCAAACTACAAATTCGAATTCGAAGTACTTCAATTATTTAAAAAACTACAAAATTTAATGCTCATTTAAAAAGCATATGAAGCCATTTTTATTAGAATTAAATCACCAATGCCATTCGTAATCGCTCTAGAAACTTTAAATCTTTTAGACAATAAATTAAAATAAATTTATTTTTGCGACATCGATCAGTTTGAAATGACGTCAAATATATTTCACTACGAGATTCTTTGTATGTTGATATGAAATATTTTCATTCTATTTAAAAGCGAGGAATATTACATAATTATTCTTTGAAATATAAATTAATTTTTGAAAACGATAAGTAATAATTATTGAATTTTCGAAATAAAATAAGAGACTATCCAAATTTAGCATGTAAAAATTTAATATAATAATATAGAATTAATGCTGTGTTTGGCGCGTTTTTACCTGTTAAATACAACTTATGTGTGGAATCGGGTTAAGTGACAGATTCTGTTATAAACCTACTTGTTTTTATAAATGTATTAATAACGCGGCAGATAAAATGCTAATTGTTTTTTACATAAATATTCATTAATTGGTCATTTTACTTTTCAGCAAAAATAAAGAACGATGCTATACGGTTTCGCTTCTATTTTTAGAGCATGCATTGTACAGTACTTTATTTTTATTCTTTGAACTGCAAATTAATATAGCAAAGGATAAAGAATTGAATTTGCGAAAGAAAGCAAATTTTAAAAAAGACTAAATGTTTGTTAAAAATGACAAAGTTTAAATTTGTACCATATGCTGTGTTTGGTGATTTTGTTTCTAATGCTTAAATATAGTGTGTGGAAGCGATTCTAGGTGACAGGCGACCGTTACTATTAAAAACCCCTATTTTTCTAATTGGTATTTATAAATTACTTCGTGTAGTTATGTTTTGAAAGTGATATATAGTTTTAATGTGTGTTTATATAGAATGTTTCGCTTCTATATTAAGGGGGGTTTTTTATTCTTTGAAATACAAAATAAATTTAGCAAACGATAAGAAATAATCATTAAATTTCAAAGAAAAAATAAATGTAACTAGTTAATTTTAACATTTTAAAAGTATAGTACAGAACTAAATACTCTTGCGCTTTTTTAGACGCTTGAATTTCGTGTTGGAGCTGTTCTAAGTGACAGATTCTGTTACAAACCCACTTGTCGTGACTTATGAATTCCTGGATTGTGAATTGATTATCAACCCCAAGAAGGTGCCTCATCAATATGTTGCGAAGTTGTGAGAGTAAGTTTTTGAAGAAAACCAACGCAAACCACCTGATAGTCTTCCAAGGTATGAGATTTTATTTCATGAACTTGATAGTGCTGTATAAATTTACCAAAACCTATTTCCATTTAGCACTTACATGTCTGACAGTAGGACGCATGCGCAATCACTTTTCCCGATTCCTCCAATTTTGTCTGTTGAAACTTTTTTTTCAATAATTATGGATGAAACCACGGCCAAACCTTCTATTTCCCAATGTGCCCTTACTTATGGATGAAAAAAATGATATCAAAAGTCGTTTCTTTGATATGTTTGGAAGTGATGTCCAAGTCTGCTGAAAGCCCTCTATGGCAGTCTGAAAGAGTGAATCATTTTAAAGGGTATTATACCTTTTGAAAACCTTGTGGGATTTAGTTCTGATACAACAAATGTCACAGTGGGGAACACACTTCGGTGTTCTCTCATTTAAAAAAGGAGTCTCCTTACATAGCTTATATCAAATGTTCATGTCATGATATGATACACTTGGAAGCCTCAAAAGCTTGCTTAAATCTACCAAAATATGTTGAAGATCTACTAAGAAATCTTGGAGCCCCTTTAAATCGTAGCTATGGAAGACAATTGAAGAGCTTAGTGGAAGAACGTGAATGACTTTTTTGAAAAAATTGAAATTTTTGTGACAATGAACACGTTATTCCCTCCTTTAAAGATAACTTTCCACATTTTCATAAACTTTAAGTTAAGTATATTTTTAAGGTTTGCAAGTACTGTTTTTAACAGATGTAAATGCAAACTAAAAACTTTAGTGCTCATTTTATCGTTTTCACCTTTTTGTCACTTGGCACGTTCTTCCACTAAGCTCTTCAATTATGAAGCTCTTATCGTGGGATTTAAAACAATCTCAAATAATGGGAAACGCCCATTTTATCACTTTATATTTTTATTTGATTGAATAGTTAATGGAGTTGTAAAAATAATTTAATTTTTTAATTAATGAAATAATTGAATTTAGTTGAAGGGGAATTATAAATGGAGTTGTAAAAATAAGGAATAATTAACTCAAAGCTTTTTTTATAATCCAGAATTTATTCGGTAAACTGAACTAAATATAAAATCGTTTTTTAAGGAAAAGGAGGATTGGCACATTTCTGATGGGGCTATTAACAAGCTTAACTTTGAAGCGGTATCGTGAATTTATACCAGTAGTTTTTGTTTTTATTAATCTATTGCCATTTTACCTATATATGTAGTATATTTAATTTATTATATATAATCAAATGGGGGGGGGGGGGAGGGTCCACTTACTACATTGTTTAAACTATAAATCGTTGCGATAGGGGAAGAATTAGGTCTGTTTTACAAAAAAAGTTAATTTTACTGGTTTCAAATTTCGCTAGGCTGATATTTTTAAATAAATGGAAAAATCTATTGTTAATACATATTCGTCTACTAGACAGTAAATATGCTTCATAATTATGCTTTAGAGGTCGATGGGGCGATGTGATGGGGGAAGAATTAGCATATTAAAGGAATAGTTAATTTTGCTGGTTTCAAATTTCGCTTGGCTGATATTTTCAAATAAATAGAAAAATCTTTTGTTAATACATATTCGTCTACTAAATAGTAAATATGCTTCATAATTATGGTTTAGAGGTCAATGGGACGATGTGATGGGGCAAGAATTAGCATATTAAAGGAATAGTTAATTTTGCTGGTTTCCAATTTCGTGAGGATGATATTTTCAAACAAATGGAAAAATCCTTTGTTAATACATTTCCGTCTACTAAATAGTAAATATGATTCATAATGTGCTTTAGAAGTTGATTCAAAGATTAAAATTAAATTTTCAATCATTGAAATCCCCTTTGTTTTATTTACTAAAATTCTAAATAATTCTATAAATTTATGTATATAAAATAGTTGATAGTATTCCAGTTTTCTACTTTATACAATTCGTTGTATATTTCAACAAACGATGGCGCCACTAAACTCATTGGAAATTTAATTTTAAGAATAATTTAAGTGTCAATCGCCTAATATGAAATATAAGGCAGTAAAATTTTTGCGACGAGGTTGAAGGAAATGGAGTTTTGAGTTTTCTACTTGTTTTGGAGGATGCTGATTCTGAAAGGGTGGGTCATTGAATATTGGTCCATCTGTCAGATAGTTTATCTGAATCCACTGTACAGCGAAAAGTAAAAGAGCTATGAACTTCAATTTTGGTATGGCTGAAAAACGAATACCTTGTAAAAAATCTTTAATAGAATGTAGCATATAAAATATCTAATATTCAGTGGTCATTGAAATTCATGTGCTTCACATTCCTAGTTTTTATAAGTAAAGATGGTGATCCTCTTTTTTTTAATACTAGAGTTTTTCTGTTATTGATGTGTGCTCTAGATATCTCATCTCTAGAAGTATTTCCCGGTTTGCTTTATAGAATTGATTTTTTACAATTTGTTGGGTTGTTCATTCTTAGAAAAACCTCTACAGATCGATAAAAATATGCTTTTTATCGAAAAACAAATCACGTTCACGTTTTTTCTATAAATTATCGAAATGAAGGGATTCTTTTGTGGAAATACTTCTCTATTTCAACCAAGGTGTCGTCCTTAACAGTTGCGTTGGGTGCCTACTCATGTGCAGCCTCGGCACTTGATTGTGGTTCTAAATTATAAAGCCCGTCGCCATTAACCCTCGTATAGCTCTAGTGCGACGTTAATTCAAACTAACCCTCTGCTTCAACCAATGTGGAGAGCCCTAATAATTATTTAAATCTTTTATGTAGAAAGGAATAACTTGGCTACATTTTATACGTTATAATAGGGTACTTGACAGTATCACTAAAATACCTTCCAATATTAATTAAATTATAGTTTGAACACAAATATAACAAACGTATATATTTTTTTTGCAAAATAAATCTTTAAATAATTATTGAAAATCATTTTCAAATTGCTTTTTTTTATCGGTACCTCACGTGATCACAAACACGTCGATTTGACTGACGTCAATAGTATGTATAAACAAACCGCTGTGATGTTTTTAGCCTACTTTTCTTTTTTTAATTCGAAGGAATTAAAAAATGAAAAAGTAGGTATTGACATGCGGTCGATGTCCGTCTGTCTGTCTGTCCGTCTGTCTGTCTGTCCGTCTGTCTGTCTGTCTGTCCGTACCCCCCTTCCAAAATCGGTTCTCTCCATCGGATCTTAAAAATTCTTTTTTTGTTAGAAAGCTATGACCTCAGATACCCAACTTTCATACTTTTTGTCCGTCTGTCTGTACGTCCGGACGGACATAAATCTACTATCTGTCGGCGAATTTCCCATTGAATTAGAATTGAAATTCAATTTTGAGTCATTTAAGTCACTGTAGGTATTGAAATGCGGTTGATGTCCATCTGTCTGTTCGTATGTATGTATGTCTTTCCGTCTGTCCGTCCGTCCGTCCGTCCGTCCGTCCGTCCGTCTGTCTGTCTGTCTGTCCGTACCCCCCTTCCAAAATCGGTTCTATCCATCGGATCTTAAAAATTCTTTTTTTGTTAGAAAGCTATGACCTCAGATACCCAACTTTCATACTTTTTGTCCGTCTGTCTGTACGTCCGGACGGACATAAATCTACTATCTGTCGGCGAATTTCCCATTGAATTAAAATTGAAATTCAATTTTGAGTCATTTAAATCACTGTAGGTATTGAAATGCGGTTGATGTCCATCCATCTGTCTGTCTGTTCGGATGTCTGTCCGTCTGTCCGTATCCCTCTTCCAAAATCGGTTCTATCTCTCGGATCTTAAAAATTCTTTTTTTGTTAGAAAGCTATGATCTCAGATACCCAACTTTCATACTTTTTGTCCGTCTGTCTGTACGTCCGGACGGACATAAATCTATCTTTCGGCGAATTTCCCATTGAATTAGCATTGAAATTCAATTTTGAGTCATTTAAATCACTGTTGCCAAATCAACAATGGCATGAGAAACTTTATTTATTTAAACATATTTGAAGCAAAATATTTTTTTCATGAATCAGTTTGGAATGACGTCATAAAATGTAGCACAATTTGATTCTTTGATTATTCATTAATTATCTACCAAGAAAGCGGCAAGGCATACTTTTGCATGCAATTATGCTTAGTTTTAATTTACATTTCTTATTTTTTAATGCAGTTCGAAGTAGTTTCATTACTTTTGTTATCAATAAATATTTAATTATTCTTCGAACTACAAATAAATCACGAGCAGATGATAAATAATATTTAATTAATTTGCGAAAGAATATTAAGGAAAATAGTTGATTTTGGCTTTTAGAAGTTTAAATTATAGCTGGGTGCTGTGTTTCGATTTTTTTTCTAATGTGTATAAATCTAGTGTAGAAACGGCTGTTGATGATATTTACTTTAGGAACCTAGGTTTTTTTTTTCCCGATTAGAACTTCAGTAAGTATTTAAGTAACAGGAAAGTAGGCTATTTTAGTTCTTTATGAACTTCTTGTTTTGTTTGTAATTAATCTGGTTTTAATCTAACTTACTATTAAAATAAGAATTATATAGATAATGGGTGGAGGTTTTACAGAAGCGGATAGTTCAAATGTGCTTAAAGTAGATTCCAAAATGGTGTTTCAAAGTTTGTTTATAGTTAGAAAATAGGGTCCAATATTTTTGGCATAGGAATATTTTAAGCCAATAAAAAAAAATTAGTCAAGTTCCTATTGGATAGCCTTATTTTTTCAGCAAATGCGAGACGGTAATATAGATACGACCTGGAAATTCCTCAAACATTAAAACAATGCCCGTGAACTCAAAGAATCTTCTTCTATTTGCACGACAGCCCAGTGTGAGCCAGGGCCTTCTCAAGAACTCACTAGAGATAGTTTGCCAATTCCTTATCTTCAAAATTTGAAAGTCTTTAGTGATGCAGTCTGCCCATCTTAATTTGGGTCTTCTAATGTCGATTTCCTTACATAATTTATATAAGTTCATTGTTGTATCTATGTCTCCATATAGACCATCAATTTTGACTGCACCAAAAATAGGTTCAAACTCAAAGAATGCTGACTAAAAATAGATTTAAAACGATATTACAATATATGTTTAGCATTAGATTTTTTAAGATTGCTACAAGTTTTGTCTTTCCCTTGACACTGGATTCTGGATGTTTTGAGGTTAGTTTAGCGTTCTGACAATTGGCCAGAGCTAATCTATGCAATACTGTAATATGCCTTATGAATATTTTTGATATTCATTATAAAAACATTTGTAAACACTGAACTATTATAATGAATTTAGCAAAATTGAATGAAAAAAAATTCAATATTGCAAAAAATAATAATGGGAATCGAAAACTCTTTAATCTGTTTTATTCATACACTTTTCAACAAAAGATGGCGCTGCAATCAGATGAAAGATATCTTTTACTTTTTTACTACTAACTTTGACTCGTCAATCAAATGATTGTCTTGTGCTTTTGTATAACGATTATATGCAAAAAGTAAGCAAAAAACACAGGGTCATAATAAGCGTTCGGCATCTCCTGCTATGACGTCATCGATGCAATAGAGAGGCAAATACAAATTGCATAACTTCATTAAATTTATCATATGATAATTTAAAGATCATCATTTGAAGTATTCTTAACCTGTTCTTAAAAATGCAATGTTAGATAGTTTCTGTTATGTTAGTTTTTCAACAATTGAAAGAAGAGCTTTTTCGCTTTGTTGTGAAATTATTCTCTTTCCTCCACCGGGGGCTGGGGAGCCCAGTCGGTTAGGCATTCGCCAAGCATGCGGAAGATCCCAGGTTCTGGTCCGGGCATCGCCAAAATAACTGCCGAGCCGACCTATAAACGGCCCGAGCTGCCAAAAATGTCCGACGAACAATACCCCGTTTGGCGGGCCTTAAATATAGATTAATCATTTTGAGTTTTTGGCACATACTTCTTTTACTTCTACTAATCGGTATAAAACTTGTTCAAAATCCGAACCCCTTTGTTTATTATATTGGGTAACTCAACCAGTTATGAAAATTGGGTTCGCAGGCCCATGTTGATTAACTACTAACACTTCACTAATTCAGCCTTTGGGTAATGCAAATATGCACAAATCAATAATTTGCCGCTTAATGTACGATTTATGTTTGATTTGAATAAACGGTATTTTCCGAATAAGTGACTGATTGGTGCAAATTAACTTCCGATAATATTTTAGTCCATATTTTCTTGAAGCTACAATAAAGCATGAACGTAAACGTCATTTATTCATATGCTACTACATGATACTGAAAGACGCTTGATCTCAGCACTGATAAACAAGCAGGTTTGTAACAGAAACTGCACTTAGAACTGCTTCCGCACCAACTCCATGGGGAATGGGGAGCCATTGCACTATTGCAGATGGTTAAGGTATTCTTCTTCCATGCGGAAGGTCCCATGTTCGGGTCCGGCCATCGCCAAAATAATTGCTGACCTATAAATGGCCCTGTGCAGATAAAAATATCCGACGAATATACCCGTGAAGAGGGAGTGCACGTTAAATATCCCTCAAAGTCCTAAAGCGGCGTACGATGTCGCCCTTAATGTTGCGTTGGGTGCCTATGTCGGCTCGTCACTTGATTGTGGTTCTAAAATACGACGCCCGTCGCCAATAGCCCTCGTGTAGCTCTATTGCGACGCTAATTCAAACTAACCTAACCTCGCCTCTTTCCTCCACCTTGACGTTTTTAATGAAATTTTTTCACATTGCAAAAGTTCTTAAACTTCATAATTGTAAGTCTCAAAATGTAAACGCAATGCTTTTCTGTCAACAATTGTACGATCTTTCAAATGGTGTGTGGGGGAAGGGATGCAGTATAACATTTTGTTTTGAAGTTATTGCGCTTTGAATTAAAAATACTGATGACGTAAGGAGAGTCTTAGTATCGCTAATATTATGACTATCTTTATCCCAAAAATCGTCATCAGCAATTTGCGGTCCTTTGACTTTCATTTTTCTTTGGGGTAAGATCCCTCATTTGTAAATTTTTAGTCTGAAGGATGTAATTTTTTTTTTTAAATCGTCACATCAAAACGTCACAAGAAACGTCATTTCTTAAATTTTTGACCGAAACCACTCTACAACTCGATCTTCAGTACGGGCAAATTTGGTCCACGTAGTTCCAACTACCTGTTGAACTTCTCAATAAGGTTTTGAGAAAATCGCGCGTTCGCAAAGGGGTATAGAACGTTTTAGGTATTAAAGTCAGTGAAATTACCTTCGATTACATAATTGCATTTAAATGTTATTTATTGAGTAGTAATTGAAAGTTGTGTCTAGTGTTACACGCCTAGTTTATTTAGGGACCTATAAAACTTCACTCTTAAAACAAAAGAGTGGAATTCACTCCTATAGGAGAAGTGCATTTTCGGCACCGGAAAGGAGTGGAAATTAACTCAGACTGAGTTAAAACCGCTCGTTTGTTTTAAGAGTGTTGTTACAATTTTAGACACCAGGATCATGGGTGTTTTGAAGTTAGTTCAGTGTGCTGTAAATTGAAATTGGTCTCCTTTTGCCCATTAAAATCATGACGTTAAAAATTGACGTTTAAAATGTAAATATTTTCTATTTCATTTATTCTTCTGACCGATAACCATACATAACAAAATCATTTATTAGATAAGTAGATAAGTAGTGTTTATTGGATAAGAAAAAGTTATGTTAATTTTAGATCTATATTATATTTTTTCGAAATTGAGTTACACTATACATCAATCTTGGTTCTAGCATACTTTTTTCTGAATTTATTCATAACAATACGAAACATTGCAGAAAAAGGGTTTCTATTACTAAGGAGTAAAAATATCTTGCAAAATATATTTGTGGAACAATTGAGTTGGGAATATATAACTACGAATATATAAAAAGGTGGAAAAACATTTTTATTCGCAAATTACAAAAATGCCTCTGCTTATTTTGACGAATTTATTGCCACAGTACTCAACATTTAACCAAATGTTTTTCATATTTGCGTAGCTATTTTAATATTTTACCAATGGAGGAATCGTATTCTAATTGTAATTATGTTATCCGAAATTTTAAATAAACGGCTCCTAAATAGGAATTTAATTGTATTGAATGCATTTTTTTTTTAATTTAAACGCACAAATATTGTTAAATTGGTGCGCAACGTCGCAAACATTTCTCAAACATTTTGGTCCTTTTATTAAAAAACAAAGTTGCCAACCACTGCCGTAGATTTTTACGAGATCGAAAAACGGCGAAATTGTATAACTTTCCATTACTTTGTGAGACTTCTCATTGGCCTTCTTCACTGTTTGAAATTTTATCAGTTTTTTATTTAAATATTAAATTATTCCAAATTATCACTATCATTGCTTATTTTATCACATTACTTATATATTTCATATGGTTTGCATCTTTTGTGTAATCATCGAATTATATTTTGTTCCTTAAACTTGCTTTGCCTTTTCATTGTTTTTTCTTATTTGTGGAGCTTAATACTATCGGATATATAAAATTAAAAGAAGTCATCTATAGGGGAGAGGGGGGCTATTGGGAAAATGTTTTACCATCTGTATTTCAGCAAAATACAAGAATTTTAATTTCTTTTTTTACAAGCTCATAAACTGAACATTCGTTTACTTAAAAAGTCATTCGACAGATGTTAAAACATCACACTATTTTAGTTGCTGAGCATTTTAAACATGTAAATGTCCCATTACCCCCATATGTGGGGTCTATTGGGACAGGGTGCAGGGCTAATGGGACTTGGTAAATGTTGCATTAATTAAAATTTCAAAAAAGGAAAAGGTATCAGAAAATTACATGAAAATAAAATTTTAAAGCAAACACCATTTAAATAATGTATATATAACGAAATTTTATTTTTTAAACAATTATTTCCCATGGAAAGAAGAAATATCAAAGTTAAAACTCAAAATCGAAGATGCTCCCATAATTTTTGTTGAATCACTGGAAAGAATAGTCTTGTAACTAAATCTTCTAAAATCTATCCCAAACTTGTCCCCTTTTTCAGGGTACGTGAATTTAAAAAGACCGTCTTTATCTTCAAATAGCTTTCCCGGAGTTCATCACTTTCTATTTCAGAAATCTATTTCCAACGTAATAAAGAATTGTTTGCTTTCTAGCAAATTTTAACAAAAACAAATTATTTATCTTCACCAAGCTCTGTTCATATGTAAATAATGAAATTGCAGGTGAGAAAATTTCACCAATAAAGCTACTTGAACTTTCACTTATTATAAGGCGAAAAAAAGTTTAAAATTAAAGTTTTAAAAAGTTTTTAACAACTTGACTGAATAAGATATTAGAGATTTATATAGATTCTTCAAGAGAAGCGTACAAAGCTAGGTTTATTCGTGTCCTATTTGACCCCACAGTTTGTCTTATTAAACCCCATAGTGTTGTTTTTTATAAATGATCCAACACAGAAGCACGTGTATTTCACCACAGATATTTGACATATAATATCGTAATCTATGATACGTCATCTAAAACTATACTTTAATTCATAGAAAGTTTTTATTTAATACCTTAAAAGTGAAAATAATGATACTTTTAACTAACTTTGGGTTCTCCAAAACAATAATTATTCTCTCCACTTACACATATGCTTTTATAGGCTGATCTTTGGTTGTTGAAATGTGAAGTCTAACTGTTACAATGCTGTAGTGCAGAAATATTTATATAGTATATTTCCCTCCGCTTTTGGCCTCTTGTCCCATTTGCCCCCTGATCCTTCATATTTTTGTCATGTTTCGATAAAATAAGTCCGTCGGTATTTCAAAAATTTTTATACCACAAGATTTGTTGCGCAAATTCTAATTATCCAATCACATGCATTAGAAAGGATGATACGGACAAAAGATATATTTTGCGAAGGAATATATGGTTTAGGGGATTTTGTACAAATTGCGTTATATATATGAACTTAATTAAGCGACCTGATAACAAATTAAATCAATGGATATCCGATCTTATACAATATATATAAAATTTCCAATCGGAGATATAATTGATAACGTTAAATGTTAAAAAGAATTAGTTTTTTTAGTGGTTTCAATAAATTAAAATTCGTTAATGTCTTAGCCTGTTTTTTTACTTATTAAGAAAATTGCTAAGACATTAACGAAATTTTATTACCTTTGGTACAATTTTCGATCGAAAAATAAAATTAGTTTTTATAAAAATGGCATTTTAAACATTTGAATGCTTATTTTTAATAGTAATTATTATAATTGTACATATTTGCTTAATGCTTATTTGTGTAACAATCGAATATTTTTTAGCCTATTTTTTTTTTAATTCGAAAGAATTTTTTAAAAAAAATGAAAGTAGGTATTGACATGCTGATGTCCGTCCGTCTGTCTGTACCCTTTCCAAAAAAATTTATATCCGTCGGTTTTTTAAAAAAATTTTTGTCAGAAAGGTATGACCTCGGAGACCTTACTTTCATATTTTTTGTCCGTCTAGACGGACATCTGCCTGCTGTCTGTTGACAAATTACCCATTGAATTAGCATTGAAATTAAATTTCGAGTTATTTAGACTGTTGCCACATCAAGAATGGCAGGATAAACTTTATTTAAAAGTGATATTTTAAACAAAACTTATTTTTGTCATAAGTCAGTTTGGAATAACGTCAGCTTACATCGGCACATTCAAAGAATCCTTTGATTGTTCATTATTTGTTTACTAAGAAAGCGGCAAGGCATTATATTTTTTGCATATACAAATCTGGGTAGTTTTAATTTACATTTCTTATTTTTTTTAGTGCAGTGTGGAGAAGTTTCATGTTTTTTGTTATTAATAAATATTTAATTATTCTTCGAACTGCGAATAAATTAAGACGATAAATTACATTTACTTAATTTGCGAAAGAAAACTGTAGAAAATAATAGATTTTTGCTTTTAAAAGATTAATTTATAACTCTATGCTGTGTTTTTTTCCTCTAATGTTTATAAAACTTGCGTAGAAGCGGTTGTAAGTGACAGTTACTGTTTCGAACCTACTTGTTTTCCAGATAAGATTTTCAGTGAGTATTTAAGTAACAGGAAAGTCGGCCATTTTAGTTCTTTTAGAACTTCTTGTTTCATATTCTGCTTGCTTATTATTATAATTTAATAAATTTTAATTTGTAAGAATTGAATTAAAAACTTAAGGGTTGATGCCAGGATAAGATGGATCAGTCGTTAGTCAATCCCATAGATCTAATTAATTTTGAAATCCCAACTTTTGAGGAAGTATTGCTCTGCCATATAAGCAGTTTTTCCTCACGTATGAGAATCGTCAAAACTTAAAAAATAAAACAATTTTATAAGGAATACATAATCTGGTTATTAAATACTCGGATACTTCTTGCAATGTTTTCAAATTCTGTATTATTTTCATCTAAATGTGAAATCTAATGAATATAAATGATTACGTCATTGTATAAATAACACCCTGCTGTTTTATACAAATAAATATATATTTTAATTTTTTTAAACAAATAATTTCACTTAATACTTAGTACTTACTCCAAAAGTGGAGTGTGCCGGCAAAAATACGTATGCTGTTGAAATGTAAACGCATAATTTTATTTCATCGATAATACTAGCTTTACGTACCCGACGTTGCACACGAGTACTTGTTAATAATGCACAAAATTTTGTATATCATATGTTTATATATCATATGTTAACATATGATATATATGGCGACTGGTAAATTTCACATATTTCAGAATTTTCAACTCAGTGTCAATTTCTTAGTCATGTTACAATAACAGTAGTATTAGACGCCATACTATACGATTCATAAGTCAATTTCTTTGTCACTTTGCCATCATGATAAAAACGTCATACCAGGGTGACCCGGGGTAATTATTGGACAGAAATCAAACTTTTACCATAACTCCCACATTTATGTAATTTTTTTAAACAGTAATTTTTTTTTCATAATGACTATTAGATGTATCTGTCGGTTACCATTGTTGAAATTTACTATTTCCTCTGTAGAAGTTTTTAAAAAAAAGTGTCCAAAAATTACCCCGCCAATTGAGGTAATTATTGGACAGTAGTTTTCAATCTGTTCTGGACAGTATTTAGACTAGCTACAAAGGGTAAATTGTGTGATATGGTATGTACTATAGTACTGTGTATTTGATAATTATTTAACCCCACATGGCTTCTGTAAAAATGTATAACAGTGTAATCTAGTAAAAATTACCAAACATTTGAATTTCTTCTCTTTCCACGTTTAAACATTGAGTAGACGGTACTTCTTAATCAAACAAACTATACCAAGTAAATTGAAGCATATCACGATGCTGTCTGTCTTATCCCATAGCACTTCCACAATTTCCCCGCTTTGTCCAATAATTACCCCGTAACTAAACATGCATATCATAATGTTACTATTCATCCTACACTGGTGTTTTTCAGCAATTCATTCTGGTGTTTTTCAGCATTTCAGCACTCATTACAAAATTCAAGATCCTGTAAAAGAAAATCATATTTTACGCAATTTGACATCGACTAACAAAAGTTTAAATGATTGCCTTTTAAGCGATTTGGGTTATTTTTTGAGAAAAAGTAATTGTCTTATCTCAATAATCAATCAGAGCATTGATGGATATGCAATTAACAAACTATTGTTTGTTAGATGCAATAAATTATGATGCATTACGGTTTTCGGCCCTGTCCAATAATTACCCCGATTTTCCATGTCCAATAATTATCCTGGGTCACCCTATATGAATACGAACTATTCGCTAATTTGTTTTTGATGCTTTAAGCTTCCACACCATAATTATAACGTAAAAACTAGAAGGCTTTATTTATAAAAGCTATGTCTGTACATTCGTCTGTCTGTCACCCACTTTCAAAGACAAAACTACAAAAGCTACCGAGAAGTGTGGTGCGTCAAAACTTTCAGTACATGGAAACTAGAAGTCTGAAAATCTCAACAACAAAATTGAAATCAAAGTATTTCCGTTATTAAAAAAAATGCAAAATTTAATACCTTTAAAAATTATGGGAAGGCCATTTTTCAATTCTTTTAACTCATTATTGCAACTCAGTCATCATATCAATTCTGTATTTAAAATAAATAACTAATTTTTAGCTCCCACACTACGTTTATAACGTAAAAAAATGGAATGTATTATAATCTTTCAGTCCGTTTGTCCGTCCGTCACCAACTTTCATAGCCCAAACTACAAATGCTAAGGACAAGCGTGATGTCAAAATATTCAGTGCGTCGAAATTAGAAAACATTGAAAATCTCAGAAAAAAAAAATCGAATATGAAATACTTCAATTTATTTTTTAAAAAATAATAATGTAAAATTTAATTCTCATTTAAAAAGCATAAGAAACCATTTTTATTAGTATTAAATCACCATTGCCATGCACAACAATCGCCCGAGAAACTATTTCTTTGAAATAATAAATTGAAAAAAATTATTTTTGCGACATCAATCAGTTTGAAATGACGTCAAACATTTTTCACAAGAGATTTTTTTTATCGTATATTGATATGAAATGTTTTGCGCCTACAGTCCCTGGACAAATTATTAGACGCACTGTATTTTTTTTAGTAATGACGAAAACATATCAAAGAATGCCATATCATTAAAAATAGATGTCGATATATGTATTAAGTATAGCATACAGTATTTTCTATTCAATAGCTTAAGTTTAGGAACACAAATGTCCTTCTAAAGGTATTTTGTTCATCATTGATTGATACATGAAATCTTGCAGTGCGTCTAATAATTTGTCCAGGGACTGTATATTCAAAAGCGAGGAATATTACATATTTATTCTTTGAAATATAAATTAATTTAGCAAACGATAAGAAATAATTATTTAATTTTCGAAAAAAATAATAAAACTAGTCAAATTTAGCGTGTTAATAATAAATACTGCGTTTGGCGCCTTTTTCCTGTTGAACACAACTGTTGCGTGGAAGCGAGATGCGTGTCAGATTCTGTTACAAGCCTACTCGTTTAACTGCGGCTATACCTGCATTTGATGTTCCCGTGGTACTGCGGTAAAGTCTTATGCTGTGGTTGCCTTTCCCATTTTGCTTTTACAATGTTCTAAATAGATTAAATGTGTTTCTGAAGCAACAATAATTTTCACAACTAAAAAAAAGCTTCTTTCAGAACGTTTTTTTTTATTCCTTGAAGAGAAAGAAAATTTAGTTTATTTATTATAATATAAGACACAGTAGGTTTGTAACAATCTGTCACTCAACCCACTTCCACACAACATTTGTGTTTAACAGGAAAAAAGGAGCCAAACACAGTATTAATTCTATATTAGACATTTACACGCTAAATTGGCTAGTTTCATTTATTTTCTTCCGAAAGTTCAACAATTCTTATCGTTCGTTAAATTAATTTAGATTTCAAAGAATAAATGTAATATTCCTCGCTTCTAAATGGAACCAAAACATTTCATATCAACACACAAAGAATCTCTTAGTGAAATATATTTGACGTCATTTCAAACTGATTGATATCGAAAAAATGAATTTCTTTTTATTATTTAAAAGAAATAAAGTTTCTCGAGTGATTGTTTAAATTTCCAGAGATTTCATCTATAATACTAGCTTTATATGCCCGGCCGTTGCTCGGGAGTACCTTTTAATAATGAACAAAACAGCCATGGTATAGCAACCGGTAAATTTTGCATATTTCAGAATTTTTAACTCAAAATGCGTCAATTTCTTCGTTATGTTGCAGTGCCAGTAGTATAATACGTCATACTGATACTATACGATTCATAAGTAAATTTCTTTGTTGCGTCCCTTTTCCATTATGATAACGTCATACTATATGAATACGAACTATTCGCTAATTATGCTTTTGAGCTTCCATATCTTTGAGCTTGTTTATAAACTGGAAAGCATTATAAAGGCTATGTCTGTACATTTGTCTGTCTGTCACCCAGTTTCAAAGCATAATTACAAATACTACCGATAAGTATGGTGCGTTAAAACTTTCAGTGCATCGAAATTAGAAGTCATTGAAAATATCAACAACAAAAATTGAAATCGAAGTACTTCCATTATTTTTAAAAAAAATTGCGAAATTTAATACCCTTTAAAAAAAAGTTTGGTAAAGCCCTTTTCGATTCTTTTAACTCGCTATTGAAACTCAATCATCATATTAATTCCTATTTATCTAAGATAAGGCATTTTTTGTTATAAGTGTTTTTAAATAACATAATCAAAATAAGATGCTTTGTCTGCATGATTTGTTTAGAAAAGGGCCATCTTTAGAGCGACTCACAAACCTTTTTATTTTCAATTAAATTCTGCAACTATTTCGTATTAATGCAAAGTGAGTTTCTAATAAAAATTTATAAATTTCGCCATCCGTATATTAAATGAAAAAAGTTATGATTATTATTATATTCACCCTAATTTGATTTTTAGCTTCCACGCTATTTTTATAACGTAAAAAGTGGAATGTATTATAATCGTTCAGTCCGTCTGTCTGTTCATCCGTCTGTCACCCACTTTCCTAGCCCAAACTACAAATGCTACATGCAAGTGCCATACGTCAAAAAATTCAGCGCATCAAAATTAAGACATAGAAAATCTCAGAAAAAAAATCGAATTCGAATCACCTCAATTATTTAAGAAACTGCAACATTTATTGCTCTTTTAAAAAGCATAGGAAGCCATTTTTATTAGAATTAAATCACCACTGTTATTCATAACAATCGTCCGATAAACTTTATTTAAATTCATTATTTAAAAGAAATAAATTTATTTTTGAGACATCAGTCAGTTTGAAATGACAGCAAATATATTTCACTAAGAGGTTCTTAGTTTGTATGTTGTTCTGAAATGTTTTGCTTCTATTTATAGATAGGAATATTACATATTTATTCTCCGAAATATAAATTAATTTAGCAAACGATAATGAGTAATTATTGAATTTTTGAAATAAAATAAATGAAACTAGCCATATGTAGCGTGTAATTGTTTAATATCGAATTAATACTATGTTTGGCGCCTTTTTTTCCTGTTGAACACAACTGTTGTGTGGAAGCGGGTAAAGTGACATTCTGTTACAAAAATACTTGTTTTATTGCAGCCATACATGCATTCGATGTTTCCGTGGTACTGCGGTAAAGTCTTATGCTGTGGTTGCCTTTCTCATTTTGTCTTTACCTTGTTCTAAATATATTAAATGTTTCTAACGCAGCATTAATTTTCCCATCTCCATAAATATGCTTCTTTTGGTACAAATGTCTATTTTTTTTATTCCGGGACAAGAAATAATTTTTTTTGTCTATTGTATAACATAAGACAAAGAAGGTTAGGTTTGTAACAGAATCTGTCACTCAGCCCGCTTCCACACATTTGTGTTCAACAGGGAAAAAAAAGGAATCAAACGCAGTATTAATTCTATATTAAACATTTACACGCTAAATTTGGCTAGTTTTCATTTATTTTCTTTTGAAAATTCAATAATTATTTCTTATCGTTTGCTAAATTAATTTGTATTTCAAAGAATAAATGTAATATTCCTCGCTTTTAAATCGAACCAAAACATTTCATATCAACATACAAAGAATCTCTTAGTGAAATATACTTGACATCATTTCAAACTGATTGCTGTCGTAAAAATAAATTTCTATTTAAAAGAAATAAAGATTATTGAGTGATTTTTGCGAATGGCAATGATGATTTAATTGTAATGAAAATGCCTTATTATGCTTTTTAAAGGAACTTTAAATTTTAGTTTTTTAAATAATTAAAGTACTTCAAACTCGGATTTTTTTTTCAAAGTCTTCCCATTTTGATGCGCTGAATTTTTTGACGTATCACACTTGCCTGTAAATTTGTAGTTTGAGCCTTAAAAGTGGGTGACAGATAGACGGACGGACAGACAGATGGACTGAACGATTATTATACATACCTTCAACTTTTTACGTTATAAACGTAGTGTGGAAGCTAAAGAACTAGTTAGGTTTTCACATGGTTTCACATAATTTAAACATTTTGAAAACAAATTCAGAAAAAATAAATTTTTTTATTACATTTTGCACGCCAAATTGGCAGCGTTAAAAAATATTTCATAAATTTAAATTAATATTTGTTATCGAAGCATACATCTTAATATATTCATGAATAAATTTTTAAATAAATAAATCGGAAAAGTTATGCATAAAATTTCACGCCCTGTAAATTTTTATCATATTTTTTATATTAATGTTTGAACATTAGATTTAGAATATTTGATCTTTTAAACTATCAAACAATCTCCTCTAATAAAGAATGTTCCAAATCCTTGATTTTAAACACTTTCCGGAAAACAAATAGAATTCCTGATAAATCACCTTAGTAAACATATTGTAATATGAAGTCATTATATGTTACATTTTTTTAAATAAAAAAAAGTAGTAAAATATCTTCTCTGAGAAAAGTA
Source organism: Oedothorax gibbosus (assembly GCA_019343175.1). NCBI lineage: Eukaryota > Metazoa > Arthropoda > Arachnida > Araneae > Linyphiidae > Oedothorax > Oedothorax gibbosus. The sequence goes on from CM033275.1 coordinate 21,662,951, forward strand.
CACTTTAATTTTGAAATTAACTTTTTACATTATTTACATATTTTATTGTATTAATAATTAATAGCTGCTTAAATATTACTTTTTCTTCCGCAAAAGACTTTTTAGTGTCTTAAACATACCATAGCTCTTTCCAGTAAAACAAATAATTTAAACTGTCATTAAATATCATTAATCCTATTGTAATCTTTGCTTTGACATCAATTCAACCACCTTTATAAACTTACCATAAGTCCTTTTTCCAAATTCATTTGTTTTAAAAATCATAAAAACTTAGCTTGGAATTTCAGAATTTAATACGTAATTTATTTCAATGTTCAGAGTTAGACAAAACTTATTCCATTAAACAAAAATCCATATTTCAACATCAGTAATGCACTATTAAAGACATGTTTATTTGTTCATTACATATTGTAATTAATACGCAACAAAAAAATTATTCTGAAAAATTAAGTCAAAATTGTATTATTGGTTCAAAAAAAGAATAAACATTAAAATTATATCAATAATATTTTAATATGTATTAAACATATTATTGCAATTTCGCAGATCCATCGTTATTTTAAACAAACTTCCAGATCAAATATTTAAACGAAATTTGTAATAAATTAAAAACTTGTATAAGAACTTTAAAAAAGCATTTAATTAGGTATTTGATTAATAGAAAAGTAGGCTATTTCAGTTCTTTTAGAACTGAAATGCTTGATTTTGCTTTTTAGAAGCTGCTTTTTGTTTTGCTTTTTGTTTTTTAGAAGTTATTTTAAAAACACTCCTTCGGGTATCTTTGATAATATATTAACTAAATATTGTATTTGTAAAATAACGTAAAATCATTTGTTTGAAAATTAAAGCTATAAAGTAAAAGGATTATCTACCAGTTTTATAGCGACTGTCACAAACCTAATATCAATCAAAAATTCAGCAATTATTTAAAATTATAGGAAATTGAGTTTCTAATTAGAAAATATAATTTTGCATCAGTTACATAAAATCCAAACTGTTTCTTATGCGTTTTAATATTTGAATTGTTTAAAAAATATTTAATTACTATATTCCCAAATTTTCAAATGAAATTTAAAACTAACTTTAGTTACAAACTCTCTAAAAAAAAAAAGTATATAGGTGAAGCGTTTTGAAATTGTCACAGTTTTCCATGGCAACCATACCTGCATTTGGTGTTTCCGTGCTACTGCGGTAAAGTCTTATGCTGTGGTTGCCATTCCCATTATGCTTTTACCTTTTTCTGAATAGATTAAATGCACTTCGAACGCAATAGTTATTTTTTCATAACTGTGCAAAAATTCTTGTATGAGTCAGTAAATTTTAGTTTGATTCAGTGGCGAGAAAAAAAAAATTTGCTTTTTTTTTCTCGGTAATATATTTTTAAAAAAAACAGTTGTATTTGCAACAGTAACTGAAACTTAGAAAAAAATGTCAAGTGTGATTTAAATATTTGAAAAACAAATTCGCCAAATTTTGATTTTTTAATTAACTACAAGCCAAATTGGCCATATTAAAAATATTATTTCATAAGTTTACATTTAAATTTGCTATCGTTTGTTAAATTGATTGGTTAGAAGATTTAAGTACACCATCTTTATATATTCTCTAATATAATTTTAAATAAACAAATCGAAAAACATTATTCAAGAATTTAACTCGATACAAAAGTTTAACACCTTTTTTTTATATTTTAACGTTTGCATATTCAATTTTGAATATTCAAGAGTTTTCTTCAAACAATCTTCTCTCAATTTTTTTTTCCATCTCTTGATTTTCAAACACCTTCTGCAAAACAAAAGCACCCTAAAAACACCTTCTGCAAAACAAAAAGCACCCTAAAAACACCTTTGTAAACATATTGTAATATAAAGTCATTGTTACATTCATTGTTATTACATTTGGTAAAACATCTGTTGTGAGTAAAGCTCGGTTTGATGTTGAAGTACACTTTTTTATAATTTAGATATTTAATAATTTATTAATTATTAATAACTGTTGAAGTTTTACTAACTAGTCTGTTTTGTGGAAAAAAAATATCTTGTACAAGCAGTAGCTTTTTCTTTAACAAAAAAGGTCATTTAAGTTGTCACCAAATAACTTGAATCCGATTGCCATATTTGCTTTAACGTCATGTCGTCAAAACATAAAAAAATGACACATTTAGAAAATAAAATCCGGTTATAATTAACAGAAAAGTCTAAAAACTGAGGCCATCTGTAGAATATTTTGAGTCATTTTAAAACTCACAATTAATAATTAAGTAACCTGGTTATATTTTCCCTTCTAACTTGTTTTATTGCTGCTATAACGATTGCCATACTTAGTGAAAAATTGCTTATTTATGGAAAAGCAGTGCTTTCGCAGAAGTTGTCATTTCAAAATTAATGCATTAACTCTATAGGACTTACCATCCTTAGTAAACTTTTAAGGATTCCATTCAATTGCATTAATTCGTTCCAATCCAACAAATCAGTTTCAAAACTTTGATTAGCACATAACTGTACCTAAAAATATTCCTAAAATCAGCTAAATATTCGTCTCAAAAACAAATTATTTTTAGTTGTATATTTAAATCCTCATGTGCTTTTCTTGTATTTTTGTTTTAAATAATGTATACTGTAAATAATGTAAATAATTTTTTTAGCGTTCGATGTTTTTTAGCTTCCACACTACGCTTATAAAGTTTTTAATAAAATGAAGCTTTTATAAAAGCTATGTTCGTCCGTCTATCTGTACATCACCCTCTTTAATACCCCAAACATCAAATGCTACGGACGAGTGATAAATAAAAAATTCAGCGCACCGAAAATAGGAGTCATTGAAATTTTCAGTAAAAAAGAATGTTGTTTTTTTCTTTCTAATTTGTTTTATTTCAAAAGAAAACATAATTTTTCATTTACATTAAAGGCTTTATTAATAAGAATAACGTTTTAATGCTATTTACTCATTTTGATGAGGTATTTTTTGTTTCTTTGTTTTTATTAAACGGTATTTTAAAATCATTCGGTGTATTTAGGTTTTGAAGGTGATGCATGTTCATAATGTTGTATATAGATATTAAATGATTTGCTTCCATTTAAGAGCAAGGAATATCAAGTATTTATTCTTTTAAATATAGATAAATTAAAAAACGACAATGAATAATTATTGAATTTTTGAAAGAAAATAAATGAAACTAGCTAAATTTAGGTTGTAAATGTTTAATAGTAGAATTAAATTCTGTGTTTGGGGCTTTTTTTTAAATTTGTTTGAGCACAATGTTGTGTGGAAACGGTGTGACAAATTGTTACAAATCTACTAAATCGTTTTAAAAAATTATTTTAAAATCACTCCATTCAATATCTTTTGACAATACATTGTCTTAACAAAATTGTTCCCTGTTGAGCACAAATGTTGTGTAGAAGCAAGAGTGACAGATTCTGTTACAAACCTTCCTATTGTTTTTCAATAGCTATTTTAAAATCACTCCGTTGAGTATCTTTTGCTAATATATATTACCTTAATATTTTGTTGTATTGTTTATAAAATAACCTGAAATTTATTTGAAAATTTAGACTATAAAGTAAAAGGGTAATATATAACAAATTTTGCAACCTTTTTCTTGGAGCTACTGTCACAAACGTAGTTTCAATCGAAAATTTCGAAACTATTTCTATTTAATACTAATTGAGTTTCTAATTAAAAAAACCTATAAATTTAAACTAAAATCGGTTCATATAATCAATGTTTCTAGTAATTATCATATAAACCGTAATTCTTAAATTTTAAATAAATATTTAATTATCATCTCTGAATTTTTAAAAGCAATATGAATCTTGCTTTAGAATTAAACTCTAATTGAAAGAAATTGAGCATAGTTGAAGCATTTTGAAATTGTCGACAGTTATTAATGGCAACCATACCTGCATTTGATGTTTCCGTGCTACTGCGGTTAAGTCTTATGTTATGATTGCCATTCGCATCCATGCTTATAGCATAAATAGATTACATGTGTTTCAAACACAATAATCATTTTCCCAACTGTCTGTCAGAAATTTACTTTAATATTGTTTATCGCTTGTTCAATTAATTTTTTATTAGTAATAAGGTATACATCTTACAATATTTTGGAGTAAAATTTTAAATAAATTGAAAACAATTATGAGTAAAATTTTACCCACTACAAAATTTTATTTAACGTCTATTTTATATTTGAATAATAGATTTAACATATTCGAGCTGTCAAACTTTCAAGCAATATATTCTTTTAAAGAATTGTACAATTCCTTAAATTAAAACACCATCAGGATAACAATAAGTAGATTTTTTTTTGTATCGGTAAATGTTACTTAGAACCGCTTCCATACACTATTCATATACACTTTAGAAAATCTCCAAACACGGCTTTGAGCTAGTTCTAATTGAAACTTTTAAATGTAACCATTTTCATTGATTTTCTTTCGCAGATTTTAATTCCTTATGGTTTGCTAAATTTGTTTGAAATTCGAAGAACAGCGGTGGAATATTTTTGCTCTAAAATAGAAGCGAAACTTATTAAACCTAATTCAACTTTTATAATATTTTGAAATTTAAAAATAACCTGAATTTTATGCCTAAAAAAAGTTTTCTGTCACTTTTTTTTAGTTGATGGCCTAAAAAGCTTTCCTTCAGTCATAAATAGCGTTTTCCCTAATGCACAAGTGTAGTTTTCCGAGAAGATCTATACCAGCAGGCATGGGGCGTAGTTGAGATTGATTTTCAATCACTTTAACAGGAAAAGGTGGTGCTTTAACGTCTCTGGTAGAAAAAAAAACTTTTAGTCGTCATACTAATTGCGCCCACTTTCATTTACTTTCTTTCGCAAATGCACTTAATATTCATCAAAGTTTACTTGAAGTAAAATTGATATTGGTTGTATTTATACACTCTTAAAACAAGAGTGAAATCCACTCCTATAGGAGAAGTGCATTTTCGGCACAGGAAAGGAGTGAAAATTAACGTAGACTGAGTTAAAACCGCTCGTTTTAAGACTGTAGGACGTAGATTGTTTTTTTTATTTCTTTTACCCACTCCGCAAAAAGAGTGAAATCCACTCCTATACGGGAAGTGCATTTCCGGCACGGAAAGGAGTGAAAATTAACGTAGACTGAGTTAAAACCGCTCGTTTGTTTTAAGAGTGTAGTAAAATTGATGCTATGAAAACTCTAAAAACATAAACAATGGACTATTAAAACTTAAAACTACTCTAATTATGTAGGTGATTTACGTACAAAATGCATTTCGAATATAACGCCCTTTTCGAACCATTAGTATTTTATATTTACATAAAAATCTTTTTCCAAATGTAAAAATATTAATGCAAAACATTAGTAATTGCCCTTAATAAAGCATAACGGCCTTAATTTTTTGATTTGTTAGAATTTCGAACCTGTCGGGCTTTCAGCCATGTCTTGTTTATGTCCTGTCAGGTATTCAGCATGTCGGAATTCTGTCGGGTTCGGCTGGCGAGAACCCGTTTTAATGTTATTGTATGTTGGTATGAAATTTTGTGCCGATATTTTTAAAAGCGATTAATATTAGATTTATTCTTCTAAAAATATAAATATATCAAACGATAATAAATAATTATTGATTTAGCCAAATTTAGTGTGTAAAATATAGTATACAGAATTAAATGCTGTGTCTTACTATTCTTAAATAAAAATGAGTGGAAGCGGTCTAAGTGACAATAGGTTACATTCCTACTTTTTTTAGAAGTTATTAATCATTCTGTTGTGTATCTTTTTATAATATATTGCCTTTATATTGTAAAATAAAATAAATTCATTTGTTTGAAAATTAAAATTATAAAGTAAAAGTGTAATGCACATAGCAAGTTTTGATACCATTTTTAGAGCATTCATTACAAACCTTCTAGTTCAGCATTTCTAATTAATGCGAATTAAGTTTCTTATTTAAAAAAAGCAAATTTCGTTAGCCGTTACATAAAGTCAAAAATGTTTCTATTCATTTATTATGTGCTCCTAAATTTTTTTATGTTTAATTGTTATTCCTCTGAATTTTCAAATGAAATTTAAAACAAACTATAGAAAACAGATTTAAAAAAAATATATAAATCGAGTATACTTGAAGCATTTTGAAATTGTTGGAACAGTTTTTAAAGGCAACCATACCTGCATTTGATGTTTCCGTGCTACTGCGGTAAAGTCTTATGCTACAGTTGCCATTCTCATTGTGCTTTTATTCCTGTTCTAAATAGATTAAATGTGTCTATTACAACAATCATTTACCCAACTCTGTAAACATTCTTGTATGAATTTATTTCGTATGTTTCTTTATTCAATGACGACAAAGAATTTTTTTTTGTCTAATATAATATTTAAAAAGATTTTCAACAATAACTGACATTTGGAACAACTTCCACACATGATTTAAACATCTCGAAAACAAATTCGTCAAAAAAAACTAATTTATTAAACACCAAATTGGCTGTGTTAAAAAAAATATTTCAATTTACAAAAATATTTATCCTTTTTATATACTAATTTGTTGGTTAATAAGGTTAAAATATTCTTTTAATGCATATTTCTGAAATAAATTTTCACAAAATAGGTTTGTAACAGAAACTCACTTAGAACTGCTCCCACACAAAATACTTCTAATTTTTAAACGTCTGAATTAAACGAATTTTCATCGAAAATTCAAGAATTATTACTTATCGTTTGTTGATTTATTTGTATTTGTTTAAATTTATTTCGAAGAATGATTTTTAAATATTAGTTAAAAACAAGGCAATTAAAAAACCTTCCCCAAATGAATTAGCGATAAAACTTACGTTTGCTTAAAAAACAAGAAGTTCATAAAGAACTAAAATAGCCTACTTTCCTGTTACTTAAATACTTACTGAAGTTCTAATCGGGAAAGAAACTAGGTTCCTAAAGTAAATATCATCAACAGCCGTTTCTACAGTAGATTTATACACATTAGAAAAAAAATCGAAACACAGCACCCAGCTATAATTTAAACTTCTAAAAGCCAAAATCAACTATTTTCCTTAATATTCTTTCGTAAATTAATTAAATATTATTTATCATCTGCTCGTGATTTATTTGTAGTTCGAAGAATAATTAAATATTTATTAATAACAAAAGTAATGAAACTACTCCGAACTGCATTAAAAAATAAGAAATGTAAATTAAAACTAAGCATAATTGCATGCAAAAGTATGCCTTGCCGCTTTCTTGGTAAATAATTAATGAATAATCAAAGAATCAAATTGTGCTACATTTTATGACGTCATTCCAAACTGATTCATGAAAATATTATTTTGCTTCAAATATGTTTAAATAAAGTTTCTCATGCCATTGTTGATTTGGCAACAGTTATTTAAATGACTCAAAATTGAATTTCAATGCTAATTCAATGGGAAATTTGCCGAAAGATAGTAGATTTATGTCCGTCCGGACGTACAGACAGACGGACAAAAAGTATGAAAGTTGGGTATCTGAGGTCATAGCTTTCTAACAAACCAAGAATTTTTAAGATCCGATGGATAGAACCGATTTTGGAAGGGGGGTACAGACAGACAGACAGACGGACATCGACCGCATGTCAATACCTACTTTTTCATTTTTTTAATTCTTTCGAATTAAAAAATAAAAGTAGGCTAAAAATAACTCCTTGTGCCTCTTTCCAAACAAAGAATATAATAAAAGTATTTCATTGTGACATTCATTTCAAACTGATTCATATCACAAAAAAATCCTTTAAATCTCTGTTGAATATAAAGTTTCTCGTACGATTGTTGTGAGTATGAGTGGCAATGTTGATTTAATTCTAAAGAAAGACTTTTTAAAATGAGTATTAAGTTTGTTTTCTTTTTAATGAAGTTCTTAGAATTCGATTTTTTTTTTTTTGAGATTTCGATGCCTTCTAATTTCGATGCACTGAATTTTTTGTCGTATCACACATGTCTGTAGCATTGGTAATTTAGGTTATTAATGGGGTGAGGGACAGACGTACATAGCGTTTATTAAAACTTTTACGTTCCACTTTTACGCACTTTACTAACTTTTACGTTTATACTACTAAAATCACTTACGTCTAAACGTAGAGTGGAAGCTAAAATCGAAATTACGCATTAAGTTTCACGCCCTACACTGTTAAAAATTAGGCACTTTGTTTCACCAAAAATATGGTTCCTAGTAGCTGCAACGGTTGTGTGGTGAAACGTTAAACCATATTTTTGGTATTCGGTTTAACCATTTCTCGGGTTTTTGTTTCCAAATCCAGAAAAATGGTTCAACCAAACACCGAAAAAAAAGGTGGAACATTTCACCACACAGCCGTTGCAGCTACTAGGAACCAATATCATGGTGAAAGGAACCAATATCATGGTGAAAGGAACCAATATCATGGTGAAAGGAACCAATATCATGGTGAAAAGAACCAATATCATGGTGAAAGGAACCAATATCATGGTGAAACCAAGCACAAAATTTTTAACAGTGTACAAAAGATATTTTATCGTCCTCTTTATATTTTAGTGTTTGAATATTTGATTTAAAATATATTCGTGCTATCAAACTTTCAAACAATTTCCTCTTAAAGAATTTTTCAACTCCTTTATTTTCAAAGACCTTTCGAAAAACAAAGTATCCCTAATAAAACACCTTAGTAAAAAGATTGTTATATGAAGTCATACGTTAACATTTTTGTGCATATTTTAAAATTAGTAAAACTTTGAGTGAAGTAAACTTAAATTTTGAAATACACATTCCGCATAATTTAAAAATTTTATATTGTATTAATAAATAACTGCTGAAATGTTATCGAAAACTCGTTTTGAGGAAGAAAAAATATCTTGAACATGACGTAGCTTTTTTTAGTAAAAAAATCATTTAAGCTGTCACCCAGATTGTGACATTTGCTTTGACGTCATTTCAATTTCATTTTATAAATAAATCACGATTTCCTTTTCCAAATTACTATGTAATTTAGAAAATAAAAAGTAGGTTTGCTACAGAATCTGTCACTTAAACCGCTTACACACAACATTAGTGCTCAACAGGAAACAAACTATTTATACACCTCAGAAAGAAATTCGCCAAACAGGGCCTTTATAGCTATTTGTAATTCAAACTTTTAAACGCCAAAATTAACTATTTTCATTAATCGTCTTTCTCAGATTTAATAATAATTAGACTTTATCGTTTGCTAAATTTGTTTGAAGTTCGAAAAATAATGATGTAATCTTTTTTAATAAATATCTTTGTGTCGCCACAATTTCCTATTTACATTTCTTTCGAAAATTCAGTTATTTACCGTTTGTTGCATATTGCATATTTTTTTTATGCCAAGTTAGAATTCTATGCATCTTTCTTCATACATATATAATGAACCATCAAAAGAACTCTATTGTGATATTACAACAATCCAAACTAAATTATATCACATCAGTAAATATTCTTTCAAAAGTTTATTTTAAATAAAGTTTCTCGTACGTTTAACGAAATGGCAACAGTGAAAATATTGAATAAAAATGGAATTTTCATGTTATTTTAATGTAGATTAAATTTTTAGTTATTTAAATTTTAAATAAACTTTTAATTTAAATTTTTTTATGAAATTTGGAATGTAGCCTAATCTGATTTTTTGCTTCAAAATGACGTTTCCCATCGTTTGTGAGACTTGCGGTTCTTTCTGTGAAAGTGGGTGAGTAACAGACGGACAGACGGACTGAACGATTACAATACCTTCCACTTTTTACGTTATAAACGTAGTGTGGAAGCTAAAACAGCAAAATTCACAGCAGAATTGAATTGCAGATTTTAACGCGTAATTTATTTCAAAATGTTATGTTACATAAAACTATCATTCCGTAAAAAATATATGTATTAATCAATGCATTAAATTTTAAACTTATGCTACAGAAAGATTAAACAAAATTTTAATATGTTTAGGTAATTCTACAGAAATGTTCTAAGAAATGGTAAAATTTAAATTAGTCGAAAATATAATTTTGAAAGTGGACAACTAAATACAGGTACTGACACAAGAGAACAACACAAGACATTAGAGAAAATTTTGTAACCACAAAATATGAATCGTTTGAGGGTATAATTTTTTGTGGGTGTTTTTTTACAATTTTTCTGTTAAAAAAACAGGTTTTGCTTTAAAATTGCAATTTTTTTTACATAAAATAAACGGATTTTATGCGGTATTTTCCTGGAAGGAATACCAGCTGACGGTTTTTTCTGTAAAAAAAAACTTTTCTTTAACAGTGCTAGCTCCAATATTATTTAAATTTTGCATTGCAGAACAATAAATTTCGAGTTCCTAAAAATAAAACTGTCTGCCTTTATTAGAATATATAACTGTTATAGAACGAAATTATAGTTATTGTTTAATATTGCTACTGCTTTCCAACTGTCAACTTACGACATTCTTAAATTTAGCTAAAACGCAGCCAAGGAACGTTTTGCATCTGTGAACTTCAATCAATCACATATTTAAAAATACAAACAGTATTTTCTAAAAAAAAAATTAAATAATGAGAATATAAATAGAGCTTCTAAATACATTTAATCAATTACATATTAGTGAATGAAGTTTTAATACAATTTATTCCTTTTGATAAGGTCTTATTTGATACTTTTCTTTTGTAAATGGTAGTTAAAAATCATTCGGTTGAGTTAGGTTTTGATGGTGTTACAATGTTTTAATGTTATTGTGTGTTGATATGAAAAGTTTTGATTATATTTAAAATCGAGTAATATTGCATTTATTCTTCGAAATAATATAGAACTAAATGCTGCATTTAGAACTTTTTATTCTTAAAGTACAAATGTGTAAAAGCGGCCCAAGTGACATTATTAAGAACCTACTTTTTTGTGTTACTTTTTTGTTTGAAGTTATTTTAAATGATTCCGTTGAGTATCTCTTTGCATACATATTGTAATGTAGTAGCGTGATCAGGAGATTACCAAACCAAACACAATAACCACCAACGATGATTAACGAGTTGATTTACTAAGCATTAACGTTTCATTTTTATTAGAAAACAATTTAGATTTAAAAACCATTTAAACAGGTTCCTTCTTAATCAACCTCACGTCCATTTCGGACAATCTCTCTATTCGTCCATATCATTCAGTTCCAAAAATAGTTCTATTCTGCCTACTGCTGCAGTCGGGATAACTTCCAAGGTGGCCGGTAGGGGGCCACGGCTTCAGGTACGTTACAATATATAGCCTAAATATTGTTTTTTTTTTTTTTTTTTGTAAAATAACGTAAATTACTTTGTTTGCAAATTGGAGATTTAAAGTACAGGGTGGCCCAGCGGGTAATGTTTTAAACAAATGAAAAAGTAAAAACAAATAAGAGACATGAGAAGAATTTAATGACATTTATTGAATGGACATATTGGGCAATTTATGATAAAGAGCTTCGAAATGCTCGCCATCTTTAACAAGGACAGCAGTTAGGCGGTTTTCGAATACAAAAATACTCCATACTCCTTACAAATACCTTCCTCCTTCCTCCATACTCCTTTTGTTTGACCAATTCTTTTTGTAGGAAGCTTTTTTTTAGCTTTTGTGAGAAGTTCCACAAAGAGAATTGGCCAAACAAAAGGAGTATGGCAGGAGTATAGAGGAAGGAGGAGGGTATGGGTAAGGAGTATGGAGTATGGTTGGATTCGAGAACCGCCTAACTGCTGTCCTTGTTAAAGATGGCGGGCACTTCGAACCTCTTTATCATAAATTGCCCAATATGTCCATTCAATAAACGTCATTAAATTCTTCTCATGTCTCTTATTTGTTTTTATTTTTTCATTTGTTTCAAACACTACCCGCTGGGTCACCCTGTAAAAGGGTAATGTAACAAGTTTTGCGGCCATTTTTAGAGCAACTGTCACAAAGCTAGTGTCAACCTAAACTTCAACTATTTCTGTAGTATAGAGTAATTCTAATGGTATACATTTCGTCATCAATTACATAAAATCCAAAAAAATTCCGGTTATTGTTATATACGCCCCAACTTTAGAAATTTCAAATTATTTAATTTCTATCTTTCTGAATTTTCAAATGAACTATAGAAACAAAATCAAATTAAAATTTAAACAAGTAATAGAGTATAGTTGAAGCATTGTGAAATTATCAAAAAAAATTCGATGGCAACCCTACCTGCATTCGATGTTGCATTGCTGTGGTTGCCATTCGCATCATGCTTGTACCCTATTAGCAGGGATTGGAGTAACGCGTTACTTGTAACAGTCACTTTTTCTCCGTAACGCCGTTAGATTTTTTATACAGTAACTGTAACTTGGTTACTTTTAGCTGTAACGAAAAATTGTTACTTTTCCATTACTTCTCACGGAGCTCTTCACTGATATTTTTGACACCGTTCGGCATCCGATGCTTGAAACTAATTCATGGAAATTCGAGCGTTACACTCTTAAAACAAGAGTGAAATTCACTCCTATAGGAGAAGTGCATTTTCGGCACGGAAAGGAGTGAGAATTAACTTAGACTGAGTTAAAACCACTCGTTTTAAGAGTGTAGGACGCAGATTGTTTTCTTTTACCCACTCCGGAAAAGAGTAAAATTCACTCCTGTAGGAGAAGTGCATTTTCGGCACGGAAAGGAGTGGGAATTAACTCGGACTGAGTTAAAACCGCTCGTTTGTTTTAAGAGTGTAGACTAAATACTACAGTGAAAATCAGCCGGATTATAATAATATCAGCAAACCTCTGCTAATTACTTTCGTTATTCTACAGGAAACTGTTTTCGCAGGCGAAAACTGCGCTTTATTTTTTTGCTTAAAAAGTCATGTATACCACAGCTTCGAAATTCCATGATTTTAAGTACGTATTGTATAATACGTGTGTTTTAAAAATGTGCGTGTTAGAGAAATAGTGAAAAGAAATTATTTTGTTGGAAAAAGTTTAGATTATTTTGTTAAAATATTTGGTAGGGGGTAAGTGTAACTCCTTTAATAATACTTTTTTTTGTGAAAAATAAAAATGTATTCTAAAAATGCTTAAAACACTCCTTTTCGGCGAAAATTACATAAAAGGGAATATGGAGAATTAGATACATGCAATGATTCAAAAGTGTCATAATGAAATAAAATACTGGGTTTTTTTTTGTTTTTTTAAGTAATTTTACAATGAAAAGTTAATAAAATGCTATATTTCTCCAATTAAATATTTTACAGCTTTGTTGCCTTTTTAAAATAAATGCTTCCAAAAATAAATATATAATTGCAACAATTATATTTTAAGGTAGTAGTAATTTGATTTTAAATCTAACTTTATATTATATATGTTATGATAAAATATTCCTGAAAGCTATTAAGCAAAATTAATGTTTTAATTAGGTTTCAATTTATAGAAAGTTTGAAAAATTTAATATAAAATGTTCTGCAATGTTTTGATATTATTGCCAACCACGATAAAGTAATATTGAATAAACATGTCACACTATTTATTAAAAAAAGACCCGTGAAACATAGTCACTGTAAAAAAAATGGTGGAACGTTACCCTGTAAACACTGTGGCAGCACATTTTCCCTGCTTCCACCGTGTTTATGGAGTAACGTTCTACCAATTTTTTGCAGTGCTGTTATATTTAAATATTTTCGATTCAGACTTCAGTGTCTTAAAGGAATCCTATTTTTCATTACACGATACAAGTGTCTGAAACTTTCAGATGCAATTTCGCGTCTGGATATAGTATGCCATTCGTTTAAGACACTTTTTATTTGTCTAAAATTAAGACATTTCATTTTGCTGTGCACATTAATAAAATATTTTTAAACTGTTTAAGACCGATGATTATTTATTTAAAAAATTAAGATGGGACGAATTAATAATGTTGTAAGAGTACAATTTATTAGGAACTATATGTAAAATCTATAGAATAATCATTTTGTCGCTTATTGAAAGTACACTCTTAAAACAAACGAGCGGTTTTAACTCAGTCTGAGTTAATTTCCACTCCTTTCCGTGCCGCAAATGCACTTCCCCTATAGGAGTGGATTTTTGTTTTAAGAGTGTATATTTGATGCGTGTTAACATTTGTACCTATTAGGTGTTGGTGACCGTTTCTGAATTCGATGCTTCCGTGTTACTGCGGTTAAGTCGAAAGAAATAAGTTGCCAATCCTTAACATATTTGAAGAGTACAGGGGAAGAACCCCTTCATTGACTGGGAATCTGTCTGAATCAGGTTTGCTTGGGCGAAGTAAGCGAGTCATCGCCTAAACTGATGTGAAGAAACTAGTTTTACATTGGTTCTTATCAAGCGGCGTAAGGGTTTACTATCTCTATAATCGAGATTCACGCCAGACACTAGTCCACTAGCCTGACGCTTGAACCATGGAAGACCTAAGTGAGAAACCGGTTTCCGATCGCCACTACTAGCTAAGCAAACCTCAATACGGACAGATTCCCAGTTGATGAAGGGTTTTTTCCCATGTTCTCTTTATTTGTGCCTATTAAGTATTGGCTACCGTGCCTGTATTCGATGTTTCCGTGTTACTGCGGTTAAGTCGAAAGCTATGGTTGACAATCCTAAATAGATTTGGTTGCCAATGTTTCTATATAATAAAGCAAACTTTCAAAGCCCAATTTTATGATTAGGGTTATTCTTCAGGGTAGGTATTCAGTCTTTCCTTTTAAATACTTCAGTGGTTAGATTTATAAGTACAACACACACTCCAAAGGAAATGTCTTGCTTTCAGGCAGCAACAAAAAGTATCTTAAACGGATGTTCCCAGATTCAGACGCGATTTCGCATCATCAGACACTTGTGACGCTGCAAACAGCTATGTTTAAGACGTTTATCGCGTCTGAAAATGGATTTTCTTTCAGACATCTTTTGATGTTTTAATTTAAAATATCTAAATATTACAGTGCTGTAAAAGTTGGTGGAACGTTACTCCGTAAACACGATGCGCTGTTAAAACTGAAGGTGACAAATGGGATCATTTTTCACCCCTGTGTGAAAAGGTGATCCCATTTGGCACCTCAAGGCTTTAAATCGCCTTGGGTCGATGAATCTTGGGCTTGTGAATCGAGCCCAATCGTCCTGCTGACGGGACACCGCCATTCACCCCAGGGGGTGCCAAGTGTCACCTTCAGTTTTAACCATGTGGAAGCTGTCAAAATGTGCTGTTTCATTATTTTACAGAGAAATGTTCAATTTTTTTTTACGGTGAGCGACTTGAAGTTTTTTAATAATTATGACAAGTTCATTCAATGCCATTTTAATGTAGTTGTCAAAATTATAAAATTATTTATAGAAAATTTTATATAAATAAAATCTACATTAAATGTTTCAAATATTCTGTAAATTGAATCATAGTCAAAACATTAATTTTAACATAAAAGCTTTCAGAAATATATTTTATCACAACAATAATACATAAAGTTAAATTTAAAACCAATCCATTACCCCCACTATAAAATATCACTGTCACGATTACATTTATTCAAAACCCAATAGCTAGTGCCTACTTTAAAAGGAAACAAAGCTGTTAAAGATTAAATTTAAAGAAAAGTTTAGTTAATTTATTTGCTACTTTTCACATTAAAAGTACATTTTACCTTCTGAGGGATACAGACGTATATACCCGTCATCTTATAAAGTCCGGTTTTCCAGCAATGCACATTTTTTGTAAATTTAATAATTTTATTTAATTTTAAAATTTAAAGCATGGAGGAGCCATTTATAACCATCTACTACAGAAATATAATTCTAAAATATATAAGAAAATAAATTTTTAGTTAAAAATTTTAATTTAAAATCATGCTGTGAAAACAAGTTTACACTTCAGCCAATTTGCTTATCCCTCGGAGGGGGAAAAGAAGTTTTGGGAAATATAATGTATTATTGCACAATTCCAATTTTATCTTTTCATATAAAAAATTCCTATAATTACAAACAATATTTAAGTACCTAAATTATGCAACGTTAAAATATTTTAACTATTAAGAAATGTAGATTATAAATGTAATTTTTTAAAATAAGAAGTTAACTAAATAATTACTATTATAATATATTAATAGAATGAAGAAAAAACAAAGCATATGTTTAGAATGTTTTCATTTTGTTTGACGCAAAAGTTACATGGCTTAAACTTACCTTATAATAATTTAAATAATAATCCAAACTTTTTCGAGCAAAATATCGTTTCTCCATTTCTCTACTCTGTTTTAAATTGGTGATGTATGTATACAATACTCCTTTGAATAAAGTAAACATAGATAAGGCATCAAGTGATGATAGCAGTTTGCTGATAATAATTAACGAATAAAAAGCAACCCGGTTTATTTTCATTGAAATAAAACTTCAACTTTCATGTTTATTTTTCAGATCTCTCGAGTTATATCACCTGCCGATTAAACTCGTAACAAAATGTACTATTATGAAATTGTGGGGGTTTTTTTAGCTGGCTGGAAACACTATATAAAAAAAACTTATTTTTATTTCTTCTATTCAACTTCCTAAAGAGAAAACGAAAGAAAAGAATTCTTTAAAAAAATAAGTTGAGCTGTTCAGTAGATTCTTCCAGCGATTGCAGTAACGCGTTACTTGCAACGGTTATACTTTTTAACGGTAACGCTAAGCAAAGCCATTAATTTTTCAGAAAGTAACTGTAACTTAGTTACTTTTAGCGGTCACGAAGTAACGAAAAATTTCGTTACTCATTTTCCGTTACTTCTCACGCCGCTCTTCGCTGATCTTTATTACGTTAGCTCGGCGTTCATTTTAAACTTAACTATTTGAAATTTAACTTTTAACCACGTTGAATTTTCATTATTAGCTTTTTTCCCGAGATTGTTATTATTTTTTAATATTGATGGTTCTCTGTGAAAACGGTAAGATGGTTAAATTGTGGAATTTTTAGTTTCTTATAATTTGAAATTTTTAAAAGTAACTGTAATTCGTTCCTTTTCATATTAAGTAACTGTAACTAGTTAATTTTCGGATAAAGTAACTGTAACAGTTACTTTTTTAATTAAGTAACTGCAACTGTTACTTTTTAAAAGTAACTTTCTAATCCCTGGATTCTTCTACAGCTTTTTTTAACGGTTTTTGAAATTTTCAGGTAGCTTAAAAATAAAATAATTTTATTATTTTAACGTTTAGATGCTTATTAGTTGATTTTTTTTTACATACTGTTAGTATTTTTAACATGCTAATTAGTGTAAATTGACAGTTACAAAGGAGTAGCAATAGTAAACAATAGATAATCTCGTTCTATCTTTATAACATTTACATCTGCTATTAAAGACTGTTTTATTTTTTAGAAGCAGGTTAATTATTATTCTTTTATGCAAAACTAGCTGTTATACCCGACGTTGCACGGGTAGAAGTGGAAAAATAATTTAACCGTCAATTTAACTATTTTTTTCTTTCATTTTGGTTACATAAGATATGAAGATTACCCAGTAATTTTCCATTTAATTACCCAACTTGGATATAGTAATGATTAATATTAATTTCAAAAATACCTTTGATAAGAAGCTCAAATTAAAAAGAATACATATTTAAGTAAAAAATAATCAGTAAGAATTAAAAATGGAAAAACAGCTAAATCTTAAAAGGGTCTCAAACATTTATTTTAACGCAATTCAAGGGAGTTCTATAACTTTTTTAGTAACTTTTAAGTAAGTAACTTTTTTTGACACTTTGTAGATATAAATACAATATAAGCAGTATAAATTTTTACCATAATTCAATACAAATGCTGAAAAATTAAGAATTCAATGCAAATGTATACAGTACTAAATCAATGCAGATATGTACAATAATTGAATGATCGTTCCAAATATGTGTACCATATAACCTGTTATATGATCATAAACTTATGTTATTGTTACTGCTCGTTATAAAGTATAAAATCCCGTTTCATTGCCTTAAAATTCCAAAATGAAAAATACGCTATAAAATGCACTCATAAATGTCATCACAATTCCCTTATAAATACATAAAACCTTTTAGCTCATTTAAAGCGTTTTGGGAAATAATTTAGCGAGAAAATAGATATAGCTACAAACACACCTATTTTACAGCTCTAACACAATGACCTTCGAACAACCGACCTGATTATACATATTTATAAAAGAAATTGCCCAATTGGCGAGATTTAGTGAATAATCTGGCGAGTTTGGCAACGTATTTGGCGAAAAAATAAATACATAAAGCACTAATATGCAGCTCTAGTGCGATGGCCTTTATTAACCCTCATAGTTCAGTAATAGTTTAACTTTATATTTATTGCTTAAATATACATACATGCAGTCAACAGAAAATCAATGAAAAAAACCATCAAATAAGCCCACAATAAAATCCGGGAATGAAGACTGGCGGAATTACGTCACTTGAAACATGTCAATTATTTTTCAAATAATGAAATTAGTTTCTGAAGGTAATGGCAACAGAATAAAATAAACATTTTCAATTTTAAATGTTTTCGTTAAAAGTTTTATTTAATTTTTTCAGCCGATTGCATCAGGAAAGTAAAAAAAGATCGGATTTGAGCCAAAGTGGTGTAGTTTTTTCACAAAATTCGAATAAAAACGTTCGAAAACTATAGAAGGAATGGTCTGATTCTAAAAGTTCTTAGCCTATGTTAGTTCCAGAGATGAGATGAATTTTTGTGCCAAATTTCGTGACGATCTGTTGCGTGGTTCTTTGGATCTCGTGTCTTATACAAACAAACGGAAGTTGCCTTTTATGTATATAGATTTAATATTCAAGCTGCTTGTATAGGTTATGGATTTTTTTTTGTTAGGCCCAAATAAATTTGCTTCATCTGAAGGATACATATTTTTCACTTAATATAGATATATGATTACACTCTTAAAACAAGAGTGAAATTCACTCCTATAGGAGAAGTGCATTTTCGGCACCGGAAAGGAGTGGAAATTAACTCAGACTGAGTTAAAACCGCTCGTTTTAAGAGTGTAGGACGCAGATTGTTTTCTTTTATTTCTTTTACCCACTCCGAAAAAGAGTGAAATTCACTCCTATAGGAGAATTGCATTTTCGGCACGGAAAGGAGTGGAAATTAACTCAGACTGAGTTAAAACCGCTCGTTTGTTTTAAGAGTGTACGCTTATATTCAGCGACGCGTTTACCAATAGGCGTTAGAGGCGGCCGCCTGTGGCCCCAAGATTGCGAGGGCCCCCTGTTTCCAGGGAATACATGTTTAAAGATCTTAATCTGTTATCATAATCAATACCAGATAGACCCTTAATCATTTTTGTAGCCCTAAGCTGAACTTTTCAAGCATCTCTATATCTTTTCTGAGGAAGGGAGATCAAAACTGAACAGCATATTCCAGATGTGGCCTTGCCAATCCCCGATACAATGGCAAAATAATCTCCTTAGATTTATAAGTGATACTTTTTCTAACTAAAAGAATGTGCAGAGAAATATGATTGGACAGATAGCCTTAGCGATTCTGAACATCGAATCAGATGAAACCAAAAAAAAAATTGCTTTCGACGAGGTGATAAACGAATTTGCAAAAAGAAAATGCAGAAAGAAAAGGTTGTAAATGGAAAATAAGTATGTAAATATAAGGGCATTAAAAGTATACGTGAAATTCTTGTCTCTTGTAATATTTAGCCAAGACCATGGTGCTTTTTTTCAATTCCCGATTGCGTCACTAGAATTTCATGCTCCAAAAAAGGGGAGGGGAGAATCCCAATTTACAAACTGGTTCATCCTTCATCATGCTTTTTTTTTATTTGTACAAGTATTCAGATTTTTTAAATTCTAATTTCTGTTGTTTTTTTTTTTTTTTGGGGGGGGGGGGGGCAAATTCGGAAGCCGCCTATGGCCCCAATATCCATAAACGCGTCACTGCTTATATTTCTGTGAAGGCAAAGGCATTCAAATTTAAACATGTTTTGAAAAAAGCACATGTTTATAATTTTAAATTGGATTTTAGTCGTTATCTATATATATAAAAGGCAAAGTCCTGACTGACTCACTCACTGATCTATTCACGTATCAACGCCCAGCCCAAACTACTGGAGGTAGAGTTACCAAATTTTAGGAAAATATTCTTTTTATATCCTAGGCGTCATTTAAGAAGCGATTTTTCGAAATTCGAACCTAAACGGGTGTAGGAGTGCAAAACGTGAGCCGAATTCTCCATAGGAATAGCATTGTGCATTGTGTTTTTATTCATTTTTTCTATTTTTAATTTGAAAAAAGAAATTAACCGCGAGGAAAATTAAGTGAAAGAAATGAAGACTTTAAAAACAGAAATAAAATTTCAGCTATAATATGGTAGCCAGTATTGTTATTTAAATCCTTATTTTATTTATTGATTATCTTTTGAAATTGTATACTGGACCAGGCTTTTCTTTGTTTATGAAACTGTCGATTTAATACAGCTATGATATAAAGGCCGATTGACTTTTTTAATTGGCGCCTTTTGGCGAAGTTGAAAATTTAAGATAGGGTAGCTATACCCATCCAGTTGTATGGGTTAGGGTTAGTTTGAATTATCGTCGAACTAGAGCTACCCATGAGGGCTATTGGCCATAGTTAAGTGACGAGCCGACACCTGAGTTGCACCCAACGCAAATTTTAAGGGCGTGATCGTACGGAGAGTGGGACTTTAAAGGATATTTAACGTAAACTCCCTCCCGCACAGGGTGTTATCCTTCGGCATTTTTTGGCTACGCTTTTAGGTCGGCAGCTATTTAGCCGATGCCCGGACCTGTACCTGGGACCTTTCGCATGCAAGGCGAACACCGGGGCCTATGAGAAAGGCCTCTAACTCATGGAAGGGCCTGGGTATACACTGTGAAAAAAAATCTGTAACCATAACAAAAAAATTTTTTGTAAAAAACTTTTCCTAGAAAATTTCTAGTAAATAACTACTAAAAACAGTACTGTAAAAACACTTAATATCTTTGTGTGAACAATACATATATATATCTTGTATATTTACAAGACTTTTTTATGTATCCTATACAAGGAATATTTTTGTAATTTTACAAGACTCTTTTATGAATCCTATACAAGTAATGTTTTTGTAATTTTACAAGACTTTTTTATGTAACCTATACAAGTAATGTTTTTGTAATTTTACAAGACTTTTTTTATGTATCATATACAAGCAAAGTTTTTGTAACTTTTCTTTTGTAGGATGCATAAAATGGTCTTGTAGTGTTTTTGTAACTTTACAAGACGAAATTATGCAGCCTACACAACCCAGGTACTGGTAGCAATATTAGCCAATATTTTTAATGTCTTTGAAAAAAATGAAATTACAACATTCATCAATATTTGCAGATATAGTTATTTCATATGCAAAGCTCATTTTTAAAAATATCATTTAAGATAAATGGAATATTTTAGGAATTGATTATGACCGATTGCACATTTAAACAGTGTAAAAGTTGACAGGCCAGTTTCTAGAATTAACTCGCTTTGGAGTTGATGTCTAGTATATAGTATTCAATATAAATAGATGTACTTAATATTATTGTTAACTGTTGTTTGCTGTAACATAGATTCTGGAAATTAGATGAAATTATTATTCAGTAAACACAATACTAATGAAGTTTCTTTGCAATTACTTCATTGCATTCTTTGCAATTACTGTACCTGCTTCATCCCCAGAACATCTGCCACTTTGATAGATAGATAATTAATAGAGGTGCCTACTTGTAAAGACCAATAGAATGTCTCCCTAAATTATAGCACACAAGTAGACATTCATGGTGGCTGTACCTCCCGCTGTACTACTTTAGTTTGTTATAGTTTGCGTTTGCTATATGCTAAATAATTCAGCATGTAATGTTAAAAAAAATTATTGTTATTCACAAACATGTTTACTACCACAAAATTATTGTGATCATAAAAATATTTTAGAATTATAATTTAGAATGACTTTTTTTGGATCTAACTAGATTCAATAACAAAAAAAAAATGGTTTAATCCTATATTTTTGTTTTCAGTAAATTTCAACCCGCCAAATACAGAATTTTATTTGTGTGTATGGACATTATTTTTACAAATGTTTACAAGAGGAACTGTCTGTTTATATTCTGCATTTACATAAGTAATACAGGCACTTAGAAGAAACATTTTTTAAAAATCAATTTTTTGTTCAGATTGTAAGTTATGAAGAAACAAATTAAAACTACAAAAGTACTACATCTACAAAAATTAGTACTATTTATTATTACTACACACATAATTATACAGAGACATTTATATAATTATACAGAGACAATCCACCTTTTTAATACCTAAAAAAGAAATATAAATGTATGTATAATTTAATTGTTTTCATAACCATACCTAATGATCGATATACAGGCGATTTTCCTGTCTTTAAACATTAACAGTCTTGTGGCAGTCACTGCTTTCCCACACACGAAAATATGCAAAACCCAACTAAAATTCCTAACTATACTGATTACTGACACTAGTTAAATTTCAGGAAGGAATTTTTAAAGAAAATATAGTGATTTATAGGATTATTTTCATGTAAATAAGGAAATTTATAGGATTATTTTCATGTAAATAAGGAAATTTATCAAATAAATATGGAAATATTTTTTATAAAAGTAACAATATTTATCCATATGTTTTTAACGAAGAAAAAATAATGGAAAACATATGGACCCTGATTTAGTTTTCAAACACATGTGATCGTATAAAAAGTTATAAAAATAATATAAAAGTGCCTTTCATGATGCCAGAGGTTATTTCATCCCAACAGATTTCTTCTCAATTTTCTAAAATCCCTTTATAAAACCAAAACTGGAAACCTGTACGAGTTTATAAAAAAAAGTCCGGGCCGGATAAATCAAAACAAATTTTTTTAAAAAAATTAAACATGACTAATCGGTCTTTTAAATAAAAATATACCAATTCTTTTTTTATTTATTTAATTTGCAAGCTTTATAAAAGATCAGGAAAAAAATTATAATAGAATTTTTTTATTAACATTTCCCGCAAGTTAACAAAAACACTAACTTTGTTATCTTAAATTACATACGATACGTTAATGATATCAAAATAATAAAAGAAAACACTTACCTTTATTATTATATGACCAAGAGAATTTTAGTGAAAAACGGAAATCATAGTGCTAAAATTATTTATTCAGACCATTGTAGTTTGGATTTTAGATTTTTGTAGCTGGTTTACTGCCTCGCCAGATAAACTTATAACTCTTATTTTTACACGACGAACCTGTAAGTTACACTGTTAAATACAAGCAAAGCAGAGTAAGCAAGTGTGTTTTACGAGAAAATCGCAGAATGGCCTTGAAAACAAATCGAAGACCAAACAAATCGGATCGCAAAAAAACAAAAACATACGATGATGTCGGGAATGGCGGCAAAAAGCGAACGGTAGGGGAGAAAAATTTAGAAATCGAAAATGAAAGCCTAAAAAAAATAGGAGAATATAGGAGCACTGCGAGGCCTGTTAATATTCAGATAATCTATGAATAAAAAGTTACACAAAAAAGGTGTTAGAATTTTAGAAATAAATCACAATTTACATATTCTAAAACCTTTATCACTTTTGAACCACACCAACTTCACAAACACAGATATGTTACCTAAAAAAAAATTTCGGAAAATTTATTTGTGTCACTAAGATTTCGTTTTACAAAATTAAAATACATATCTCAAAAAGCTATTTTTATAATTATAAAGAAACAAAACTTATGTTCCAAAATTTAGTTTAAAACGACAAAATTCGTACCAAAGAATATATTCGATCAAAACAATGTTTATCAGTACCTCTTTAGTATAAAAACTAACAAATATATTCATCAATATGTTTAACATTAACCTTAAAACAAGTCGAAAAAAATCCCAGCCATCCAGGTTATATTTTAAATTTTTAAAAGCAAAAGTTAACTAGTAATGTTAATTTTCTTTCTCATATTAAATTAATATTATTTATTTTCCTTTCGAAGAAATTTTTTTTCAATAAAAATACATGAAACTACTCCAAATTGCACTAAAACAAGTAAAAATGGAAATTAAACCCGACCAGATTTTTATGCAAAAAATATGTCTTGTCGCTTTCTTAAGTAAACACTGGACAATCAATGAATCACATATTATGCTTCATTTTAAATGTCATTCCAAATTGGTTTATGACAAAAACAAATGTGGCTTCAAATTCTTTTAATAAAGTTTAAACGGACACAAGTATGAAAGATTGACCTCAAGTCAGACTTTTCTAACAAACGGCAAATTCTATACGCTTTTATAATACTATCTAGCAAAACAGAACAATTTTCATTACATGTTAACGAAATGTTCATGAACATAAAACATTAAACAATCTGAACAATGCCGAATACAAAAATAAGAATTATAAATAGTATAATAGAAAGAAATAAAAGTTACTCACACTACTTGTATCAAATTTAAAATTTATATCATTTTTAAATGGCGATGAATTGATCCAAATCACAAACGAAACTTTAGAAGCGATGCGCGCGCAACTTCAAGTCGAAGATGATTGGTTGAAAGAAATTGCGAATACTAGAATATTTCCTGTAACTGTAGAAATGAAGATTTCTGTTCAGAATTACAAAAACTTTTTTGTAAAATTGGTTATTTCTGTAACGTTACAAAAACATTTTGTGTATGTTACAGTATTTTTTTCTCAGTGTACAATCGGAGATGGAGAATCAGAATGGGATGCAACAATTGGTATAAAATAAAAGTTTACATAAAAAAAATTACTGTTAGTAAGAGTCTACCCGTGCAACGCCGGGTTTATAAAGCTAGTTGTGTATATATGTAAATTCATTGGAGTTAAAGCTAACTAATCCTTTAAAATTTTGACAAACTTATAAACTTCAATCATTCGCTTTTTTTTATTCCCAAAAAAATATCAGGAAACCCTGTTTAGAAACTACTTAAATATACAAATACATTCTATACAAATCTTATTAGAAAATTAATATGTAGGTCATTTTCCATAGGCATATTTCCACACGCGCCTCTTTTCCCCCCTCAATAATGAAAGGAAGGTTTGGAGGGAAGTTTCCTATCGACGTGTCCCTCGCTTTATATTTCGGGCTATTTTCTACATTCAAAGTTTAAAATGATCGGACGTACCGCATTTCGCGGCATAGGTTAATATGTTACTCAACTATTGAGCATAAACCATCAGTTTTATTTCTTTCAGTTTTGTCAAACGAAAACAAAGTAAAATATTTACGAAAATTTTAGGATTTCATAGTCGAAAGGTTAATCACTGAAACAAATCTAACCAGGCTATTCAAAACCATTACGGGAATTATTTATTCAATGGAATAATAAGATGGAAGTGTAATATGAACATGCAGTCTGTTGCATTCTAACTCCATAATCAAATGGTTTTCGAAATTAGTTCAAAATATGATCCACTCCACGACATGAAAAAAGGATATTTTGGAATGCTTTTAAGCATTCGCTTTTTAATATTTCTGTGAAAAGGATATTAAAACGATATCGATAAAGTTTTGACACATGAAAAATGCGGGAAACTCAAAAGGAGCCTTTCCATTCGCTAAAAACTAACAACGCAGACATCCGGGAACTCTGTATCGAACCCTTTTCGACCAATCGGATCTCGTCTAACTTTGGAACTGGGGGAAGAGAACAGGGTTATCGTTCGAAATCGCCAAAGTCAACGGAAATTGTCGCCAAATTATAAGTTATTATTTCTTTATTGATTTATTTAATTTAACGAAAAGGTATTTCACACACACACACACACAAATGGGTACATTTAGAATTAAACATGTTCTTTGTAAATTGTTATTTTTTAATTTTCACCCTTGAAATTTCCTATTATTTAGCTTAAAGCACTTTACGGGACTTTTTTTTTCTATAAATACAAAATTGTATCAGTGGCGGCTCGTGGCATACAGCAAGTACAGCCAGGCTGTACCTAAATATTCAGTTTAAAACAAAATCTCTAATCCGATCATGTAATTTTTATCCATTATTATAATTTTCCAAAGGAGCGGTTTTTTTTAATTCAATGCTTTCACGCCAAAATTGAAAATTTCACTCCAATAGTGGGATTGATAAAAGGTACTTATTTTTGTATCAAATGAGTTGCCTGCTAATAATCCAATCCTACTGACTGTAGCCCGTGAAGAGTAACGAGAGAAGGGCTGCAGGACGCGAACCTGGTTGCCATGACGACGAAGAATGTGCATTGCTTAATTCACGTACAATTAAATGGATTAAGGCGCGGAGTGCTGCCCAAAACGATATTATGCTTTTCGGCTGCAGTTGGAATTAGCTGATATGATTGGTGGTTGCCAAACACGTGATAAGCCATGTGTGATGATGGGGAATCAAAAATTTGAACTCTTCAGCGTTCAAACGATTATTATTTTACGGTGTGTACGGAATGCTTTTGTTTCTTTTTTTAATGTTTTATTTGTTCTTTATTAAAAAAAAGGGAGCCCCGCTATGATAAAATGTACTTAAAGTAATACACTATGTGTTTTTTTAAAGTAAGTTTTCTATTTTCTATAATTTTTTATACTTTTTTAATTATATGCTGCTCAATTTATGCTCAGCCAACTAAAGTTTGCGTGTGGGGGTGTCGCGTTTCCTCGGCTGCACCAACATTTTTGGTGGCGGGCCGCCACTGAATTGTATAACATCTGTATAAAATACAAGCGGAATATATTTCAGAGCAAATGAATGAGCAACGAATTTCTAAGCAAATGATGTTAAAAAAAAAAATTACATTTTAATACCAAAATAAATGCATGTTTAAAGTGGAATCGAAGGAAATTATAAGCAATAAATTTTAGAAACAATATTTTCAATAAATATAATTCTCCAAAAACAAATTTAACTTCAATCCAGTTTGCCAAAAAATATTTTAATGCCAAATCTAGCAATCCCGCGCAACAGAGGGCGGGTACTTGTTCAAAGCATTGAAGAATACTCCGCACATTGGTCCACCTAGCGGGAATAGAAAGAGATTTTTAATAATTTCAAAAGAATCAAATCAAATAAAACAATACTGAAATAAGAATAAAACCTATGTTTAATCAATTTTATAGAGAAAACATAAATTTAGATTTATTCTATGAAACGATTTTCGAAAACTGGAACTTTAATGTCGACCCATTATTGGTGCTTGGCACTGCATGACCTCGAAAACAAAATGGCGACGCTGTTGTCGTATCTGGGCGTCCGCCATCTTGCAGAGAAACGAATTTTTAGAGAATGTGAAAGAAATCAAGCTGCGGGATGAATATTTTTTGGCTTGGTGTTGATGCTATGACGTTATAGCGGGGGAACTAGATTTTGTTATTTATCTAAGAATAAGAACTGTTTAGCTAAACATTTTCAGCAGATCTTTTAATGAAGACTGATTTTTTTTTTCTAATTTGTTTTGGATTAAGAATATTATGGGAATGTAGTTTTTGGAATTCATTAAAAATTTACTCTAGTGAATGTTAAACGGTTTTTGTTAGTTGCTTGAAATTATGAAGCTTAAGCTTAAAACATTTCAAGTTTTCTACGAAACCTTTTTCTAATTTGTTACATGTTTGAGATTGAGGTTTATAATTTATTAAATAAAAAATATAGTAATATGCATCATTGGATAATATACCCAATTATTCAGAACAGTTTTATGATTAACAAAAAAAAAATTGGTTAAACAATTTTATCGTAAAGAATTTAAATTATTTTTTACTTTTAATTAACTTTTTATTAATTAACTTTTATAAATGCAATCTAAATATAGCTAGGGTATTTTTGATGTTGTAATCAAGTGCAAAATCCTTATTTATAATCAATGGTTAATTAATAGCTTAACAATTTGAATAGTTTACTATTAATTTTATCAAATCATAATGCGTTTTAAATATTCTACGAAATCATCCTCAAATAGTTATTTTAAAAACGCCTGTGTTCCAAAGAAAAGTCGCCGTCTACATAGTCAAATCAATAATGGGCAAAATGTATCTAAAAGAAAGTCATATTAGAAAAGGTTAATTTTATCAGCATATACATTATTTTAACGTAAAAAAGTGGTGGGAAAATAACACATTGATACATCCATGCGCAAATAACTAAAAAATGTAAACTATATTGTTTTCTAAAACATTTATAACAATACTATAATATTCATTTTAAATTATACAGTAACATCTATAAAGCAGATGCTGAGCTACATTTCGAAAAATACAGGCGTGCTGACCTTCAACATAATTTTTGCACTAATCATGAAAAATTATTTGGTCGCCAAACGACCAATATCTCTTGTATTTGAGAATTTTGTAAATTCCCAAATTAGAACATAACTAATGTCTGTATGAGCTTGCACTAAACCAATAAATTTAACATTAAATATTTTTTTTCGGTAACATTTCGGCGATTTTTGTGTTACAACTATATAGCGATTATTAATAACACTTTTTTATTATGATATGCATGCCTAAAACATTTTGTTTGGCGATTAAATGTTATAATTCAGATCCGATGATAATTTTTTTAAAAGCGTGAAAAACACGTGATCCTTATATCTCATCACACCAACTACCAATAATATTCATGCCCTAATAATCTCCTTTTTCATAAAACAGCCCATTCATAAAACATATCTCCCCGTTTCATAAAACTATCATCAATGTTTATCTTCTATCGTTTTTATTTCTTTTTTCGGGTATCTTATCTATCAGTATTTTCGTTTTTTTTCTTGTTTCATTATCTATTTATTTATATTCGACATTGTTTTTCTATGTCTGCGCTCAGAACAAACTTGTGTTGAACTCGTGCTGTTTAAACACAAATATTGTGTAAAAATGGCTACAATATTGTGTTGATGATATACGAACACAAATTTGTGTTGTTCCCACTCAACGGACAATTTAAAGAAGAAACGATTGTTACATCCATGCGCAATTAACTAAAAAATGTAAACTATATTGTTTTCTAAAGCATTTATAACAAAACTATAATATTCATTTTAAAGATAGTGATATCTATATTTTTACTTTAGTATATATATTTACTTTAGTATAGTCATTTATCCGAAACGTTAAAAGAGAGCAGATGATGAGCTACATTTCGGAAAAATGCATAGGCACGCTGACCTTCAACACAATTTTTACACTAACCATGAAAAATTATTTGGGCGCAAAACGACCAATATCTCTTGTATTTGAGAATTTTGTAAATTCCCAAATTAGAACATAACTTATGTCTGTATGAGCTTGCATGCACTAAACCAATAAATTTAACTTTAAATATTTTTTCTGTAACATTTCGGTGATTTTTGTGTTAAAACTTTAGTGATTATTTTTTTCCTTCATATGAATAAGTCTTGCATAATATGGCCGTATCCAAATTTTGTATTTCAAAATCTCCTTATCAAAATACTTAATTTGATTTTTTGATATGACTCATTAATGGCGACTGACAAGCAAATTTGCTAAATCTTCCGTTTTTATTCGGTAATATAAGAGTTAATGATATACATGGGTTAAGATTCTAATGGACTAAAATTATGCAATTATTGGAGCCAATAATACTTTAACAAACGAAAATACAGTAGCAGAACCTCTATTATCCGATCTAATTGGGATGGAAGTAGGTCGGATATTCGAAAATTCCGGATAATAGAAAATTTTCATCAAGTAATTATTGCTAAAAACTATTGGTGTAGATTAGACTTCCTGGGCAAAAAGAAAGTAATAAAGCAATATTTTTAATTTCTGAGCGGAGTTCTTGCCAGAAATTCGCTTTTACTTTTTTAGTTACTGAAGTTTTGCTATCTTAAAATCACCGCAGTTTCCCGATTTCATAAACCCCGATAATTTCATGATTTGAGAATCGGTGCCACAATTCCAATTTCAGAACCATCGGGGACTGGGGAGCCCAGTCGGTTAGGCGCTCGCCTAGCATGCGGAAGGTCCCAGGTTCGGGTCCGGGCATCGCCAAAATAACTGCCCACCTATAAACGGCCCGTGCATCCAAAAATGTCCGACGAATAATACCCCGTGTAGAGGGAGTGCACGTTAAAATACGCTCCAAGTCCCAACGCTGCGTACGATGTCGCCCTTAACGGTTGCGTTGGGTGCCAACTCGGGTGTCGGCTCGTCACTTGACTGTGGTTCTAAAATACGACGCCCGTTGCCAATAGCCCTCGTGTAGCTCTAGTGCGACGATAATTCAAGCTAAACTAAACTTCAGAACCATCGGATAATTCCGATTTCAAAATCGCCGGAATGGACAATTACAGCGTTTTCCACAAACATATTTATTCGATTAAGCATATTAAAAAACCTCTAAAACTCAAGTATTTCTGGTTTTGATGTATTTATTTTTAAATTCATTTTTAAAGTTAATGATACGTCACTCCTGTTAAACCTCTCTTAGCATAACAGATGACGTAACGGTTGGCTTTTTTTTTTTGTTCTTGGCGTGTTATTTCGTATCACGTTTCACTCTATCGCTTTTGAAACTGTGAAACGTGCTTTCATCCTTATTAAACTCTTAAAAAAATTATGCTATTTTACAGAAACATGTCATGTTCATTCCAGTTAATTTCTTCAAACATTGAACGATTTCACTCTACTATTCCGATCAGATCCAACAGTCAAGTTCTGCAATAGCTCATACGCGCTCTAGGGTGTGTATTTTAACGAACAACCAAACTTGGAACAAGCTGTTTAACTTCCTTGATATGAACTGGTTACAAATAATATTGTCTTCTTCTTTTAATGAGGTTTCGCAGAAATTGTAAGGTTTACTATTTTATAAAGTGTATTACAGCATAGATCGAAACATCGCCAAAAACATAACAGTTGACGTCAGAGCTGTTTTCAGTGACGTACATTTTCGGCAAATTTCAAATGCATTTTTTGTTGAAATTAAACATATTTGTGAATATTTAACCTTACATTCGGAATCTGCAGCTTCTAATGTACCAGAAACACACATATATTATGAATTTCGCGTTTCATGCAACTTGTCCATTCCTGCCATTAAATGTCAGTTGCGGCCTATTACTTTCCCATATTAGTGGGATGCGGGAGGCCAAATCAATTGATTTGCACTTCGCTATTATCAGATGTTCAGTGCAAATTCTTCATGGTGGGCTCCCGAAATCTGTCCCCACTTGACCTTTAGACAGACTGCCAATGGTAAAGTCGAACAGAAACTTATCAATAATTCTTGTGTGTAGACAAATCATTCGTCAGGGATATTGGATAAGTTAAGTTCTCCTTTTATCTATATTTGTTGTGAATTTATCTGTTGCGTAGCTGCGAACTTGAAACTCCAAGTATGCGTGAGCCATCTAAATTCCACTGCTTTACATATTCCATCGTTTGTGGGATACAAGGCTGGATTAGGGGGATAACAATTAACGATTTTTAATAATCTGTGATTTATAGAAAATAATGAATTTTTTGAATACCAGTCTGTTCTTTTGCACATCGATTGTATTAAAAAAAAATAGGAACCGCCAAGAGTGCCAAGACACTATCGGGAAACCTTCACCCTTCACGTCAGAAAAACTTGTCTTTTCACGCAATTTTCCCTGATTTTTGAAAATGATTTCCGATTCTATATCAAATAGATTATTATAATATTAATATTAACAATACTTCCCTGTTGCGTAATTTTTCTGTTAGGGATCTTGGTGTGACGTTTAATAGTAAGCTTGATTTTTCCGAGCACATTCAAATTATTACAACTAAAGCTTACAAAATTCTAGGTTTCTTAAAACGCAAAACTACTAATTTCACCAGTCGAAAGGCTTTGGAGGTTTTGTATTTTGGCCTGGTTCGCCCTAATCTTGAATATTGTACCCCGATATGGGATCCTTACTACGAGAATAGCAATAGTGTCATTGAACGTGTACAGAATAATTTTTTACGTTTTTTGTATTTTAAGAGTTTCAACGCTGCTTCTCGGGAAGTGCCTTCTAGTGTACTCCGTAATATGTTTAACATTTTTACCCTTAAGTCTAGACGTCCAGTTTATTGTCTTTTGTTTTTTTTATAAAGTTATTAATAATATGATTGATTCTACTTACATTACTAGTACTATAAAATTTAATGTGCCTTCTAGAGTTACACGTAATCGTTGTTTGTTTTATTTGAATTCTAATCGGAATAACTGCATTTTAAATTTTTGTCTATAAATTTTATAAAACTTATCAAGTTCCTCAGACACACTATTATATTTTTTGTATGCCTTTTAATGTTTTTAAATCTAATTGTCGGAGGTTATTCTCTTTGTAATGTTTTTCTTTTTTGTGTGTTTTTGTTGTTTTCATTGTCTTTTATGATGTGCATTATAATTGGATTTTTCTGTTATGTGCATCTGAAACAAATAAATAAATTATTCCGTTAGAGGGGATGAATCGGTTGCGGTTTTGAAAGAATTCGTGGACTTTTTTTTCTATTCGTATTGTATTCGTCAGACTTTTCAATGGGTTTCTGAATTTTAAAACTTTAACCTGATTTTTTGTTGCATATTTCTAGTCTATACCTATTTAAAAGTAACATACTAAAATTCCCCATGCTCTGTAACTCAAGTAGCTTTTTTAACTACAAAAACACCACTTAAGGAGATATCAACTAATTAAATGTATATTATATATAGGTATACTCCTATTCATTAGGAATTGAAATTATAAAAAAACCGTCTTGAGATCTAAATATTATCTATTTACTATATATATAGAATCAATATTATCTAAAACCGTTTTATCTAAGTCTTTTTCTAATGCATTTCTCAAATGAAGCAATCCAGGGGAAGAACCCCTTGATTGACTAGGAATCTTTCAGTATTCAGGTCTGCTTGGCGGGCATTGGCGATAGGAAACCGGTTTCCAATCGTCCTTGGTTCTTCTCTCGGTACAAGCTTTCAGGGTTGCCGCGAGAGAACCAAGTGAAAAATCAGTTTCCTAGCACCAGTTTAGGCGATGACTTGCTATGGTCACCAAAGAGGCCTGATACGGAGGGATATCCAGTCGATGAAGGGGTTTTTCTCCTGGACTCATCAAATCTGCTGCAGTTTCAACTCGATTAAAAATCATCCGATCGATTAGCCTTTTTTGTGCTTATTTTGTATAAGTCTCTTTCTAAAATTTCTTACCAGTTTTTCAGTTGCATGTAAAATGAAACTTTGGCAATTTCTTAAATTTCATTTTTATCCCACAATCGTTTTTGTATTGGCAATACCTCTAGTTTAAAATCCCGACTTTCACTTTTCTGGTTTAACTGTAAACTAAACTAAGCAAAACATACAAAATCTCTCCGCCAAATCGCCAAGCACAGTACCTCACTCAAGGGTTGTTATAGATTTAATCTTTTATCTCTTCCTCGCAGTTAACATTCGGTGTGGAGGGGACTGGATGACCTTGAGTTAGTGACTCGGATCAAATGTTGTTCCCTCTTTCCCTCCTTCAAGATTGCATCCGATCCGATATTGATGTAGGAAAAAAACGGCTTATGATCCGTCTTTATCACCAGCTGAAGGGTTTTATTGACTGAAAAAAGTAGCGGATCTGTAGACTTGGTTGTTAATTGGTGTAACTGTAGCGTAATTATTGATAATTATTAAGATAATTTAATTAAAAGAATGAACAATAATAATTTATTAATGCATTGAGTGTTAGACATTATATATGTAATAGAATAACATCTACAACACATGGGAGTATAATTCTTGTTTATATTTAATCTAGAAAGGAAGGAATATTGGACGTCCAAAGAGTGGTTTATTGTAAAGAAAGCATATTTTTGAGTTTGTAAAGGACAGGGGCCGGAGTCGTAGCTCGGCACGCCAAAAGGCACACAACTTTACATCTCGAGGTCTAATTGAAAAGTCACAATATTTTTAATGGTTGCGAGAAGAGTGGATCAGAAGTCAAAACAAATTCTTCTGCGTCTGCAATTTCCCTGGGAAAGAATGTATTGACGCCTATCAAAACGTGGGAACTGTTCGATGGAACGACAAGACATTAATTGAGAGTTACTAAGAAAGAACTGAATATTCAAATTTATAGAGATTTGTGTGGTTAATATTATAACTTTATAGAGATTTGTACGATATATCACATGTATAACACTCAAAAGGTTACACGTAATAATATTCCGTTAGCAAGTAACTATAATTAAGGGCCGGGATGACATGGTTGGTAGTGATAAACTGGCATCCCTCAGGTTGCGAGTTAGTGCCCTGCCGGCCAAAGACTACCGTGTATAATTATGGTGACTGGTGCAGTTTAAAGTCCGCCGTGGTTCCAGGGTTGGTATAGTGCTGCCTTCTATCGCGTTGTTTTTGAATGAGGTGGTAAATGACTCCAGCCAGAGAGAGTGGTAGTCATTGAGCTAGAATTAAATTTGACGGATTTGAGAACATATTCGACGGATGGCCATAAAATTGTGTATTCCTCATGAGGGCATCAAAATAGAGCCTTTCTGACCCTTTAAATGAATTTTTAAAAAACGTCACCCTTTTGTCAACTTCATGTACAGTCCCTGGACAAATTATTAGACGCACTGTATTTTTTTAGTAATTTTATGTTTCTTAAGAGTTGTTATGCAATAATGGTATATTTAAACTTCAATATTATTGATTTTTATTTAAAAGAATTGTTGTAGACTACATATTTGTATTTAAAATAATAAAACGGTACAATATCACCCGGTAATTAATATTTTACATGAAATCTTGCAGTGCGTCTAATAATTTGTCCAGGGACTGTATACGTATAGACAGACTTAAAATAGGGATGGTGGGTAGTAGAAAGAGGTTACTAAACTTATATAGGCTACTAACTAAAATTTCGTAATAACGTACTGTTTTCTAGAGCTCAGCCTTATGTCAAACAAAACAACCAAACCAAACGTTTTCATATACAGTGAAACCCCGATTTTACGTCCCCCGAATCTACGTTTTTCCCGCATTTTACGTTTTTTTCATCAGGTCCCAGCTTTTTCCGTATACTGTAATGTTAATTTAACCCGGATTGTAAGTTTGTTATTTATGGAATTTCCCGCATTTTACGTTTTCCCTGGAAAGTAAAAAAAAAGAAAAATTGTTCTAAAATAAGAAATATTTTTCCCATTCCACAGGCTCCTGTTTTCTGAAACCGGTTTTTTCTCATGGATCCTGGTTTGGCTTAGTTGGCTGTACGATGAGCTGGAAGATATCTTAGTAAAGTGGTTTAAAGAAGCTCGTGCCGCGAATGTACCTATAAATGGCGCGATACTAAGAAAAAAAGATTTTTGCATTCTATGTACTATTTCCCGTATTTTACGTTTTTCCCGTACTTTACGTTTTTTTTACCCAGTCCCTTGAGAAACGTAAAATCGGGGTTTCACTGTATTACGTTTCTCATAGTCAAACGCTTTAAACGTGATTTAAACGTCTTGACGTCAAGTAGTAGTGGATGAAACTTAACAAATTTAAAAATTATATATATATTCTTAAACAGATAAGTTGTATTCCACGTTTGTGTATCAAAAGGGAACGGAAGCACCCAGTCTTTAATAAAATTCATTTCTTAACAAAAAATTTTAAAAATTGCAGTGCCGTTCTGAACCAAATGTCTTAGATAAAAAAAATAGTAAATATTTCATCTTACATAATGAAAAAAGAAAATCGGTTCTTTTTACAACAACAAAATATTTGCTGGTGCCATAAAAATTCCGTATAATTAATTGGATTTTTTAGGTAGATAATTTAAATTTTTAACTTTTATTTATATTAAAGTTTTCTGGTTCTGACAGGTTTTTTTTATAGTATTACTCAAAAACGTGACTTGCGTTCTACACTCTTAAAACAAACGAGCGGTTTTAACTCAGTCTGAGTTAATTTCCACTCCTTTCCGTGCCGAAAATGCACTTCTCCTATAGGAGTGAATTTCACTCTTTTTCGGAGTGGGTAAAAGAAATAAAAGAAAACAATCTGCGTCCTACACTCTTAAAACGAGCGGTTTTAACTCAGTCTGAGTTAATTTCCGCCTCTTTCCGGTGCCGAAAATACACTTCTCCTATAGGAGTTAATTTCACTCTTTTGTTTTAAGAGTGTATCTTTGAGTTAGATTTGTAGGCGCGCCACTTTCGTACGGTGGAATTTTGGGATCAATAGCACCGAAAGTGATTAGTCATTGAAAAAATTCTGTATTTCAGAATGGAAAAGTTTTGGATCTGCTCATTGATATATACAGTTTTTATATCGAATAATTCAAGACTTCAATCAGTGATATATGTTGAAATTTTACGTAATTTAATATTCTAACGCTGAAAGATCATGCTTATTATATAGTTATGCCACTTTTCGAGACCAGTTCGATA
Source organism: Oedothorax gibbosus (assembly GCA_019343175.1). Classification (NCBI taxonomy): domain Eukaryota; kingdom Metazoa; phylum Arthropoda; class Arachnida; order Araneae; family Linyphiidae; genus Oedothorax; species Oedothorax gibbosus. Next base: position 21,699,286 of record CM033275.1, read on the forward strand.
GATTTCTAAATCGATAAAAACCCATTTTTTAATATTCATAATATCAAACTAATCAATGACAAAATCAAATATTCTTTTTTTCGTAGTTCAACCTTCGCTACTCCCATATACAGGTGAGCCAAACAATAGATATTTCCGTTCTTCCGATAGCAAAAATGCAAAAAATGATATTAAAAAAAATATCTGAACAAAGGGAACAAAAAATGCCGGAGATTGAATACTTTTCATCTTTCCTCCACTGTATCTAATCGATAAAGACAGATTCGGGCTTGTTTGTTAGCTTCTTTTGATGAACAGTTGCTGGGGCCTCTTATGATCAGTCGGTTACTTATTTTTCAGTTTTTATTAAAATAGGCTTCAATTTGATTATTATTGAGTTGGAGGTAAGATTAGGTCCGTGGAACTAAAGACAATTAAGACTTCTAAAAAATTTAAAGTTTTTATTTTGTTTTTGCTTGCAATGCATTTTTTTCTTAAAATACATTAACACTTTCAAAAATTAAAAAAAAAAACTTTTTTAATGAAGTCCGCATTTAAAAAAAACTGCATGAATAGGCAAAAACAAATTAAATTTACAGACGATACGTATAGGGGGGTAAATTCTTTGTCTTAAAAGTTTACACAAAAAAAATATTCTTGTAAAAATAAATGCCTTTACATATAAAAAGTATAATTACTTGTACTATACAATAGAAACAGATCTGTAAATGTGTTGAAAATTTTCCTTTCTCTAGGAGAATTTTATTTTAACTTTTCTTTCGATATTTTTACTAAAAGAAGTGCAAATAAAAATTTGCTTGTGGATATGACTCCATTTTGCATCTAGCAGTTAAAAAAAATGTTGGAGACAACACAAATTCCACTAATTTATTACATTTGAAAAAGTTTCATCACGCTGATCCTCAAATAACAGGTGAAAGGAACTGTTTGTTTCCTTAAGACCAAACAAAGAGTGCCGCCTGATTGTCTTTTAATTGAATCGCTTATCGCTAGAGCGAATCGAAACGTTTTGATTGGTTGATACTAGCCGACTATTGTGACGTTTTCTTTGCTTCTACAGCATTATCTATTTTGACGTTTATATTGAAAACTAAAGACAGCCCTGAACATTAGATGAAAGATTACGTATATTTTTAATGTCTTTTTTGGTGCAATCATTTCTTTAAATCTAATCACAAATCAAAAAATTGTACAAAAATGCCAATTTATAAAGAATAAAAGCAGCCTTTTTAGATGATCTTTGAATAAATCATACGATAAATTCTTGTCAATGTCATAATGAAAAATCATTAAGTATAACTTTGTGATTTGAAATTACTGGTAAGAATTCTTAACTAAATTGAGCAGCTTGATGTTAAAAAAAAAATCCAGAATTTGCCATTGAATTCCGTAAGCATTTGTCAAGCAATATAATACATAGTTTCTGCGATTAAATCATTAAGCATTTAAAGGAAGTAATTCATTAATTATAATATTTTAACGTTTCTTTTCAAACTGTGGAAATCATAATTCATGACTAAAAAAGTATAAATGAGAACATTAAAAGACTAATCTCTACTTTCATCAGTAAAAATAAATCAGGAAAATTTACTTTTTAGACTATTGACAAAAAACACTTGCCATGCTAAAATAAGTTTTCTGCTTTAGCTTATCGAAATAAAAATATAAAACAATGAGACCACAGTAAAGAACAAATTATTTAGGACCAAAGAGTTCTATAATAGGGTAGATACTGAACCTGGCAACAGCACCATGGACCAACACGGAGTCAATATAGGGCAGCATGTGGGGCCGATGGCCGAGTGGTTTGGATCGCAGGCCATAACGCTAGCAGTCCGCGCTCTGTAACAGGTGCGGGTTCGATTCCCGCCTTTGCCCTGGGTGTACTTCCTTTCTCAGTATCAAAATTATAAATTAACTAGCACTTTTGCCACTCTATTCGGGCTCCGTAGTGAGCCATGGCTGCCGATGGCAGCTCAGTACGAGTCGTTCCTCTACCCTACTATAGAACTCTTTGTTTAGGACGAATTAACTAACATTAGAATTTTAAAAAAAATTAAGGTGAACGTTTTTATTTGGTGGTCAACGTTTTTATTTAGTAAAAAAATGCATGAATGCTATTCTCAAATGAGACTTCAATGTGTTATAATTCTTAAGTTATGACTAATCATTAAAATTAGCAGGCTAAAATGTACATTGTGTTGCAATTTACGCTATCAAAATACAAAAATTTAAATAGCCGGTACACCACGTCTAAGAGGATTAAATTAACAGTTAACATAACCAAAGAAAATTCCTCAATATTTTGCATAGCTCTAGTGCGGAGATAATTCAAACTAATCCTCAATATTTTTCTGATGCAATTTAAATGCAGAATTTTATCATTCCCTATATCAAGCGCACTTTGAAAGTGGAAAAAAAAATATTTCCTATCCGATTACGCATCCACTTCCTATGTAGGAGTAAAGTTGTTGCGAAAACATCTGACATCATCAGTGACGTATGAGTCTTTTGTAGGGCGTCAGAAGAGTGTGACGTTGCTTTCTTACGTCAGAGGTTTAAGGAATTTTCCAGATTTGGCCAAGTATTGTTACTTGGCATATTTTGTGCTTTTTTTTCATCGGATCTTTTTAATTTGGTTTGGGCTAGTAAAAATTATCGTCGCACTTTTAAGCTACACGAGGGCTATTGACGACGGTAGTCGTAATTTAGAACCACAGTCAAGTGACGATCCGAACCTGAGATAGGCACCTAACGCAATTTTTTTCGGGCGACTTCTACGAGAAGTGGGGACGTTGAAGCATATTTAACATGCACTCCCTCTACACAGGGTATTATTAATCGGACTTCTTGGCTGCACAAACAGTTTATAGGTTTGCAGTTAATTTTTCAATGCCTGGACCCGAACCTGGACCTTTCCCATGTACGGCTAACATCTTACCGACTGAGCTAACCAGTCCCAAACTTTGGTTGGTCTTTTGTTTTAAACCCATTTATTCCCAGTAGATAAACAGAAAGGAACAAACATGAATCAATTAGAAAGGAAAACAAATGACGTCTAACATGTGCTAGGAATTCGTGTACCGATTTTGAAGTCCGTAGCACTTTTACGAGCTGTAGTGGTTTCAGAGTTCACAAGTTACTTTGTGAAATAAGTATCCTCCAAAACGTGTAGAAAACACAACCTCCGTTTCGGATTTTCAGCCTCATCACAATACTTTAATTACCTTATTTTTCATATTAGGTAATCGAAAACTATTTTATAATCATCTTAGATTTTTAAGTTTTATTTCACCCGGCGAAAACCTTACCCCAGTGGTAACCACGCAAGCGTCCTGTTCACACAATGCAGAGAATCAAACTCTCCAACCACCTAATCAAACCAACGCCCTCTACCGTCTTTCAAATCAAAACTGACAACATCCCCGAAAATCCAAACCTACCAATGCTCAATCTCCATTTGTATACGGCTCCTCTATTTCAAAGCCCTCTACCGTCTTTTAAATCAAACTCGCTACGTCCCCAAAAATCCAAACCAACAAATACCCAATCTCCATTAGTATACAGGCCCCTCCAAGTTCGAACCCCTCTACCGTTTTCCAAAACAAAACCCACAAAATTCCAAACCTACAAATACTCAATCTCATTTTGCATACTAGCCCTCCATTTCAAAGTCCTGTGCCCTCCAGACTATTTTTCCCGAAAGCGTCGGTTTGTTTTCAAAGGACGAGAAGCACCCCCCCCCCCTCTCTCTCTTTCCCTTCTGGTTTATATTTATTCTTCTTTTTGATTTTGTTGTTTCGTTCCACTGCTGTGAGGCTGTCATGTGTGACAGTCCCAGCTTTTTCCCATTCAGAAAGTGTACAGGGTTGCTGTGTTTGGCTGCGTTGCGCTTGCTAGGCAAAAATTATGACATGAGTAAAAAATTATAACATGAGAAATTCCTTTACATTTTGTAACAGTTCCTAGTTTCTTGGGTTTTGAAAATTATTTCTCTTCCAAAACAACCTAAATGTGGCATGATGGGTGTTTTTAATAACTCCCATGTTTCAACTTTCAACGGACTTTAGACATGTCTTCTTCAAAGCCCCTTACTAAATGATACATAATTGAAAAAAATAAACTTTCTAAATGACTTATGAGGAATATTATATTTTCGGAAACTCTAATCATTTACTTAATACCGCCATAGCAATGACCGACTTTTCACCTATTTAAAAAAAATCTACTTGTAGAACCGCAATAACCTTTTCTCCATTGGACTAACTTTCTATTCATCCTTTATTAAAATAAAAGTCTATACAAAAATGATAGATTGGATAACATCGTAGTTGTATGACAATAAATATAAAGATAAATAAAATGACGTTAAGCATTTAAAAATAAATTGTAAAATATCTTTACTTTTTGATGAGAAAAAAGGTTTTACATCTGTACGAAGTAAAATTTGACAACAAAACTAAAAACTCGCAAAATTCTATTCATTAGTCAGCAAGAAAAATTTGGGTTTTAACAGAAGTAGCCTTTTTCCACGTAGAAGCTATTGTTCAAAGTTATATTTATTTTTCTAATTAACAATTATTACATTTTGGCTCCGAAAGTTGGCCTCTTGGCGTCAACCCTCCACGTTCTGCAATCCATTTTCCCAACAACCCTAGTTCTAAAAGCAGCAGAGTACAACTCCGCCCCGATTTGTTCGACGCAGATCAGCAAATAAGAGGCGAGCTTTCCGCCTGTGAACTTTTTTTTATTGTTGATATTATTTATGAGGGTGATTTTGTTTTGGTTATTTTTTCTACGAAACCGGTTTTTTTTTTCTTTCGTGCTTCCCTCTCTTCATGGTAATGAATAGATAAAAATGCCAATTATATCGAAGGTGATGGAAAAACGTTCGAGGCAGCTGTTTTTTTTCGTGTATTGATTTTTTTTATAAATTGTTGAAGTTAAATATTTAATAAAGGATGTTTAAAGGTAAACATAGATATTTAAAAAAGTATTTAGTTGAAAATTTAATGTTTTTTTTAGCTCGCTTATTTTTTTTACTTGCATTAAAGTGTGGGTGCATTAATTGTTTCATTATTATTTGACACTTTTTTAGTTTCAAAATTTCCCTAAGATGTATTAAAAAAAATTAAAAAAATTTAGAAAAGCGAATTATTTACAAGAATGTTTCTAACCAATGCAATGACCGGTTAGCGAACCGTCAACTATCGGTTTCTTCGCTGACTCCCACTCCAAATGTATGGGTCCATTACCCATAATTCATTCTTTGTTGTGCTTATTTAATCCCACGTCACCTTTATAAAAAAATCATAACTACTTAACTATATCCACATTTTACTGAGACTCCCTATGACTAAGCGATAACCTTCGCGCTACCATACCACAGTCCCAGGGTTCGAATTGCGGATTTGGCAAAGTTATACCTTCAATAGGTCGATAAATTATTACAAAGCTAGATTTGGAACTAAACAATGGAGGTGTCGGTGTTTTACAACAGTCTGACCGGAACATCTGCTAAAATACATGCCATTGCCGACTGTCTCGTAAGCTAAAACGGGCACCCCAGGTTTTGGCACTCTGGAGTTTATTTTAACAATCCTATACTAAGGGTCCGCAGCTCTGTAATATGCAAAAACTTTCACATGATTTTTTTATTAAAGACTATCCACAGTAATAAAATCCTCCAGATAAATAGGTCGTTGGCAAATTCTTCGTGAAATGAGAGGAGATACTACACGTCTTTACCTGCGTTGGGAAAAATTTAAAAATAGAAATCGCGACGCAATCGCATATTTTCATATTTTACTCTCCATACAGCATTACGGAGCAAATGGGCTGTTTACGCTATTTTTCAAAACGGATTATTATCAGATCATGTAGGGTTTTTTTTTAAAAATATCATGGAGATTTTTAAATTTAATTTTAAACTTGCGTCTGTCTAAAAAGTCTGTTTAAATTATTTTAGACAGACTTTTTACTTATTTCTTAAATAATAGACAAGAGTAGTGAGAACATTTTTACATTACATTTTGAAAACTAATTTAGTTTTTGTTATTTTTAGGCTATTTACTAATCTAGTTTCTCCGCTTGTAAAATAACACCTCCGTTTATTTTCTCAAACAATCATCCAAAATAATACCCTTTTTTTATAACAAAGTTAATCAATTCAGTTTATCAATATAAAACTACTTGATCAAACCACTAAACACATTTATTCTTAAAACTAACAGGTACGAATACTACATCGTTCTTCCTTCTCATCCCCTTAACGCAAAAAAAGACCCTCCATTCACTCCCTCAAGATAAGAGTCGGTTCATTCATAGATACTCGTAAAAAAAAGATAAAAATAAGAAAGAAAAAGCAGAGAGGCAAGCTGCCTCAATTTGCCGTAACCGTGTTCATTTCTTCACCTGCCCCCTTTTAGTGCCCCTCAATGGAGTGAAAGTGTTCTATTTTGCGGGATTTTTTTTATTATCGTCTGCCCCTTTATGCAACGATCGGTGCCTCTCTTTCTCTCCGTTGTGTTAAAGATTTTTTTTGTGTAGTCTGTAATGCGTGAAAAGGGAAATTCCACAAATGTTTTCAAAATTAAAATTAATTTAGGAAATTAGCAAGGGATGTTGGGTAAATTTTTTTTAAGCCTGTGATGTGCGTGTTTAAAAACATATTTAAAAAGGGTCGATAACATTTAAAATATGTATATGTTCAATCACTGTTCCGTCAATTATTTTAAAATATATTTCAAACATACTCTCTAATTTACTATACTACCTCCAACAAATTAATGCATAATGCACAGTATTGTCTTATTAAAAAAAAGCCTTATAAGATATTAACAAATTATTAGCAACTAAATTAACAGAATCCTTTAACCACGAGTTTCGTCTGGTCATAAAGCCAATTAATTAATATTCTTGCTTTATGTATAGAAAAATGCAAGAGTACGATGACAAATACAAATTAAAAAAATCTTTTTAATGAGACTATGATACTTAAAAAAAATTTATCTTTTTTTGCATCTTATCGACTTGTAAAAAAAAATATTAAATGTAATTTTTTTTTAATTTTAGAAAAGTTCGGTGTTTGATATAACCTTGCCTATGCCAAAGCTCAATAATAAACTCTTTATTTCTGTCTAAAAATGTCTAAATCCTTTTCATCCGCATAACCTTGAAGTGCCAATACTACGTAAAAGGTGACAGTCCCCTATCCCCCCTTCCCCCTTCTCCCATTTCATCCTCTTTTGGGTATTAAAAAACCCTCTCGAAATGCAGCCCATCCATTGGTCAGTCTAGACACGTCCATTATTTGCCGGGGCACATTCCCTGTTTATCTGGCTGTTCGCACATAAAAACCTCCCGACCCTCGAAATTTACATAATAACCCCCCTTCCCGAAAAATCACGTATTAGGCCTTGCCGCTAAGGACAACAAATAGGAATGAAATGAGGGAAACGTCCGGGTATTTATTACCAGTTACTGAATATTATAGGAAATGTGTATATTTTATCTTGTATTTGGTTCTTCATTAGTCACTTTAAGCGCTAGTAAAAATTACGAGGCAATTCGTCAATAACCCGTGTATAGTGTGACGTTAATTCAGCCATATTTTATTTTTAGCTGTTTTACGCTAACTGGCCAAACGTTCTTCAATGGGCTTGTTTCAGGTGACGTAATTCCTTCTAGCACTCATTCGTAAGCTTCCTTCGACCTAATAGCCCTGATGTAGCTCTAGTGCGACGGTATTTCAACCTAACTGAACTTAAGCTTCCTTCGATTAGTGCTCCGATTGGTGCTATGTTCCAACGTGGCATTGATTCCTCAATCGAAGCTCGGGAAAGAATTTATTTTATTTAGCATTTCTGATGCCACTCAGACCGGAAACATGAAGTTTTATTCGATATCGTTGCAGGTATTTGTTAAATGCTACACTCTTAAAACAAACGAGCGGTTTTTACTCAGTCTGAGTTAATTTCCACTCCTTTCCGTGCCGGAAATGCACTTCTCCTATAGGAGTGAATTTCACTCTTTTTCGGAGTGGGTAAAAGAAGTAAAAGAAAACAATCTGCGTCCTACACTCTTAAAACGAGCGGTTTTAACTCAGTCTGAGTTAATTTTTACTCCTTTCCGGTGCCGAAAATGCACTTCTCCTATAGGAGTGAATTTCACTCTTTTGTTTTAAGAGTGTACCTAATAATACCGTTTTGAATGTACCTAATATGCGAATCAGATCTAACAAAAAACAGTACCTAATCTCTACAAATAACACATACCAATACCAGTCATCAGAATGCCCACCAGCAAATCACATTCACTAATGAAAGGGCGGTACCCTCCCCCCCCCCCCCCCCGCCACAATCGGTAAAGTGGCATTACTCACCCTCTACGGCAGGATGTTGCTCTCGACGGTAACCATGGAAACGCGACGTTGACTTGCTGGGGCGGCAGAGTTGTAGTTGGTCAACGTATTTGAAGTGCAGGATCCGTAGTTCGTTTTATACATCCACGATATTAGAATGCTATGTATTTCGATGTTGTTTGTGTTTACCCAAGTCAGATCATACGGAAAATAAGCTTTTCTCAATGTAGTATATCTATATACAAATGCAAAAATTGACTACCAATTGCAGGTCAGGGGCTCAGCAAGGTGTTGCTAAAAAAAATTACAACCCTCCGATAACTATCAAGATTTTTGAATTCTTCCACTCTCTGCAGAGTACACAACACAACCTGGTAAAAAGTTTCACTCGTGTTTTCTTACCTCAGCTCCTTTGAAACACATTTTTTTTTAAAATTTATAGGGCATATAATGAGCCCCCCCCCCCTCCATATAATGAGGGCCAGGGGGAATTCAAAAGTTCAATTATTTAATTTAAATAGTTAACTAATTAAGAATTATTCAATTGTAATTATACACAAATAATGGTAAATCAACTCCTAAATCCTTTAAAAAAAAACTTAGAATATTGTGACACCATAGTTATTTTGAAAAAAAAATTAATAAAAAAAATAACTTAATGCTGTCATCAGATCATAATTAAAAAAAAGAAATTTGAATCATTAAATTATAAAAGAAAATACTGCCTATGTTATAAAATAAAATGAACAAAAATTGAGAATAGAAATTGTACGAATTTCTCAGTTTCTTTAGTTAATGTTTCTCTTGATATTTCTATTTGTCTTAATGAAAGCTTCTTTAATGTCAAATGAAGCCAAACGAAATTTTCTTTCCTCATGGAGGTCTTCCTTAAGATTTTAATAACTTTTCATAAGGGGCTTTTTTTACATCAAAACGGCACACACATGTATAGATCTTGAATATGGTATGAATAACTATAATAAAGTTCTTCTTTTATAGATCTTATTATAGTTATTCATACCATAATTGAAAATATTGATTACTTTCTTTATTTAAGCATTCTTTAAGCTTGATGTCAAATGAAAGCAATACACTCTTAAAACAAACGGGCGATTTTAACTCAGTCTGAGTTAATTTTCACTCCTTTCCAGTGCCGAAAATGCACTTCTCCTATAGGAGTGAATTTCACTCGTTTTGCGGAGTTGATTTTTCACTCCTTTCTGATAAGCCATTTCACTCCTTTCTGAGCGGTCATTTTCGCTCCTTTTTGGATTAATTTCAGATGCCAGCCGAGTGTCTTTTCACTCCTTTTTGAGGAGCTTTTTTTTCACTCCTTTTTAGATTAAAACTACTATGAGTGACTTCCTACTTCTTATTTTAAGAACCTAATTGCTTTTTTCAGCCATATTTATTCATATTAACTATAATGAGTAATTTCCTTCTTATTTAGAGCATTAATTTGTATTGATACTTTTTAACCATATTTAAACAGATAATTTAATAACCAATATTTTTTTTTAATTATAAATTTTCCACCGTTTATCAAATTGATTTTAATGTATTTTCCAGTTCCATGTCTTTTTTTTACGTTACGCATTGTACTTAATAAACATTATATACTGAATTGTTATAGTTTAGAAAATGCAATAATTGATTTTATGTACACAAATTCATTTAAACGTAGATAAACATATAGATTACTTGATAAATATTATGAAATTTCATTTTTTAAGATTTTTTCTAAAGCACCTTTTTAATAAAAAAAGAAGACTGTTTTGTGTTACTTTCTCTAAAGAGTCGAATTAAAAAGATGTTTTTATAATTTTAAGAACATATATTTTGAAAACTGAAAAGTAAGGTGGCAAAAAAATCAATATATTTTAATTCTATGTTAGACTTACTTGTTTTACAATATTGATTGAATATCTACAGTGTTTCAAAACATATCTTTATTTACAACAATAAATAGAAGAAAAGCTAGCAGTTCTATATTAATAAAATCAGAGGAAAATGTTAATTTTAACCAAAAACATAAAATGTTTATTTCAGGCTTATAGCTAAAAAAAAAATTATATTTTGGATTTAACAGATTTTTTTCAAACAAAAAGAATTATGAAATTATTTAAACAAAACACAAAGCAAAATTTTCTGCACAAATTTCAGAGAAGGCACAACTTTAGATGGACGGAACACACGGTGGGATGGGGGAGCCACAACATAATCCGAGGGAAGACAGGCCGGATCTCGCAGGGAGGACCTCCGGCAGCACTTCAGATGATAGAGAGCCTAAATAAAAGAACGAACATGTACTTCGTACAAGTATATAAGAGTAGCGACACTGTGGAGTGACTGGCAACAGGCTCTCCACGCTCTTGCCCGTTTCGTGCCAACCTAGAATCGTTATCGCTTCTAAAGGTGCCAAAGCTAAACCGAAACTGAAGTTATATTCACTCGGGATCCTGACGGGGGAAATTTGTATCTGATTCTTTTGGATAGTACTCGATTTCAACTTAAAGAAAAAGCTTAGCGCTTTGTTTTTTTTGTTTTAGAAAATTTTGTTGTGTATAACATTGATTTTTTCTCTTGTTTCTAACAAAACAGTTTGAAATACTTTGGATTTTCAATAATTTTGTATTTATACATTTCCTTTTATTTTAAAACTTCACTTTACATCCATGTACGATTTTTGGAGATATCAGATTTTAACAATAAAAAAACGCCTACATCTAAAACAAATTAGGATACTTTTAAAAGTTTATTTTAATATATTTAAAAACTGTATTGAGAAGAATAATCGCTATAAAGTAAATAATTCAATTTTAAAAAGGTTTTGTATGGAATTTATGAAGTAGAAAAATAGGTATTCCAGGCTAAATAATTTATTTTTTAGGACTTTCTTATGCATTTGTGAATTTCATTATGTAGTCAAGTACATTTTAAATAATTTGAGAACAATATACCATATCCAAATTTATGATTTTAGAAATAATAAGGGCTACTGTAAAGGCTACAAAGCACTTAATAATAAACTCACTTTTAAAAAAATCGTATTACATGTTACTTTTTATGTTGTATCTTAAAGCGAAAAAAGACATATGGATATAATTATTAAACACTTAAAGTATCTTTAATAATTCATAAATTATTTAATGTAATCATTTAAAATCACAAAATATGTTTTAGGTACAACCTTAACTTTTTTTCAACCTTTACTTACGATAAAATGCATTAAATAAGTTTTAAAATACAAAAATAGCACATTCCCGAATAACACTCAATGCCGTAACAGACATTCATTTGTTTACGTTTTAAAAGAGCGCCAACACTTGAAGCCAACTAGCGCCAAAACGTGGCCAAATATTGTCTGCACGCAAATTCCAAAAATTGCCTTTTTCACTTAAAATAACAACTATTTTTAGCTTTTACGAATTCATAGTCATTCATTGAATATAATACTATGATAAATAGTACTTAAAATTACAGTTATTAAGATTATTATTAACAAAAACTCGATAAAATAGACAATGCAAGTTGGAACAATTCTAAAAAAACTTAAATTACACACCTTAAAACTTGCTAAATACAAAAAATACCTAGTGAAAAATGTAGCTCAGACAATTCCTTATCCATAATATACAATATAAAAGTTAAAGATATCTAAAATTTTGCAGATTAAGCAGATTATCATAAAACGCTCATAATTTCAATCAACGCGCTATGAAGAAAAAATACAGTGGTCGAAAAAGTTGGAAAACGGAAGTGGAGCACAGCCGATCGGCCAATGAGATTGCAGATGCTTGCCTGCGTGCAATCGGCAGGGAGGCTTGGTGTCGCCACTCTGTATAATACTTACTAGTTATCGAGGCACCCTAGAAGATGAGAAGGGACGTCAGGGGAGGGAGGGGGGGACCGGCAGGAGTTCACCTAGGACAGGGACCAGGGAGGACCACTGGTAACTCTACGAGAGAGAGAGAGGACCCGGTGGAAATCTGGCAGCGATTCACCTTGGGCAAAACGGACAGGGACCTTCCAGCAGAAACAGGAAGCTCACAAACCTATGAATGGATTGCAAAAGCAAATCTTGGATTCTGAATAAATTTCACTATTGCTGTTGATTTAGTTTTACAATGACTTTAAAAAAGGTTAAGTTAACTATTAAAATTTTAATAGAACTAAACTCCTTCGTGCAACAGCACATTAGTATGCCAAGGCCTGCTGCGTCCATTTCAGCTTACGTGACCAAGGGCTTAAATAACTTAAAAATTAAATTAATTTTTGTCATATATTGTTTTTAAATATAGTTGGAACTAATAAAAAATTAAATTATAGTGAATATGTAAGTACTTTTATACGTATAAGTACTTTTATTACAAGATTTAAAACTTCTCATTTTTGCATTTTCGTGATATGCATATTTACACACCAATGATTTTACACAAACAATACAATACATCACTGACTACTCATTAAAATTTCCAAACAATTTTTTAAATAAGTAAACTATTATCAAAAGTAAACAATAAAAAAACATACTTTTAGAAATCAAATGAATGCATCAGAAGGAGACACGGGTACCAAACTTTGACTGCCAGAAACCTACAGAAAAATTACATTTAATAATTATGAAGGAAAAATACATTGATTAAACACTGATCAACAATATCATATAAAAAAAGAGTGATTATATTACAAGTCCTATTTGCCTTTTTTTGTTATTGAATGGGTAAAATGTAGATCAAAGTAAAGATCAGGCAACCTTAAGTCATTCAGAAATTGCGTAGAGCATACATACAGTTTGCTGACTTACAATGTCTACCGATTATGAAGCTGGAAAATTGTTAAACCTAAAAGTTGATTATCTCAAACCAGGAATTTTTGACTACTAATATTCACAGCGATCAGATGCAATTCGTCAATAAGATCATACAAAAAAAATACCTTTCTCTTATTTCTGAAGCCTGTAACTGGCAACAAATCTGCTCTGCTAGCATTAGCTAAGCACCAAAGTTTTCTAAGAAAGTGGAGAGGAAAAAATAAATATGAATAAATGAGGTAAAACATTAAAAAAACAGATTTCTAAAACCTAGAAACTATCAGTTTAATTTGGAATTGGATATGCAGACTTCAGTGTTGCATATTTTTTGGGCTTAATTATTTAAAATAACATTCTCAATGCCATATGACGAGAATTCCAACTACAAATAGAATGAACAGTAATTTCAATTTATCGTGTTCACATTAATGAGGTTTGCCTGCAATTGTGTGTAGTTAACACAGCCGCAATATGTCTAAATATCATACAACATTTATAGGACCCTTTAAATTTAATTAATTTTGGCATAAAATAATTAAAAGTATTTTTACCATCTCCATCAGAGAACCTCTCCTTTCTCGTACATATTCCATTCTGATGAAAATTAAATGCAACAACCTGAAAGTAATCAAACAGCATACAACTAGAAAGTTTTAAGATAATATTGAATATATAAACAGATCTAATTCATTAATCTATTTAATGTTTGAATTTAATTAAGTTTGAATTATTGTCGCACAAGAGCTACATGAGGGCTATTGCCAACGGGCGTCGTAATTTAGAACTACAGTCAGGTGACGAGGCGACACCGGAGTAGGCACCCAACGCAACCGTTAATGGCGACATCGTACAAAGCGTCGGGACTTTGGAGGGTATTTAAAGTGCACCTCCTCTACACGGGGTACTATTCTTCAGACATTTTTGGCTGCACAGGCTGTTTATAGATCAGCAATTATTTTGGAGATGCCCAGACCTGGGAAGAACACTTTAGGTCCTCAATTATGAACTTCTTACCATTCAGACCTGGTATAACGTTTCAGGCTGCCCAACTTGTTATTTTATAATTGCCCTTAAACAGGGATCATGCCTGTATTCTCATAACTTCTTCAAAGTCGATTACAAAATGACAAATACAACAGTTTTGTACCAAATAATTATTTATACTGGCCATTTTATAAAAAAAAATTGAATTTAGGATGCATTCTAACCACAAAATACAGACTGAAAAAAAATCAACTAAAGTATAAAGATGATTTTTCCCAACATGCTTTTCGAAAGATTCAAGTAGCAGGATCTTCACTTATTTAGGGCTGGGGAGCCCAGTCAGTTTTGGTGTTCGTCTTGCATACTGAATGTCCCAGGTACAGGCATCGCCGAAATAACTACCGACCTAAAAACGGCCTGTGCAACAACAAAAATGTCCACCGAATAATACCCTGTGTAGAGGAATGCATGTTAAATATTCTTCAAAAGTCCAAATCTGCATAGGATGTTGCCCTTAAAAGTTATGTTGGGTGCCTAGTAAGGTGTTTGCTCGTTATTTGACTGTGGTTTTAAATTATGATGCCTGTCGCCAATAGCCCTCATGTACCTCTAGTGTGACAATAGCTCACATTAACCCTAACCCTGTGCTCATTTTGTTGACTTTTTTTTAACTGTCTAATTCTAACCTCTATGAAGAGATGTAACGCAGCCAAATGTGCTGAATGGGTTCCTAAACATAGATAGAAGCACTATTTAAACACATTTTGGTTAATTCCTAGTTTCGGTATACGGCGACTTTTTATTTCTCGCCAAACTTGTTGGCGAGAAAACATCGCGTAGCAACGCGTGATTAGACGATGCTACTCGGAAACCGCGAAGTCAAACAACTGTTGCCAGTAGAATTATTTTTCGCCTTTTTTTTGTCGCCAACGTTCCGAAAAAGTCGCCGTATACCGAAACTAGGATTTAACCCACATTTTCTATCCTTGTAACTTTCAACAACACTTTACAATCCGACCTTTTATTTCTTACACAACGCACTCCTAACACATTCTCAATCTCAATACAATTGAAATTTAGGTTTTGGTTATCAGTGTTTGCAAAAGTGTTTAATGAATTTGCAGTGTACTTTTTCATAATGACAAGGCCCTGAGGTGTTATTTTCAGGGAAGACAATGACTTTTGTCTGGACTTCCTTATATACAGTTACTTCTGCCAATTCAAATTAAGTAATTCAATAATAAATGTTAGAGTAGCATGTCAAATATTCAGTTGTTAACCAAATAGAGAAGTAGTTAGCTAAACATTTAATAAAAATACTGAAATATATAATACTGAATAAAAACTGTTGCACAACATAGCATTATATAACGCTAATATCAGTAAACCTGTCCACTGTTTTAAGAAATACAGTTTAATTAATTAGAAAGGAAGATTGTGTGTGTTCCTGTATTCACTATAATAACAATAATTAAAGATTACTGGCATGTACATGCATGCCTGGTTATTTTAAACGATAACGTTACTACATTAATGTTTCTATATATTATTGTACTAATGCTTGCTTAAACATGCTCGAAATGCTTAAAAAATTATGCACACTATCATTTAATATATGTATCAAACTGATCGAAATTAGAATTAGCTAGTCCGAGTTTCAAAATAAATAACATGAATAATCAGAATAAAACAGAACTTACCAAGTGGTTTGTTTACATGATGTCTATGTGTATTACTGACTACCCACGGCGCTAATACAGTTAAGCCTTGCTTCTTTTTTATTGCGAAAATTCCTCACTGCGGCCATAAAAAGAAACATAAAACATTTGGCCATAAATAACTAAGAAAAAAAACTAACACAATTTTAAAAAAATAAACAAAATTAATAAAAAAAAAGAATAAATTGGCTATTCCCTTCCAAACAAGATGGCGCGGACTTCTTCTTTAAAGAACCCCACCGGCTCGCATCACGTGACCAATTTGGACCAATGGCAGCGTTCTAAATTCGCTCGTTCAAATACCAATTGAAATTCCCTACGAAAAAGAGTGAATTGTATTTCACTCGTTTGAAGAGTGATTCAAAAATCGCTCTTTTTCCGCAAAGTGTTCTTTTTTGAGCGAAAAAACACTCAGAAGGATTGATTGTTGTTGAAATATATTTCGCTCTTTTTTTGAGTGAAAAATTCACTCCTTTGTTTTAAGAGTGTACGACATTTAAGGCATGTTTAAAATTTTAAATACTTTCCTCTTATGGATGCCTTTTTTACACTAAATGTCAATTAAAGGAAAAGCAACATTTACAGATACGTTTTTAAATTGTAATCACTCTTCTTTTAGGGGCTTTTATGACATTAAATATCTCATGAAGGCAAAAAGACATTTACAAGAGTATGTTTAAAATTGCAATTATTTTCCTGTTGGAAGCTTTTTTTACACTAAATGTCAAATGAAGGAAAAACATTTATAGAAGGGTTTTAAATTTTAATCATTCTTCTTTAGAGACAAAATCAAATCCACATTTACAAGTACGTTTTAAATTTATAATTACTTTCCATAATTAACGATGCGCGTTTACAAATACAATTAAAATTCATTTTCCTTCTGGAGGCTATACACTTACACTAAATGTCGCATGTAGGCTAAATGTAGGCCCTATTAAAAATGTTAATTGCTCTTATTTTACATGTACTCTTTCTTTTATTTTGAAATAAAAAAAACTAAATGTTATTTTCATTTTTAATAATTATTGTATAAAGTTGGCAATAATGGACTAAGTAGCTACAAAGCCGAATAATAATTTATGAATTTTAAATTTACGAAATTTTTAGTAACACTTTTCATCTTCTGGTCCGGTTTTTAGATAAAATTTAAAAAATTGAACTTATTTTAGAAAGATAAGCTACAATTTGACACATGACACATTTAAATGGCACTTGTGATTCAGGTTGTGCAAATAAAGTGGTGTCTGACAGACTACCGGAAACGGACCACGTGATTATATAATACTTTAACTTCTTACTTAATATTTTTAGCGTAGAAATTAAAGTGGAGAAGAGAAAAAAAAATAGAAGTTCCGTCCGGACTTAAATACTCTACTTCCCTGATTAGTTCATTAAAACTTTGCCCCCTCAGCATCCCACTGAGAGCTGATATCAGTTTAAATGGATGTTTTGCATTCCTGAAGCTGCGTAAGTTATTTTAAACTAGAAGTACTGGACTGGAAGAAGAACAAGAACTAAAAAT
The DNA here is from genome assembly GCA_019343175.1 of Oedothorax gibbosus. NCBI lineage: Eukaryota > Metazoa > Arthropoda > Arachnida > Araneae > Linyphiidae > Oedothorax > Oedothorax gibbosus. The sequence continues at coordinate 21,716,688 of CM033275.1, forward strand.
CACTTTTCTGCCTTTGATTACAGCTATAACTCGTTTATCTTTAATGTCTAAATAAGTTTTCCCCAAATGGAAAATATTATGGAATTTTAAAAGTAAATACATAGTTATGTTGAATGCGAAATCTGGTTGAATTTCTGGTTATGTTAAGAGCATAATTTTTTTAGCTTTCGTCGTTAGTTTTAATAATGTTATGCAGTAAAAACTTTAAGTGCCGCGGAGTATCTCAGTAATTTTAACGTCAAAACTATAAAACGTTAAGCTGAAAAATTTGGTACCTGTTAACCCATTAGAGGCCCAGTGGCTTAGTGGTAGTGCTTCGCATTGCCACGCCACAGGTCCGGGGATCGAATCCCGGATTGGGTGAGGTTGACCCATCCTTTCATCCCTCGATGGTCGATATAATGGGGACCAAGCATGCTTGGGAACTAAACACTGGGGGTTCCGCGTGAGGCTGACCACCTTACCGGAACATATGCCTAGCACCCCAGAGCCCTACGTCACGCAAGCTAAAATGGGCACGGCAGGCCTTGGTCCACTAATGGGCTGTTGCGCCGAGTTTAGTTAACCCATTAACGATGGTTGGCAAGAAAATTTGCCAGGCGAAAATGAGCTTTCGCTGCTTAAGTTTTATCGAAATAAAGATATATAAACACTATATTCCAGAACAATTTGTTACACGGAAGGCGAATTTTAAAAAAATTGAAGTTGACTTTTTAATTTAGATTTGACAGGGAGGTACGATATGGGGGTCGAAAGTTGTCAACTGCAAAAAATGCAATTCTTGGAGGCACATTCGACCTCACATAATCATAAAATTCAGTTTTTAGAAAAAATGTTCATTGACTTTTTGACTGCCTTTTTAAAAAAATATATTAACCTAAATGGTAATTTAACAATCTGAAATAACATTTAAAAATTTATAAAAAAATATTCGAATATTTTTAAACTTTTACGGAGTGGAAAACCTTTTTTGAAATGGCTACCGTTCTGATTTTCAGATATATCGTAGAATTTCCAATAAACTTTATAGCTAAATATCCTTTGGGTTTTTAAGGATGATTTTCAAAAGGGAAAAAACGAGGATTTTTTTTTCGAATATTCGTTAAACTTAGCGTCAAAATGAATTGCTGTAGAATAGGCAACGAAACGCTAATTTTCTATTTAGGCATTAACGATGACATTGTGAATATCCTTCCTGAATCACTCATTTCCGAATAAAAACGTAAACTTTATGTAGAATAAATTAAGTTACACGCGGTAAATGAATTTAAAAAACTTAAATTGAATCGCTTCCACAAGCAATTTATAAATCTTCGAAACAAAATTGCCAAACACAATTTTGTTCTAATTTAAACTAACTTTCTAAATAAATAACTTTCATTCGGAAGAATAATTGAGTAAAATTGTCCTAAATATACACTGTTAAAAAAAATCCCAGTAAAATTACGGGCAGGGGACGGCAGCAGAGATTCCAGCCATGCACCGTTAAAAAACACTCATGCCCATAATTTCCTGCAGCCCGTAATTTTACGAGGCAAAATAATACAATATCAACTGTGAAATTACGGTCCTTGAATGTAAGATTATGGTCTGCCTAATTACTGTTGAAGCGTAATTAAACGACCATGGACCATAAATTGACAGGCATATAATAACAGTATCAAGCGTTTAACTACGGTCTTTGAATATAAGAATACGGTCTACCTGATTACGGTTCAACCGTAAATTGATGGTGTATGATATTTTTAACCGTTTTATGACGGTCTTGGCAAATTAATTAACAATGTGTTCGTAGCATAAAAAAATAGAAAGACAAAGTAGCAATTTCAACAAACATTTAATTTTATTCATTGAAATTACAAGTCAAACAATTTTCAATAATAATATATTAACTTAAAAACATAGTAAATAAACACACAGGAAGAGTACAGGGGAAAAAAACTCTTCAAAGCATAGGAATCTGTCTTGCACCAGGCCTCTTTGGCAGCAATAGCAAATCATCGCCTATCCTGGTGTAAGGAAACCTGTTTCTTACTTAGTTCTTCTCTCCACCCAACAACCCTAATTCATGTGAGACACGAGTCCCATGTTTGTACCAAGAGAGAAAAAAAAACAAGAGAGAAACTGGTTTCCTTTCGCCAATGTCCGCCAAGCATACCAGATTACGGGAAGATTCCTAATCAATCAAGGTATTCTTCCCCTCGACTCTTCACAAATTAAAGTATAAAATAACTAACTAAAAAAACAAACATCCAAGTCTTAACTCACAGGTATAGCATGGAAATAAATTTCTAGAACGAAAAAACATCCACACACATTTATAACATATTATTTTAATCAGTTAAATAAATATTTGAACCATAAATGTAATTAATAAAAAATCTGAAGAATTATATGAACTAAAATTCTTAAGTGTATTTAAAGTACACCCTGTAAATTATTTACATTTCATTATAATTTAGCAGCATTCACAAAGATAGAAACATGTTTCGTTTCTCGATTATCAAAATGTGATTTTTTTTGAACAAATTATAAACTTATGTGAATTCATCAAAAGGGCCTGTTATCTGTGGTAACTTAACGCTTTTAAGTAAAACAACAAAATGTCAAATTGAATGACGAAATGAGAATTTAAAATAAATAAACTAAACTCCTCGGCACAACAGCCCATTACTGGACCAAGGCCTGCCATACCCAATTCAGCTTTCGTGTCCAAGGGCTCTGGGGTGCTAGGCATATGTCCTGGCCTCACGTGGGACCCCAAGTATTTAGCTCCCAAGCATGCTTGGTACTCATTTTATCAACCCACTTAAGAGATGAAAGGCTGAGAGAATTTAAAACAGTAAATCTAAGATATGTAAAATGACACTATATAATAAGCTTTACAAAATAATTTTTGTAGGCAAAGCAGAAATAATAAATAAATTGGGTTAGCAACAAGCTTCTTCAAATTTACACTAGTGTGGGACTGGACTCCTCTTGCTCTTATTTGGTGCTTTAGAACCTTTTTCAAGGATATTTCCTCAGGAAACCCTACGAATGAGCAATAAATATAAATATCCATTAAGAATCACACAAGCAAAAAAAAATCTGACACATAATTATACAGATTGAAATTTTGAAATTGTGTGTGAAACTCAAAAATTTAGGTATTCATTAATCTTATAGTGGTTAAGTAGAGTTTATTAAAACCTTCTATCAAAATAACAGACAGTATTGTAATTTGGTTTTTTGTTTTATGTTTAAAATGCTGGAAATCAGATTATTCGCATATTATAATGAAGAATTTTTTTTAAAAAAATGTTGTTAATTATAAATATTTAAAAATTTACCACTCACCTAGATCACAAAATTTTCATGGAACAAGAACGTTTTTATAATTTTTTTAATTATCATTTGAATATTAGTAATTTGATAAAACAAATTCTATTTTAAATGGTTGTACTACCTCAATCTTATTGAAACTACAAACTATAAATTAAAATAACTATGTGAATTAGATTTAATTTATGATTTATTATTATATACATTATAAACAATAACTAAACAAACCATTAAGCCTTTTTGTGATACAGCTTTTTATTATTATAAGACATTTGGTTGATCTCATATAATCTATTTTAAAATGTGTTAAAAGTGTGAATGTGTTGTAAATGACGAGATAATAAATTTATAAAAGAAATTTCATTCAGATCAAATCTATTAAAAATTTTATAAGAGAAAAAGATTTTATGTATTTATCGAATAAGAGAAAATGTACAACATACTCATTAATTCTTTCGCTAAACAACAAAATATTGCATAAGAAAAAACTTCATTTGTGCATTAAGTAAAATAACAAACTTGGGAAATAAATTTTTAATTTCACCTTTGTTATATCAAGATTATGCAACTTTTTAAAAAATTACCAACACATGATAATATACATTAGCAATTCAAACGTAAAATTAAGTAAATAAGAAGAAAACGCACTCACCGAAGGAAGCAATGTATGAAGATCAACTCATATTTTCATCCTCCAGGACATCTTCCCAACCTCCTTAAAGAGGTTTCCTCCTTAAAAATAAAATTATCAGAAATATGAGCATTAAAAGCACAAACTATAAAATAGTAAAGATAATTTTTGTTACAAAGTGTTTAGGAGTGGGGAATAATATAGCTGCATATCATAAAGGAACATTTTTCTAGTTTAAAAACAAACTGATCAGAAAGTTTCCGCAAGTTGAACACATAAACTACAAAACTAACTCGTAGTAAGGTGACAAAATTACATGTATCAAACCAAATTGTTCATAGGAAGATTCAAAATCAATTAAAATTGATTGACCAACTTTAAATTCAGTAACATGTAAAACAACTGAATGATTAACATATTTGTGTTTGTTGAGAAATGAAAATAATCTTTTATGGTTCTTTGAATTTATTCACTATAATTTTCTCGCACATATTTTTCCACGCCTTAATTGAATTGGGTCATCAAAATATTGTCCACTTCGTAAAAATATTTGATGTAGTTGATGCTTTTGAGACATAGACCAAGTGATATTTTAAAAATTATTTGATAGCTGGATTAAAAAAAAAAATGCTTTGATTCAAACTTCATTACCCACAGCAGTATCAAACGGCCACTTTTCAACATTAACGATGAATAATGCGAAATATAAATATGTTTTGGTTGAAACAGATTATTTGAAAATAAATCATTTCTTTCTTCCAAATATTCTTCAATGTGAAGTTTAAGGTAGCATACTTGAGCAACTGTGAAAGATTTAGCATTGATTAAGGATACAATTTCTTGTAAAAGAACATAGGAATTTACAAACAGGATCAGCTATATCTTTTATTTGCACCTGGAAAACCTCAATGTTAAGTATCTTTCAGTGTTTTTTTGCTGTAGTAAGAGCCATTTTGAAAAGAAAATCCAAACAAATTCAAATTCAATAAAAAAAATTTATAATGCATTGGAGAAAAATGCTTTCCACTGTACCTGCTAGTCCTGTTCACCGTCTTTGCTGTTTGGGCGTCTCATGGAGGCATCCGATTGATGAGCAAAAGCATATATTTAATCTTTCTGGTCTCTTGAAAAAGGTGTGAGCTTTCCTGCAGCAGGGGAATAAAGAAACAACTAATATAAGTTCTAATTATATAAGTTTGTTTAGAACAACTATTTTATGCTTTTTGAATTTAATAAAAAATAGATCCACTAACAATCACAACTGTTAATAAAATGATATTAGGATGAAAATAAATTTTGAGGAATATTTATAATTAGCGGTAAATTAAAATAAATAATAAATATGTTAAGGAAACCGCAAAATCCCCATTGACTTGCCATTGCCAAAGAATTGTGTTTGTCTGTTACCACTAAAAATAATCTAAATTTAAGTAAAATTTAATTTGTTTGTACTTACAAGTAATAAGGTTCATAAACATGCTTTGCATAAAAAAACAATTAAATTCTAGCCGCAGTAGGTTCTTGGTTTTAAGTAATTAAAATATAGTATTTTGGTAACAAAGGAAAGCATTGTCATAGTTCATTTTACCATCAAACAATTTTTTTCATCGTTAAAAAAATAATTTTTTCAAAATCATTCAATGAAACACAAATAATTCAAGAATTAAAATAACAATTTTTGAAATCCGATAAATTTGTCGAATTAAAATTGTGTTCTTGAAAAATGTAACTTTTTTTTTGCAAAGCCTTACAAACACATTCTCAAGACAAAATTGACTTTGACCTTGAAATTTGACAAAACAATAAACTATATTTTTAAAAAACTATGCTTAAAGTCAGGAAGTTCATTTAATTCTGAAAAAAACTACATAAGACATTCAACAAAACTCAGCTAATTACATTGCATTGATAAATTCTGTTCTGGAATTGCAAGTTTTGCATTAAAATTCTGTTGTTAATGAGGAAGCTGTTTATCGTAAATTATTGCCTTAAGCCTTTTAAAATAACAGTGTAATAAGTCAGATAATATACGATTACTAATGTTCTTCTAGCAACCGTTGAATTTTAGATCAGAATATTCAAATAAAAATCAGTTTAAGATGTTAAAAACTTGATGTTAAACATCAGCTCTCTACAAGAAATATTCTGACCAGCATAGACATATATTTCTTAATTTATACATTAAAAAAGAATTTTACAATCATTTAAATATTGCAAACATAATATATGCGATATTTTTAAAAGAAAATTATGCAAATTTCGCATTAAAACAAGTTGTAACATATTCGAATAAGTAATTGCATTCGTTTAGATAGTTTGTTCGATGATAGCGTTTAGATTGTGGTTGACTGCTAAGCTTTAAGTATACAAAACAAAAGGGGCATTTTTTACAGAATCGTTAAGATTTATACAAATTGGTTATACATTCAACTAAAGAAACAATAAAATTTTACTTACTTTTATTAACATTCCTATGGAGACCAGTAGCATCGCCGCCATGATGTTTGTTGTTCTTTTTACCGGAACCGGAAGTGAAAAAACGTTCGGTTGCAGTATTAGTCTGAAACCGAAAATGAAGGGTTTTTCCCCCTGCCGGATGTAAATTTACGGCGTAGTGCAGTAATTTTGCTAATAGAGGGGCTAACACTGTAAAGATACGGGGATCGCCCTTATTTTCTAACAGTTTAAGGGATATGGCCGTTTATTTAATGGGTCAGACCGTATTCCATCGAATACGGCCCTTGCCCGTAAAAATTGAAGGGAAAATGACCATAAATTTACAGGTTTTTTTTACAGTGTATAGCAGCGAAATTTATTATAACATCATTTAACTTTAATCATTGTTCTTTAAAAAAAAAAAAATTTGGAACAAAGAATCTATAATTTATGTTTGACGTCTTTTTGTAATCGCGCATTAATAAACGTTGGATGTAAATTAAATGGACCCAGATTTTTATGCGAAACAAATGGATAATAATTAGACAATAGACAATAATAGATAATAATAGACAATAATTTTTTGCTCTCTTCAGCACACATAATCAAACATAAAAATAACTATATTGTTATATGTACTATGATGTTACTCCAATATGATTTATGTCAAAAAATAATCTTTCAAGTTTTATTTTCTTAATAGTAAATGAATTTTCTCTTGCGTTTGACGAAGAGGCAAGAGTGGAAATATTGATTTAAAATAGAATCCTCGTGTTTAATGGCATTAGTTTTTTTTTAATTTAAATTTGCTTTCGAATGTCTAAGAACTTATTAATGTAGCCTAGAACGATTTCTTGATTTTACGTATCACACTTGTCTGTAGCATTTATGGTTTGGGCTGTGAAAGTGGTTGACAGACAGGCACAGCCTTTATAAAAGATTTCACTTTTAACGTCGCAATTCATAAACTAAACCTATTATGGAAACTAAACATTGAAATCGGATGGTTAAAACGAGAGTTCTACTTAGATTGGATGTACGGACAGACAAGTGGAAAATCCACTGTCACAAATTACTACATTAATTTTACCTTTATTTTTTTGCGAATTACAAAAAGTAGGCAAAAACTCTAATGAGCCGTAATATATCTCTGAATATAACCGAACTTTGGAATCTTACTATCTATCATCCTAACATCTGTTATCAACACATGCTTGAGATAATCAACAAAACCGCTCTACTTAATAAAAAAAACTACACCTTGCGTGCAAAAATGGCGTATGAACATATACAGATTTTTAACGAATTTAAAACTTTGGCAAATGCCATATAATTAATACTAACCCAGCTAACCTTTTTTTATTATGCTTAATTTTGTTGGTTACTATTATCCCCCCCCCCCCCTTGCCCCCCCCCCTTTTTGCTGATTGCTATTAATTTCCTTGTTGGAGGATTGATTTTCAGCGTATTTCCTTATAAAGTAAATGGTATAGATTCTTATGCTTTCACTTGACCCAAGAAATGTTAAATGAACAGGGTAAAATATTTTTAAAAATGTATGGTATTCTGGGTTAGTTTCAGTCTTTTGTCAGTGGATTGCTGGGGAGCCCAGTCGGTAAGGCACTCGCCTTGCATGCGAAAGGTCCCAATTAGCTATGATCAGTATCAATATGATTAATTACTATTAAGTCAATATTTCTTATGCTTCATTACTCTGATTACTATAAATTTTCTTATTGGAGGAAGCATTAATTTTTCTCGTATTTCCTTACTTAAATTAAATTATTTTACGTTTTCACTTGACCTTAACAAAAGTAAAATGTATGATGGATAGGGTAAAATATTTTTTTTTTTAAATGTCAGGTATTCTTGGTTATTTCCTCTTCCTTTGGCAGTGGAAGAATTTCTTTTAGAATCTATGGGGGCTGGGGAGTCTTGTTGGTATGGCGTTTGCCTTTCGTGCCAAAGTCCCAGGCTCGTGCATTGCTAAAATATTCTGCTCAGCCAAAAAAGCTACGAATAATATCTTGTGTAGAGAGGAGCGCACGTTAAATATGCTTCGAAGCCTCGTCGCCGCGCGCGTTGTCTCGTTGAGGTATAAAGATGCGTTAAGCCCTGGTTTGTAAGAACACAAAATCGGCCGCTGAGCTGTGCGTCCAAATTTCCTGTTTTCTTATTGGCCCTAGTTGTCACGTGACCGGAGCACAAAAAATAACGTTGATCTCAGCGTTCGTAAATCTCGAATCAGTCCTGGTTTGCGATTAGAGCGTCCAAAACGTGCGAAATGGTCGCATACATTACAAGTACGTATTCGGAAGAGATAACAGTAGTCTTCGATTACTACGCATGCGTTAGATGCCAAGATAAGACGCTGACATCGCGCAGCAGGGCGTTTTCAATCCTTACAAACCAGTGCTTTAGGCGCCTACTCGGGTTTCGGATCGTCATTTGACTATAACGACAGTATATACGACGCCCGTCGCATAGCTATAGTGTGCCGATAACTCAACCTAAACCCTTTGCAGTGGTAGAATACTTATCAGAATGATGTTAATAATTTTTGATTATCTGTCGTGTCATGAATAACTCATGGGTGCCCCGACTCAATAAAACTTTATCCCCCGATCGTGGATCTAAATTACGAAGCCCATTAACCAATAATCTTCGTGTATAGCTTAAGTGTGACGTTGACTAAAAGCCAAACAAAAACAAAAAAACCTTTCAGGCATGCCACTTTTCTACGAAAGAATGTCTTTGGAGGAACCTGAATCCTGATTGGCCGTTTTGAACGTATCTCTCCCCCCCCCCCTCCCTCGTGAGAGATTGGGGGAGGGAGAAGGGGCTGCTGATTGATCAGTCCCTACCATCTACTAGTGATGTACAGTATAAGTATATAGTTACTTTCGTACCTGTTTTTTCATCAATAATGAACAAACTGTTTATCAGAATTTGCATTTCCTGTGCTCCTGTTTTTCTGAATAATAGAGCCGTTAAAATTAGTTAATTCATTTATTGTTACCAAAAACAAATTATGAAAAATATGCATCGGATTCTTATATTTTTTTCTTTTATCGAATCATTTAACTAATTTAAGGTAGTAAAGCTGCATGTGGATGTTATTTTATGTTTATTATCTGCTGAGAAAAAAAGTTAAAAGAATGGCTAGGAAATGAATTTTATAAAAAATGACTTATTTTGAGAAATTAGATCTCAATTTACTATTTCAAGACTCGTCGCCACTAGGATTCGTCGCCACTAGTATTCGTCGCCAGATACCCATGTTAATAACATCATGATAACTTCAGTACGATGCGACATTGCGAAGTTAATTCCATCAAACTAAACTTTTCAAATAGTAAAAAAGAATAACAAATAACCGTAACTATATCGAAAGAACAGTCTCTTCTATCCTTTCAATAGCCAACACTTCCTTCAAAATAACGTATTTCTGCACATGTGTATAAATCCCACACCACCCTGAAATGGAGCAAAGTTGCCACCGCAGGGTGACAGGTGGTAATTTATGCCTGCCCCCCCCCCCCTTGCGGCGAGGGATTAATGTGGGTGACCTTGAAACGGGAGGTTGCCATTGGGTGAAATTGGCACGGGGGTGCTTGAAATGGCGTAATATCTTTTGAAATGGTGGACGCCAAAGTCTGTTGGCGCCCAATCGTTTTAAGTTAATTATTTTTTTGTTGCATATTGATGAGCGTCGCACTAGAGCTACATGTGGGCTATTGATCATTTTGAGCCGTTGTCACATGAAAAGTTTAACACCTGACAATTTACCGTATACCTCCAACCCAAACATTCAGCAACTTTGGGACGTTGGACCATAACATATTGCTTTGCGTGCCCAGCAGCTTTCTGACGACACATTTATTTTCTTCGGATTTTTGGCTGCTTGCAAAAATTGTACCCGAGTTCCAGCGTTAGTTCCATAAAGATAGTTCAGCACTCTAGTTAGGGTCGCCCTTAGTAAATGCGAATTAACCCTGTGCAATTAGCTTGTTTCAAATAACGTTTATTTCCTTCAATCTTTCACTCCTTCGCTTCCTTCGATTGGTCCTCTGATTGGACCTTTATTTTATTAAAATTCAGCATTTCTGTTGCCACTCAAGACCTGAAACATGCCCCTGCTATACTGTTTGTTTTTTCTTTTCGGCAGATTTTAACCTTTTAAATTAAGCAAACCTTATAAAAAAAATTATATATATATTGAATTTAAAAAAGGAAAATTTTTACTTTCTTCGTTTTTAATTTTTTTTTTATTCCTCCGAATTTCCGATCAGTACAAAGCCACTCTCTCAAAGTATGATACCCCTGTTCGAATTCCCCCTTCCCTCTAAAAGAATGTACTATACTAAAAAAACGTATAGAATTAATATAAAATTGTGACGAAAACGTGCCTTTATTTTATATAATTCAAAATTTTCTGTCATAAAATTGTTATTTCTACAAATAAATGCGGATGCAAATGCAGTCCCAACTGTGGTGCCCCTAATCCCGGCTATTTCCTTCCTTGTCCCTTGCCTCCCACAATTTCCGGTGGGGTGGACTTTGGTCACCAGTGGGTCGGGTTTCAAATCTCTAATATCCGGTGCGAAAATCTCAGTTTTACCTTCCACACTATGTTTATAACGTAAAGTGTGAAGCTTTTATAAAGGCTATGTCTGTCGTCCGTGTCCGTTTGCAAATACTACAGACAAGTGTGATATATCAAATATTTCAGTGCATCGAAATTACAAGACATTGAAAATATCATGGGGAAATTTTTTTTTGAATTCGAAGTATTTCAATCATTAAAAAGACTGCAAAAAAAACCCATTTAAAAAGCACAAGAAGGCTATATTCCAATTCTTTTTAATCACTATTGCCACTCAATCATCTTACAAGAAACCTTATTTAAAAGAAATGAAATAAAGGGGAATATTTTTTTGACATAAGTCAGCTTAGAATGACGTCGTATAATCTGTAGCGAAATAGTATTCTTTGATAGTTTGCATTATTAGTTTAGAAAGAGGCAGAAGACGTTCTACTTTGTTTTATTTTAAAGGCAAGCGTAATTTTTCATTTACATTTAAGCATTTATTAATAAATAGTGACGTTTTAGCCTACTATTTATTCGTTTGAGTGATGTATGTTTTGTAGCTTTGTTTTTGAAATTGTATTTAAAAACCATTCGGTGTGGTTCTAAATATGAAGCCCGTCGCCAATGCCCTCGTACCTCAAATGCGATGATATTCAAACTAAACTAACCTAAAAATCATTAGGCTTGGCCATATATTGTTAGACGGCCATTTTTTTGTAGGTTTTCCGTTTAAATGAATCAACTGTTTTATTATATGACAACTAAATATATTGTCGTGATTCAACTAAGCGGCAGCAACTCTCCCATTCTTAACGAGATCCAAAAAATTCCAAATCATGTCTTTTTTAAAACAGTGCCACCCTGTGGCTGAAAAGTTTTCTTTTATTTCTGTCATTTCACAGCTCTATGTGTGGCATTTCCTTCCGACAAACCGGAATCGGCCGTCGCCAAAATACACAACGCCCTCCTTCACTTCTAAGAACGGGGTCTTTGAAGAGGGCTGAGTGTTTTTTTTTTATTATTTATTTTATTATTGTTCTTTAGGCAGCTATTGTTTTTTAATGCTACACGCAAGGCCTTATCTTCTATAAAGGAATTAAAGTTAGGCCTGAGCCTGGGGGGCCCCAAATTTTAGTAATTTTCATATTAAATTATGCTGCCCTGAAATTTCAGTATATTGTGTCATATTGTGGCTCCGCAATTTTAAACTGGAAAACAAATTATCAACCCTCTGTCGGATAAACATATTGGCTGACGTGTAAACTTGTTTTTCCTGCATGAAAATTAAGTTTTAAATGAGTTTAATTATTTTTTTTAATTAAGCTGGTATTTCTGTAGCATATAAATGATTCCTCCATACTTAAAATTTTATAAAAATTTAAAAATTTAAAAACTTGTAAATTTTTAAAAATTATGTGTATTACTGGAAAACCTGACGGTCAGGGGACGGGTTTGTACGGTTGTATCCTTCGGCGGGTTAAAATACGCAAGTTCAGCAAAATGAGTTAAATTAATGATTATTTTTAATTTTTTAGGCTCTATAATTTGATATTGATTTAAACATTAACCATTATGAGAGCAATCATACATAAAAGTTTTGTTAGGGGACCCCCAAAAATTTCTGTTCTTATATAGATATATCCCGTGTTATCCTCCCTTGTCGTGCCACTTGCGACAGTTTTACTTTGCGACAATTTTTTTAATATTACAACCAACGTCTTCAAAGTAGGGGACCTGACGATAATCATTTGGAATGCAAACATCTCTATTTCAGTAACAAGGAAGTTTAAGCATTGTAAAATCTTTTTAAAAAAATAGGGAATTAAATGGATATAGAAGTATGGTTTTTAAAGATATTATTAGTATTTATCATATTTTTTGAAGATAGTATGAGCATTAATAAATCCCCTCGTATCACCCTTACATGTTCTATAATATAGTTTAGAAAGTATATAAATGATTTTTAAAATATCCCTGCACATACTAGCGCTTTTTAGAATAAATTAAATTTTTTGCGAGCTTACTTTCAAGCAATCTTATGTGACGCATCTTACATGAGAGACGTTCTTTATTAGAACAACTAATATTTTTTTTTTAAATAACGTTATTTCCACAAATACAGTTTTTAACTAAAGACAGCGAAAAAAAACCAATTTTATTGTAAATTAATTGAAAACTGTATTCTTTTTTTTTTACGAACGGGTGCGAACATACTTTCTGAGTCAGGATTGAATCCAGACTGTATGGGCCGAGGTGCGCTTTATTGCACTTGGTTGAGCTCTGGTTTGTTTGCAAACAAACGTGTCTTTTCACAAAGACTAAAGCAACTCAAAATCAATTTTTAAAAAGTGTTTTGATATTTTTTATGCACTGCTCAAAACAATTAGGGGTGCACTTAGAGTACTTTTGTTAACCATTTCAGGCCCAACTTTTTTTTTATTCTAAATATCTACACTCTTAAAACAAAAGAGTGAAATTCACTCCTATAGGAGAAGTGCATTTTCGGCACGGAAAGGAGTGGAAATTAACTCAGACTGAGTTAAAACCGCTCGTTTGTTTTAAGAGTGTAAACGTTGTGAAATAGATTCATTATGCATCCAGAATGAAATAGTAAAAAACAGATAATTTTTTAACTAAAATTTTAAGGACAAAAAATTGCAATTGTAACTTTCGAAAAAATTATAACAATATTTTTTTCAAATCTATATTTGTTAAAAATAGTTAAATTCAATTTTTAAACATCTCAAATCGCAAGCATCAAGAATTTAGGGTCAATTTATTTAATAAAATTGTTTCAGAGTAAATTTTATTTTACCATGTTTTTCATATTTTCATTTAATTAAAACAAACATTATTTAATTCTTCAAAAGACATTTTTCTTCATCTAACGATACAAAAAGAAAATATAACTCTATAGGAAAAAAAAAATCGCTCCCTGATGATTCCAAATGGAATCATTAGGAGTGAAAGAGTTTAAACCATGCTCTTCTAATTTGTTTTTACATGAAATGAAAGGCGATGTTTCCACCTTTCCAAAAATGTAAAACAGTTCAAGATGGGAGGATTTTTTGAAGAGAAATTAAGAAACGAATCTTTTCCCGTCGGGTGGACCAAAGTTACCCTCCATGGCCAAAGATACCCCTCTTCGACGGTACCAAACTAAACTAGGCAACATTTCTAATAATATGATCGAGATTTTTTTTTTCTGTAAGGCTCACAGTTTTCCCGAAGGTGGTACATTTATATTTTATTCCAGTCAAATAATATTAATAAAGAGACTTTAAAATATAGCTTTAAAATATTTTCTAATAGGTTTCGATGTGTATTCTATTAAGCAGTCTACAAATTTCATTCCAAAAGCTTTTTTTTAAAAGTTTTTGTTGTAGGTGAGGGACCGAATTTTTGAACAAATTGGTTATACTTTATTTCTAGCTGGTTCGAGCCATGCCAGACACGGTATAAAATGGGTTTTGAAGAATTAAATACCTTTATAAAATTGGTAAAAACTAATATAAACTTCAAATTTTCTTTTTAACTTTTTCATTTCATTCGATTGTACTTAAATCCTCAGATTATTTTAAACAACTGAGCTAATGCTCCAATATTTCCTCCCTGCTTTGAAACATATGTAGCATGTGTTTTATTTCTCCCTGCATTCTGCATTGTCAACAAAACCTGTGGATTGAATAAGGTCTATTACATTTAGTCCCCTCTTCTTAAAATTTGTAAAATTAAATAAATCAACAAATAAAATATATTTGCTATACTTTTGCACAAGCCTAGTTTCTTTTGCTAACTTAATAGCCATCCACCTTTTTTGGACAGTTACCTTAGAAACGCATTTAAAAAAATTAAAAGTGGAAAAGGAGTAAAGATTTGAAAAACAATTAAATGATATTTATATTTTATTAAAAAAAAACCTTTATGCTCTAATTTATTTTTCTTGTAGTATATGTTCAGTTAAAAAAAAAGTATCTTAAAAAATACTTTTTATTTAAACAATACATAGTATTGCAATTTTGCAATCATTTGAAATTTTTCTTTATATTTCACAATTATGATGTTTATTGCACTATTTTTTTAAGATAAAAATATAGAACAGTCTAAAATATTCTACAAAAATTTATGAAGATTAGCCGTTTCGTATTTGTAATTTATAAACGGAAAAAAAACATTGTTATTACTTTACAAAAATGGAATACGAGCCTGCCAGGATTCGAACCTGGAATCTCCTGATCCGTAGTCAGGCGCGTTATCCGTTGCGCCACAGGCCCTTGCTGAGCGCAGTTATTGTAAGATAAAATTGTAATGCTAGACGTTCCTCTAGGCTGTCTATATTTATCAGAATTATGCGATAACATGTGTTGATTAATTTTTATTTTCTTCTGTTTGTTCTTTAGTTATGAGCTCTATATATTTCTTAAATAAAACTAGTGTACACATTTGACGGACCAACGTTCAAAAACCACTTTTTTTAGAATCAATTCTCCATTTCGTATTTTTGAGCCCATCGCAATACTTTCATTACCTTATATTTCATATTAGGTAATTGAAAGTAAAACATAGGTTAATCAACAAACGAACAAACATTTCAGACTAATTACTAAATGGAGTAAGGAAGAGGTTACTATAAAACTCTTTGTTTCTATATACCAAGTTAGAATAATTTTGTGCATTAAATTATTTAAATTTTAAGCAGACTGTTTTTGTTTAAAGCCGTTTTAAAGGGAGCCATTTTTATTAGAGTTTAATCACCATTGGCATTCGCAACAATCGCTCGAGAAACTTTAATTCTTTTCGACAATAAATTTAAATAAAATTATTTTTGCGACATCGATCAGTTTGAAATGACGTCAAATATATTTCCCTACGAGATTCTTTGTCATTCTTTTCATTCCATTTAAAAGCGAGGAATATTACATATTTATTCTTTGAAATATAAATTAATTTTTGCAAACAATAAGTAATAATTATTGAATTTTCGAAATAAAATAAAAGAAACTAGCCAAATTTAGCATGTAAATGTTTAATATAGAATTTATGCTGTGTTTGGCGCCTTTTTTATCTGTTATTTAATTTATAACTTTAAATTCTTCAGCAATCTGCGTTTTGATACTAATATAATATACGAGGCTTTTCTTCATTACTCAACCATGGCTCGAATTAATGCTTATTTTGTATTATTGGACCTATCCAACATGAAAACATACATAGCCATAACACAATGAAAACATTAAAGGCCCAGAACTACTCACGGTATTTTGGTTAAATTAATGTCGAATATTGAGTTTTCAAAACTTAGATTAAAATTTATTATCAGATGAAAAAAAATCATTCTATAATATAACCTGGCAAGTTGTATCCTGGCACCTGTATAGATGTTCAACAGCTTAATTCTAGTGTTCACGAATTTATATGGGAATTCTCACCTAAGGCTGAATTTAGAATTTAGCTCCTTCAAACATGATATAGTTAATCGTCCTTTTTACATCCGGATGTCGTTTTAAAGACCGAATAAGAACGCAAAATTATAGGCTTTTATCAGACCTCATATTGAAGCTTTTTATTTATTTCATTTTCACGCTATAATTGAGCTGAAACGTCGCGTTGATTATAAAAATGACACCTTTTATATTTTCGTGTATGAATGCCTGTATAAAATGACAGGTGGTATGGGAAAAAATAGTAAATGATAGATAATTTTATAAAGTGAATTATTCCATCAAGTATATCAATGCTCTATTCAAAGTTATAATCAAAATTTTTTTATGATGCTGACTAAAAGCATTGTAAAAAGTTTAATTACGTTAACTTGTTTGAAATTTGTATTGTTCGACAGTTTTATTTCTGCATTTGCTTTCTTTAGCCTTTCGAGGCTCAATGGCTTTTCACATAAGCAGCTCAGCTTTTCCTGAATATAAATATACAGGGATATTAGAGTAACGCGTTACTTGTAACAGTTACTTTTTTCAGGTAACGCCGTTAGTTTTGTTTTATAAAGTACTAACAGTAACTTAGTTACTTTTAGTGGTAACAAAGTAACGTAAAATTTCGTTACTTTTCCATTACTTTCCGAAGGCTGTCGGATGCCAATTTTAAAATGAAACTCCTTTTAAAAAATGGGCTGGGGAGCGCCCAGTCGGTTAGGCATTCGCCTGGCATGCGGAAGGTCCCAGGTTCGGGTCCGGGCATCGCCAAAATAACTGCCGACCTATAAACGGCCCGTGCAGCCAAAAATGTCCGACGAATAATACCCCGTGTAGAGGGAGTGCACGTTAAATTTGCTCCAAAGTCCCAATGCTGCGTACGATATCGCCCTTAACGGTTGCGTTGGGTGAACGGCCATTCAGGTGTCGGCTCGTCACCTGACTGTGATTCTATTTTCCGACGATAATTCATACTAACCTAACCTTTTTAAAAATTGTTGTTGATTTATGTTAATTACACTGTTTTGTTTGCGCTTTTGTTTCTTTAATCTTGGTTCTCAATGAAAAACGGTATAAGATGGTTAAACTGCAATTTTTCTCATAACTCGACATTGCTAAAAGTAACTGTAATTAGTTACTTTTCGTATTTAGTAACTGTTACTGTAACAGTTACACTTTTAATGCTATCTGTAACTTCAACCGAGTTACTTGTTAAAAGTAACTTACCAATCCCTGCAATAATCAATGAACCTTAAAAACAATTGTACCCCGTGCAGAGGAAGTGCACGTTAAATTTGCTCTGAAGTCCCAATGCTGCGTACGATATCGCCGTTAACGGTTGCGTTGGGTGCCTAATCAGGTATCGCCTCGTCACCTGACTGTGGTTCTATATTACGACTAGACCAATAGCTGTCTTGCAGCTCTAGTGCGACAATAATTCAACCCAACTGATTATATTTCAATGAACCTAAAAACAATTGTCTTTTAATCTCTTAACGTAAAAACAGTCCTCCCCGTCCATTAAACGTGAGGCCCCACATCTTATCTTGCCAACAATGGATAACAGTCATTTCCAGCTCCTTATCTAATTTATGGATCGAAGAGTGATTATAACAGTCCTCGATACACGACCCTTCATCTTGTTGTCAATTTGCGACCAGGTGGTACTTTCACCAGCCAGAAATCAACCGCAAAATGGGACTGGTTTCCTTTGGGTTCTTTTTATTGAATGTGTTTGTCTGAGTTCTAGTATTTTTTTTTATTTTAAGAATTGAAATTAAGTACAGTGATTCTGCGGTTTGACGCCCCCCGAATCTACGTTTTCCCGCGGTTTACGTCTTTTGCATCAGGCCCTGCTTTCCCATATACAGAAGTGTTAATTTTACACGGATTGTAAGTTTCTTATTTATGGAATTTCCTTTATTTTACGTTTTCCCTGGTAAGTAAAAAAGAAAAAATAGTCTAAAATAAAAATATTTTCCTTTTTGGCTTTTTAAAGCTAAACACTTTCCCATAACTAAAAAATAATACACTTGCATTTCATGCATTTCCCGCATTTTACGTTTTCCACGGGTTGTTTTTTTACTCGGTCCCTTGAGAAACATAAAATCGGGGATATCATCAATGAAGATATATGCAATCAAATGCACATCTAAATCTTAACTTATTATTTGCAATGGCGGCAACTGAACATAAAAGAGGAGAGAAAATTAGTAAAAGAGGAGAATAAATAAGAGGAGAAATTAGTACATGAGTGTTTGATACATTAAAAATAGTTATATTTTTACTTCTCTGTCTGGAGAATAATTTTGTGGATAAAATAGTTTACTATGACTCTTGTGTTGTCACAGCATCATGTCAAGAGTTTTGCTTGAAAAAAACGCACACAAAACGAAAAGTATAAAATTTAGCTACCACTCCCAGTCACCAAATAAGTCATAGAAATCTATAAGAAATATCAGGGATTATAAAGTTACTTTTAAAAGTAACTCTGTTACAGTTACTTCATTTAAGAGTAACTATTTTTTTGCTTTTATACTTAATATGAAATTAACTAGTTACAGTTACTTCATTAAAAAAATAACACTGTTACAGTTACTTCATTAAAAAAATAACACTATTGCAGTTACTTCATTAAAAAATAACACTGTTACAGTTACTTAATACGAAAAGTAACTCATCACAGTTACTTTTAGAAATTTCAAGTAATAAGAAAAATAGAAATTTAGCCATCTTACCGTCTTTCAAAGAGAACCAAGACTTAAAAAAGGGACAATCGGAAAAAAAGTTAAGAACGAAAATTCAAAGTAGTTAAAAGTTACATTTTAAAAATTTAATTCTTGCCGAACGTCGAACTGTGCCGAAAATATCCGTGAAAAGCGACAGGAGATGTATCGGAAAAGTTTCGTTACTTCGTTACCGCTAAAAGTAACTAAGTTACAGTTACTTTCTGAAAAATCTAACGGCATTACTCGGCGTTACCTAAAAAATGTAACTGCTACATAAGGAACGGCGTTACAACTAACGCGTTACTCAAATCCCTGAGAAATATGTACTTTTCTCAATTTCAAGAACATGCGAGTACAATCAGGTTGTTAATTCGACGCGTCAGAACCATTTAAAAATCATTTGTTTCGGAAGATTTACTTTCAATGCGCTTCGCCAGTGAAATTGCACCTGCGCCCAGGGACGATGAAATTGGCTATTTAAAAGTGAAACAATTGGAAATTGAATAACTTCTAAAAGAATAGTTGACTTTCCTGGTACTTTAATACTGACTGAAGTTCTTATAGTGCGGATAGATACAGACGAAAACAAGGCGTTAAAACATGGCGATAAAAAAGCGCACTAAACGATTGCATTCGCGCCTTGTAGGCGAGTTTTTTTTTCTAGTTTAAAAACACGGCGACATCTGGTTTTGGAAAAAGATAGTAAAAGAGTTCGTAATTCCGACTTATTGACTCTTAATTGAACTGTGAGAACTGAAGATATAACAGATCGTCATAAGAACGAAAGAGCGTACAAAAAGACAAACGGACAGAAAGTAAAAGATTTTTCTAAAATCATACTACTTTTACCAAATAATACTCCAACAAGTCCACCTAAGCTTTCCCTTTTTTTAATTAGACTTTAAAAAAAAACGGAAAGTAGACTAAAAATCCCATTATACTAATCCCTTTTATGAACATAATCTCATTTGACTGTAATAAATTGCTCTTTATTATCACTAGTCAAAGTGTGACAAATTGGTCCACCTTTCTTTAATAATACTTTCTTTAATGATACGCGTATTAGAGTAAGTACTGCCGAAAAGAATTTCAAACGTATGGAAATCTCCACCATGATGTCAATACCTTATTTCTATTTTTTTAATTCTTTCGAATTAATAATCGAAAAAGAAATCAGAATCTATTATCAGTACAAAGGAGGCTCCCATTTTGAACCGGTGCCCCGTTGCAATATCGCATGCTATTGCGTAATTTATTTTTGGAACTAAATTGCATTTGGTGTATTTGTATTTAGCTCATATTTTAATAAGTATTTGTAGTAGTGGCGAACTATTAGGGTCGTAATACGAATGAAATACACATTATATCTGTTTTTTTTATTGATATCAGCTAAATATTTAATCAAGGGTTATGGCTTGGTCCCTTCTAATTATGTACTGATTCCTCCTAAGTATCTTGTTGTTACCTTAATTTAATTTGTGTTACGTCGCTAAAATGGATATCTTATTTCCAAATCTTCCCTTAAAAGTACACTTGATGTCATTGTTTGCTGACAAATTACAAACACATAGGGCACAGACAAACTGAAATCGCACAGTAGACAGTATATATACTTCGACTGCGTCACATTTCAACCTAACTTTTGTGGAAGGGGTCAATTTGCAATCCTATTCCTACAGTTCAGCGAAAAAAAACAACCCACTGGGGTTTTTTTTGCCCCCCATTTCTCCCCACTCTAAAGCACATTGTCCAAAGACCGCCGGGGAGTCTCCTAGAAGTCAATCCCGAGAATTCACTAACCAACATCCTCAAGGTCACTACCGAAGTCTCACAAAACACCACCACTCTTCAGCCATTGGCCGAAGCCCCCTAAAAACCACCTGGCAGACTTTCTTCAGTTTCTGGGTGTCGAACATCAGACCCTATTGGCCACTAACTATCCCCCCTGAGACCCATCTGCTAAGTATTGGGTTTCCTTTGACGAGAGAATTTGTTGCGCTTGAGGGGACTCTTGGAATTGAGAGAGACGGTCAGTCTCATATAGAGGAAATGCATTAGTTTTGAAATCACAACTTCTGTCAGGGCCGGATTTAAAGATTTGCCGCTTATAGGCTACAATTGATTTGCCGCCCCTGCCACAATATTCTCTCCCTTCGGGGAAAGGATCTGGTTAGTTGTAAAATAGTTAGGTGTATCTATTTTAAACAGCACATATCTATTAGAATCATCTATGTACCTTTACACACGAAAGCGAAATAGGCGAATTTTTTAAACTGTTCTATTTTTCTTTCAACTTCGAAATTCGGGAGGAAGGGGTACAATTCCCCTCTCAGCGACCATGTTTGCTACGAAATATATATTAGGCTAATTCTATGCAAAATTATCCATTCTGTAGTGTAAGTCACATTTGTAAAAAGTGATTATCACTTCAACTTTTAACATTAAATGAAAAAAAATTAGTGGAATAGCTGATCTACACTTATTAAAACTAAATAATGCAACTTGCTTTATTTAATTTGATTTATTTTTCAAATTTAAAAACCTTATAATCTCCTCTTAAATTGTGACTTACACTACAGTTACATGGAATTGCCCATTAGTACTATTTATACGTTTACGGCTTACGCATTAATGTAAATTATTTGCTTTCTTTCTTTAAAAAAAAATTCGCATCTTTATAATAATTTTTTTATGCCGAATACCGCTTTAATTGGTAGTAAAATTTGCCGCCCCAAAAAATTCGTCGCTCTAGGCTGCAGCCTACTTAGCCTATTTAGAAATCCGGCCCTGACTTTTGCGAATATTGCTTTGCTTAGAAAAGACTTTTTTTCATCAGGTATGAGAATCGTCATAACAGTAAAATTAATTCTTAAGGAAAAAATATCATTTGGTTATTTTATTATCAAGTTTTAATTACTCCAATATTTCTGAATTTGGCGAAACTATTTTTAAACTTTAGGCTCCAAACGCAATCCTTTATTAGTTTTTAAGCCTCTTTTAAAAAATTCCACCTGCAGTACCTCTGGTCACCCTACTACGAAGGGGGTCTTGGTGAAGTGACTCCTTTCCTTGAGTGAGAATGTAAACTTGTGGGTTTTTTTGTGGAGTTCCTGACAATGATGAACGAAGGGGGTGGTTCCAAAGGGTGGAAGTTCGTGGGAATTTTAAAGGGAGTAAGTGGGATTCTGATAAGCTAATGATCTTCTAATAATGTCTTCGAGACTATATTTGGTCTCATTGCTAGGAATAGCATGTTGGCGAATGGAACACTTTGGTCAAAAATCTATTGACAGTGGGCTATTTGGTTATCAGCAAGTGACACCGTAATGTTAAAATACTGTTAAACATATTCTTAGCCCTTTACAATATTTCCAAATCTTTGCAGGAAACTTATGTAATGAAATCTTAACGTTTGAATACCCCTTTTTTTAGATGTTGTGTTTATAATACCGTTTGTATCGTTACAAATCTGTCTCGACGTAATCAATTTATTTATTGCTCTGCCAATTTTCAAGGTATCCCTCGCGTCGTGTTTTAGAAGCATTATTAGATAAAAGGTCACATATTCAAATGTGTATTTTAATGTTTTTTATTCGAATTGAGGCTATAAATGTGAAATTGTTTGAGTTTTATAAACACTCATTTCACGCTTAGCCACAACTTAGTGAAAATTGGGCAGTTAAAAATTTTAGTGCAAGATTGCTCCGGAATCCTGGATCTTTCTGGCTGATGCCATCACTGTTTGGAGCAGCGTTGATTTACCACTTTTACGATGCATTAAAGTAATAGTATTGCCGCAAAAATGGTAAATTCACGCTCTAAATAGTGGTGGCAGCTCCAAAATTACAAGAATCTGGTGAAATCTCGCACTAAACTTTTTAGCAATGTGGGGCCGCGAACCGAACAGAGGCAGGTTCCCTTGTAGTATCCTCGTCGCTCCAAAAGGTACACAAATACGGGTCATTCTCTGTAAATGGGACAAATTGTACTTTTAAAAACTGAATTTTTTTTTTTTTCTTATTGAATGGTTTTCTTTATATGCGTTGCACACATTCGTATATAGTAAAAAAAAATGGTTCAGACCCATTTGATGATTTAAAAAAAAAAAAAAACATATTTTCCATACTTGACAACTGACGTAAACTTCTTTAGGTACTGAGCATGCGCAACAGACAATATATATGCGCATGCGACACCGAAACCATTGCATGCCTTTTTGACTTTCCCAAAAGTTACGCATGGTGTTTCAGTTCAAAAACGCATGATTTAAAACTATGTGGGATTGGTTGAATAAAAGGCGCACTAAACCTACAGTAGACAGAGTACACGATATATATCTCTATAGGAATGCGAGTTTTTTCTTTAAATGGGAAAGTTTGGTTGGGTTAGTTTGAAATACCGTCAAACTAGAGCTACATGAGGGCCAATTGGCGACTGGCGTCGTAATTTAGAACAACAGTCGAGCCGGCGCCTGATAAATGGATAAGATTTAACTAAATTAAAACCCATAAAGAGGTCCTTTTCAAATAAGTTGACTTAAGAGCACTCCTTTCAATATTTGATGTATTTCGCTAAGTAATATTTTAGTTTGAGTGATAACACATATGCATTTTATAGAAAGAATAGTGGTTGCAATTAATGTGTCATTTTTCTACATAAATAATATAATCTATTTTAAAACATCTATAATCAATTTTATAAAATTATTTTACTATTTCTTAATTAAGTGTACACTTTAAATTGAATAACTAGTATCCATAACATTTTGAGGTTGATTTAGACTGTTGTCACCTAATCATACTACGAATTATTTGAGGCATCTTACTTTATTGACTGGCTACAAGCTGTATTGCTGGTCAAGTGATGTTACACCGACATACTTGAAAGGTTTGTCAAGTTAATTCAATAGAACTAAATTGTGTAAAAATAACATATGCGATGACGTGATTAGAGTAACGACTCTGATCGTGAAGAGCGCATTACAATATAATTTCAACCGCATTTATTACAGTTATTCGCCATAATATCTTGAATGATAAGCATTGGTTCATATAATTACGAACACCGATAATCTAATAGCTATGATTGCGTAGCTCTAGTTAAGAATCAGTAAATCAACTCCTAACTCGTATGAGTTATAAAATCAAGCCGCATTTTATTTTCGTTATTCGTCTATATCTTGATGATAACGCACTGTGTCTAAATTACATAGCCGTCACAATACCTATTACTAGTTAAAGATCAAATCCCTACTTGATTTTACGTAAGAAGAACGAATATCACTCATCGTGATATCTAAAGGCATGCGTATTTTAAAAGATCTAAGTTGAAGGAACACCGTATATGTTGGAATAAGATCCTGAAGTTCAATGTGATAGATAAGCGATAGTGAGTTGGAGTGACGATCCCGTAGGAAAAGTCAAATAACATCATTTTCAAAGATTTTTTTATAAGGTTTAGAGATTGTATGTTAATCTACATTTAAATGCTCACAATTTGAGCCTAGTAAAAAAATTCTCGCATTTATCTATAATCAGTAAATGAGATTGAGTGAGTGACGACAGTAAAAGACTCCCATGATATTTTTAATACTAAAAGTACTGTAAAAACGTTATCACTCGTGGATAAAAAAAACTGATGGCTGATTTAGAAGCCTCAATCCTTTAAGAATAAAATGCCAATTTAAATTCGATTTCTTAGTCGCCTAGTAAGTTTTTATTGGAACTTTAGAGCAGTGTTATAGGAGTGACTCTATAACCCAGGGACATTACATACTCATAAAATTACATAAAACTATTGATGGTAGAAAAACATCAGATAAATTTTCGGAAACTACAGAAACTAATTAACCATAAATAGTTCCGCCAAAAATGATTATATATTTAAAACGGCCTTTTTTAGGACGTTAAAAGTTGTAAAAACATGCAGGGACAGTGTGAGGGAGTGACAAATCGGGTATTTAAATGAAATTTTATGTAAGTAAATTATAATTATTTGATATTTTTTAAGTGGGACTAGTTAGGTTGTGGGCCAGTTTACACTAATAAATCACAAACATGCATATATAATTTTAAAATAAAGAGCAACGTATCCGGGACATCGATTTGTCCCTTTTACAGAGAATGACCCATACAAATACAAAAAATGGCGACCAACAACAGGTCAGAGGCCCAGCAAGGTTGGTCCAAAATAAATATAATATACTTTACCATCAGTTACCAATTACTATCAAGATTCTTCTTTAAATCTTTTACTCTCTTCGAATACACCACATAATCTGGTAAAGCATTCCACTCATTGACAACTCTATTGTAAAAATAACGTTTTAGCGGCAAGGCTTATTTTTTGCATACAATTCTGCTTAGTTTTCTTATTTTTTTCTTAATGCAGTTTGGAGTAGTTTCATTATTTTTGTTATTAATAAATATTTAATTATTCTTCGAACTGCAAATAAATCGAGCAGACGATGAATAATATTAAGTTATTTGTGAAAGAATATTAAGGGAAATAGTTGATTTTGGCTTTTAGAAATTTAAATTGTAGCTGGATGCTATGTTTAGCGTTTTATTTTCCTAATATGTGTAAATCTATAGTGTAGAAACGATTTTTGATGATATTTACTGTTATGAACCTAGTTGTTTCCCGATTAGAATTTCAGTAAGTATTTAAGTAACAGGAAAGTAGACTGTTTTTGTTCTTTAAGAACTTCTTGTCAATTGAGAGGATTTTGAAGGTTAACATGACCCTCCCCTCAGCGTTAAACGCATTTTTTTTTCAAAATTTCTTGCAAAACATACTTCTAAGTACATAATTAACTGATAAATATGTTTATTTAAAAATATATGCATAGGATTTTTTTCCGTAGTGAAGAGGGTATTTAAATCTGATGACCATTACAGTTTTAAAATCCTGACCCTAACCCTATGAAAGAAAACAACTTAGCCCGAAAAGCCGCAGGAGGAGGTCTTTGAATAGGAAAGGTTCCCCTTTGTGCAGTTTTTGTGCGGGAGGTCTTGACTTTGATGGAAGCAGGGGTGGCTTTTCCTGGAACATTTTTAAGGAGTTCTTCTGGCTGATAAAGCTTACAAAGGGTTGTTCCAGACCTATTAAGTTTCTTCATTAGCCTTAAGGGAGGAGGTTATCGTCGTGGGATCTTTTGTTAAAAAAGTACTGGAATGGTTTTTAGTTGTTTGGATAGTGAAGTGGTAGTACTACCAGTTGAAATGTAAGGGTCTTATGATAAAGTGGCAAAGGGGGTATTGTACACAATTCAAGTGTTAATAAATGTATTTGGAAACTGTTCTAGGATCATTGAGAAGAAAATGTTACATTTTTTTTTGTCAATCGCGCATGGATATTATAATTTTCACCTCTCGCGATCGTCAGTTGTGTTGAAACGACACAAATTTGCGTTCGCATGTCATATACACAATTCTTGTATTGAGACGACACAGTTATTGTAATGTTGCCATTTTTACACAATACTTATGCTCTTTGCATATACAAGATTTTTCTAAGTGCATATATATTCCTAAAAACTAAACATAGTGGCTCGACAGCCCAGGAAGGCCCAAGGTCTGATGTGCCCATTAAATGATTTGCAATGCAGCAGATGTTCCGATCAGTCGGTCAGTATGAATTCTTACTACCATCTATATTATATTAAACAAAAATTCTAAACAAAAATCCACAATTCCGTAAAATTCAAAACCCCGGGAAGAAATAAATGCAGCGTGTGAAATAAGCAATGCGTAGTAGAGGGGGCCACAAGACAAATTCCCTCTGTCTATGACTGATGACTCCCCCCATGTCACGTGACCACACACGTGGCACTGGACGATGATGAATGGAAGCGGCTTCTTTCGATGAAAAAAAGAGGCGTGAAATGGAGTGAACGTAGAAATATGGTCGTAATAAGTCCTATGTTGTTTTTGAGAGAATAACTTTGACGTCTTCATAGTTTCGAGTGATGTCTCTTTGACGACCTGAATGTTAAAAATGTCCTGCTTATGGTTCTAATAGAGAAATGTTGGTCATCATGCTAAAATAAGACATTTGGAAAAAGTCGTAGAAATCCAAAAAACAGGGCATTTTACATATTATAGGTATTAAAACAGGCTAGTGAACGTCGGAATGTGGTCGTAAAAAGTCCTATGTCGTTTTTGAGAGAATATTAACTTTGACCTCTTTATACTTTTGTGCAGGGATTGGAAAGTTACTTTCAAAAAGTAACTCTGTTACAGTTACTTAATATGAAAAATAACAAATTACCGCTACTTCATACGAAAATATCCGTGAAGAGCGGTGTGAGAAGTAGCGGAAAAGTAACGAAATTTGTCGTTACTTCGTTACCACTAAAAGTAACTAAGTTACAGTTATTTTCTAAAAAAATCTAACGGCGTTTCTCTGCGTTACCTGAAAAAATAACTGTTACAAGTTACAAGTAACGCGTTACTCCGATCCCTGTTTTTGAGTGATGTTTTTTTTTACTTCTATATACGGCCACTTTAGTGACGTCTCTATGACAAAATAACTGTCGCCGTTCGACTTTTTGACGAAATAACTCTCGATGTCGCTACTGAGCCTGACTTATGCGAAAGTGATGAATGGAAGAGGCTTCTTTCGATGAAAAAAATATGTGGTGAAATTGAGTGAACGTAGAAATATGGCCGTAAAAGTCCTAATGTCGTTTTTGAGAGAATAAATTTGACGTCTTTATAATACTTTCCAGAGATGTCTCTTCGACGAAATAACTGTAAAGGCGTTCGACTTTTTGACGAAATAACTTTCGACAAAGCCTGTCTTTTGCGAAAGTGATGAATGCAAGCGCCTTCTTTCGGTGAAAAAAGACGCGTGAAACGTCGAAATGTGGTCGTAAATATAAGTCTTCCAAAATAGTATCTCGTTTTTGAGATAATATCTTTGACGTCTTTATACTTTCGAGTGATGCCTCATTGACGAAATAACTGTCACACCATTCGACTTTTTGACGAAATACCTTTCGATGTCGTCACTCGTCTGAATCACGCCTATTTGACGATAACGTATGACTGTTCGAAGGATATTAGTATTTTTTTTGCTTCTATATATATACACGGTCACTGGAGTGACGTCTCTATATGACAAAATTACTTTGATATGTATCATTTTACTGCAGTCTGAAACGGGTCTATCATCGTAGTTGCGACTGTTCGAAAGATGATTTTTGATGACTGTTACGGTCGCCAGAAGGGAGTCTGTATGACGAAATAAATTTCGATGTCTTTATACGGTCAGCTGAAAGAGGCCTATTTGATGGAATTATTTTGATGTGGTTATGGTTGTTCAAAAGCAGTCTCTGACTTCGTTATCTGGTTGCCAACGTAGTTATAAGTAGTTTAAAGTCCGATTTGCTTCACTTTAACAAAATAACTGTGTCGTTATGCGGTCTTCTGAGGCAAGCTTTTAGGATGAAATTACTTCGAAGGTGTTATATGGTTGTCTAAAGGATGTATCTTTGACGTGTGTATGTGATAGTTCGGTCGTAAGAATGATGTATCTATGTTGAAATAACTTCCGATGCCGTTGTACGATCTTCATCCAAGTGTGAAACTGACTAATTCGGCCAAATTACTTTGAAGTTCTTGTAATTCTTCGAATTGACGTCTGTATACGATCGCCGGGGTGACTTCTCAGTGACTGAATTAATTTCGGCCGTCTATGAAACAGGTCTTACTGACGAAAGAACCGATGCCGATCTTACCGATGCCGTTGTACGATCATCATCCAAGTGTGAAACTGACTAATTCGGCCAAACTACTTTGAAGTTCTTGTAATTCTTCGAATTGACGGCTGTATACGATCGCCGGGGTGACTTCTCAGTGACTAAATTAATTTCGGCCGTCTGAAACAGGTCTTACTGACGAAAGAAATAACTTTAAACGTTATAATTGTCGAAGGAATGCGTGTTTGATGTCAATATGTATAATGTTGCCCAATTAACGTCTCTTTGAAGGACGATTGAAGTCCATGTAAGATGTGAAACAGTGGTCGGAATAACGTGAAATTCGACTGGGGCATTCGCGTGAAAAATTGGTCGTCAGGAAGGAAGAATGTAGATAGATATGGAACAATTGAGCAGGATCAAGACCAGTGTTAAAAATTGTCTGAAAAATTTTAGGAGCAAAATGTGTTCGATCACGTTTGACGGCAATGTTATCCTCAATGTGGAAATTGTTCTTGCTGTTAACTTCAAAGAAAGGCAAACAATTTTTCCCCGTTTGTTACATTGTTGTTTTATCTAAACAATTTCCGCATGAAGTATTTAAAAAAAAAAACCCCATTCCAAACGAATAATTTTGTCTATGACTATACCCTTCAACAACATTATCAATAACTGCTTCAATCGATCAAAAACACAATAGAAGCATTCCTCAACCCATTATTTCCATTTCTATCTTACAGATGCCGGCATATAAAAAGAACGAATCACAAAGCATCTTATCCAAAAATAAAAACAAAACCAAGAAAATGTAATAATCGTACTCGCGGCCCAACCCCACACGTAGACATTTCCCTACCCTCCCCCTTCTCTCCCTCCCAAGCAATGGACTCGTCAAAGCTAAGATTGACGGCCTTGATAACGAGGGTTGCCGGGTGACGAGAGATTTGGTTGGCGCCGAATTGGGTGCTTGAAAAGTCGCCAATTTTTTTTTTGAAAGGGGAAAATATTTTTATAAAACTAGGGTGACTATATATTTTCAATATCAATTCAATACTGGCTAATTATATGTAACTGTAGTGCAAGTCACAATTTAAAAAAGCTTTTTAAATTTGAAATATAAATCAAATTAAATAAAGCACGTTAAATTATTTAGTTGCAGTAGTGTAGATTAGCTATTCCGCTATTTCATTAAAATTTAATGTTAAAGTAGATAATCACTTTTTACACACGTGACTTTCGCTAGAAAAAAGGGGGTAATTTTGTAGGAATTAGCCTACAGTGTTAAAGAGGCAAAACAAAAAGATTTTTTCACGGCATCAAGTTTCAATTTATAGTATTGTCGTTTCAGTTTTGTAATCGACTCAAGTCTTGGTAATTCTGCTGCAAAGTACCTATAATATAGACACAGAAAAATAATTTTTTTAACTAATTATTTAAAAAAAAAATTAGGTTACAATGTGATAAAGCTATTGCCTGCCATTTATGAGAGACTGATTGATTGAAAGAAATAAAAGTATGCGACGTCACAGTTATCTCGCTTTACTCTGGTTTGGTTGTAAGAGTATCTATGAGTTGCCGGCAAAGAAAATGCCCTGCTTATGGTTCTAATATAGAAATGTCGATTATCATGCAAAAATACAAGACATTTTGCGGTACAAATCCAAATAAATATTTTACATATTTTGGGACTTATTGAAACAGACAGGACAAAAAACCTAAAATGCAGTCTTGTCACCTGGAAAACACTTCCTAAGGAAATATTAGTAGCTCGATATTTGTAGTTTGCTCAAAAATGTGCATATAAAAGGCTAATCAATTGATTGGCGTTACAATGTGGAATCAAAACACTAAATGTCATTTAAGCAGTCGAGGGCCGTCTAGATGGTGCGATCTCGAAGTGACTCTCAATTTTGGAGAATTTGCGGATGTACAAAGCCTTAACGGAATAAAATAACAAAAGCAACCCCATTTATAGAAAGGGATGGGGACTAACCTTCTGAAGTAATTTTGTATAAATGTGAAGCTTTGGGGAAAAAATGACCGATGGCCTATAGTTTTTGTTACAGTATTAGAAACAAGACCGTTTTAACTCGAAATAGTCGACCAAACATTGTCAAAATGAAAAATCTTCGAAAGCCTATTTTCTTTTTATTTTGACGGATAAATAAATTCAATTATTGGCACGAACAAACTCAAGTGCCTCATCAGTGTTAATCCAATGGGAAAAAACTATTTTCTCTGCCACATTTCTCCGCCTGTATTGAATATTTTTACAAACGGGTTTTTTTTAAATAATAAATGTAGATAATTTACAGGTCTCTATCTTCCCACTTTTTGAAATGGCTTCGAATATTTTGTGTAAAATTGTTCATTGAAAATTTAAAAAGAATATTCCAACCAATTTCAAAAAGTGGGAAGGTCGGGACCTGTAAGTTAGCTACACTTATCACACACACACAAAAAAAATCCGCTTGCAAAAATATTCAATACCGCAGAGGTGCCGATCCCCCCCAGAGCTAACACGCACGCCCCCCCCCCACCTAGAAAATTATTACCCCCCCCCTAAAAAAACCGGTGAGGATTTTTATTATATGGGCAAATGGAGTACCTAACCAAAGTAGCCTCTAACTACTCTTTACGGTGTATATAGAAAACCTTTATAGTAAAATGATATTTCAAGTACCATCGAATGGGGTAACTTAACTTATCCAAATTAAAACCCCAGTACTGACTTTCTTCTTAATATTTTTCTACTGATAGGTCAAAGCAGAGTTGCCCCTAATCGGAAAAGGATACGCCTTTTGGAATATCTTTTATAATACGGAATTACAAGCTATTTTTAATTTCCTTTAAAAAGGTTTTCTTTATAGCCAAAGCTATCGGAATCTAAATAATTGGTAAAAAATTCCGCTCAAAATTTATGTAATTATATTATTTTTTAAACAATAAAAATAGCCGGACACGTGATCCATTCAAAAACGGCTTCCAATTCATTCCTCAATTCTTAATGCATAAAAAAAGTTTATCTTGGTATAGCTTTTTATTTAATACAACACATTTGACATTATCAAACACATCAGAATTATTTTATAATGTTTACAGAGATTGCTTCACTTAAAAAAACCTAAAATTTAAAAAATTAAAGTTAAATATAACAAAATTCTTACCGTGAAACTCGGAATTGCACTATTTAATTATCTTCAATTACCCAGACCCGTCACATTTGAGACAAAACGACAAGTATTTTCCTACTGATTCTAAAGCAATCATTTAGTTATTTTGGCTTCGAGTCTAATTTGGCGGGAAAAAGTCAAAAATATTATCTGAAGGTCATTAATGCGTAAAAATGTTATACAAAGTTAAGTTCGAAAGATTTATGAGCCAGCTGCAAAATATGGCGGGAATATCTCATTGATTCCATTGGCAAACTATAATGCGAACGTCATCAATTCACCGAAATGTTTTATAAACTGCGTGCGATTTATGAGTGTTTACACTTTGTTACAGTGATCGGATTGTTTATTGGAAATAATTGTCAGAAATCGTATCGTTTAATAATTTATAACTCCTTTTTTCCCTGGTGTTGCTTTGAATTATGGTTGCCCCATCCCTATTCTTTGAAGGCAAAAATATAAAAAAAAAATTGGAGCCACTTTTGATTATCTTGCCACTTTGTGTTTTATTTTAAACCAAATAAAAATTCGCCAGAGTACAAGTTTTGACCCCCCCCCCCCCCCCCGGTGTTGCGTCGGCTGGGGGGGGGGCAGATAATGAGTAAGAATAAGAGTTAGCTGAGTTTTTTTTTATCAAGATTGGCTGTTTATTAATAATTTTTATAAAAAATTCAACCCCCCCCCCTAAAATTTCAACGACGCAGTCTGCGTCGTTGACCCCCCCTTGTAGGCACCCCTGAATACAGCCAGAAATGTGACAGAGAAAATATTTTATTTCTCCATAGGATTAACACTGACGCACTTTTCTTTGGAGATCCCCGGTCCAGCGCGCCCATTCCCCCTTAAGCCTTTTTTTTTTACAAACAACACTACCACATATCCTAATTCAGCCCCCAAGGCCAAAGCTAAAAGTCGGCGCCTATGAGTTTTATTCAATAATTTCAACTTTCTTCAATCATATCCAGGATAACCATCAAACAAGATAGTTTGTACGCTATTACAGAAACCTTCCTTTCTACAATTATTGTACCCGGCAGCACTCGCAAGGGGTCTATCAGACCCGCTACTTGTCCTACAATGAAGAGACGGCAAGTATGCGAAAATTGTTAGCAGAAAGTTTCTTCGGATGATAAATCTACAAACGAATTGGAAGAAGCTGGTGATGCTATGTATGATGACGATATGACAATTGATTATCGTCCTTGTTCCGATAGTGAGTCTACACTCTTAAAACAAAGAGGGAAATTCACTCCTAAGGAGAAGTGCATTTACGGAACCGAAAGGATGGAAATTAACTCAGACTGAGTTAAACGCTCGTTAAGAGTGTAGGACGCAGATTGTTTCTTTTATTTCTTTACCCACTCCGAAAAGAGTGAATTCGCTCCTATGGAGAAGTGCATTTTCGGCACGGAAAGGAGTGGAAATTAACTCAGACTGAGTTAAACCGCTCATTGTTTTAAGAGTGTAATGAATTGTTGGAAAATGAAGACATTACTGGTGTTTCTCTTAGGAGATCGAGTGCTGCCGGGTTAAATATGACAAGACCAATTACCCAATTTAAACTACTTTTTGAATACCATTAAAAACTTCCTTTCCAAAAAAAAGTTAATTTTAAGTTTAACTATTTGAGTTTTTTTAAATGCAATTTTTGTGTAACTTAAATTGTGCTATATAAATTGTACTGAACTGTTCTTCATTTTCTCTAATAATTTGTTTAATATCGAGATAAACCTATAAGCAGAAAGCTCATTTTCGCGTGTCATTTTTTTTTTATTTTCGAATTGTCGTTAATGGATTAAACTTAATTTCCTAAAGATCACTTTTTCTTCTTTTTCTCTTAATTTAGGTTCTCTATGTGATCTCTCGCAAACGTCGGCGATTACAGTTTGAACCTGGCTAATCTAGAAAAGCCCTACATCTTCAAATTGCCTAGTCAAATTTAGCGAAAAAAGTGAGTATAAGTCAGTAAGTGTCAATACATTTCGTTAAAACACCATTCCCAGGTTGAGCTGTATTCTGTACTTTCGTAGAAATTCGGATTTGAAAATTAATGCATTAACGACGATAGTCACGAAAACTTGCCACGCGAAAATGAAATTTCTGTTAAAGTTTATTTAAATGAATATAAGACACTTTAAGACCATAGTCTTATGTAGGACAAATTAAGTTACGCGAAAAGCAAGTTTTAGAAAACTTAGTTAAAGTTTTTATCCGGAAATGAAGATGTTAATTGTATTCACTAAGTCGCCTCGCCGTTAATGTGTTAAGCATTAGCTCTATTGGGACTAGATCGGGTGAATGGAAGTAATCGTTAATTATTTTTTGAAATGAGGTGGAGAATTTAAGCTGGTTTTATTTCTATTTTTTCTGAAGTTGGCCGGTAAAGCTAGACAAAAATGCTGAATGAAAATAAATTCTTTTTCGGTCCCCGATTACTAAATCAATGTCACGCGGGAACAAAACACTAATCAAAGGAAATTCATGAATAAAAGCTAGAAGGAACTACGTCACCTAAAACAAGCCAATAACCTTCTTTCTCTTTTCATCATTCAAAATTTAAGTTGGCTTATAAACTCTTTGTGCGATTCATAGCCAAAACCGGCACCCCTGTCCTCCCATCAAAGAAAACGAGGAAGGGGAAAAAGTAGACGCTGCCGAACTTCTCTTGCACGAACAAATAATAAAAAAACTCTCCCAAATCAGCAACAAACAAAATTCCCCCCTCCCGTCCAATTCACTGCCGATCACCCCTCGGCTGGTAGAATGGAAGTGGTCCTCTCCGCGTGTGCATTCCCGCTGAGAGGAATTCTCTTTGGGTTATTTTTTGAAGAACGTTTGTTGCTGTTTATTTGCGCTTTTTTGAAGTTAAAAAAGTATCGTTCGAGGCGTCTTGAGACGTCTCCTTCGGTTTAATGTCTTGCATAAAGTTCGGAATTGTGATACAACGTTCTTTTGAATTTTTCAAAAGATTTGTTTCGTATTTTTCTATTCCATATTACTCAACTCGTAAGGTTTCTGATGCGGTCTGCGCGGACACGGATAGCTTTTACGTAGACTGATTGGTTTGTTTGGCGAGTTAATATACAAATCATGCATAGATAAATATAGAGTCAAAGGTGAAAATTTTGTCCTCGCCACAACTGAAAATAAAGAGAATACCGTAGCAGGATTATAAACATTTAGGAATTCCATTAGACAGGCAGAAAGTTTCACACATTTTTTTTTACCCAACTTCCCTTGTTTTTGTTTTTTTTTACTTTTTGAATTTAAAAGACTTAATGGTGCCATGCCCTATTCGATTTTTTTAAAGATTTCCTTTTGTCTGTCTATCCTTTTCCCCTTTTCCAAATCTGTTCTAATCGGGTTTTTTTTTAATTTCGAGTTTATTGAGACATCAGAGACCTATCTTTCATACTTTTTGTCCGATTATTTGTCCGTACTATATGAATTTATATGAATATTAACTCTTTAATGATGTTTGGCAAGAAAATTTGCGATGATCTATATCCTCATATGATTATTTTTCTTAAAATCTGAGTTTTCACAACAATTTCTTCCAAGTACAAATGGCGGTCTATAATTACGCATAGCAACATTGCCTTGTTATTGGAAATTAGTAAAACACTTCAATTGTTAATCGCTATTTTTTGAGAACTTATATATGTCGGTATATTTATGTATTAATACGTCACTTATATACAAATGAAGAAACTAGTAGTTGCAAAACTCGCGTTCCACATAGCACAACTAAGATATAGCTTCCGGTCCGTCCATTGATGACTTCGTCAAATTGAATTTACAACAGTCAAAAGTCGTCATTGAACGATGCGGACCCTATACCTTAGTTATACTTTGAAGAATGAAAGTTTCACAACTATGTATATATACTCTTTAAATATACGAATACTTTAGACATGGTCGGATTCAGACTTTATTTCTTGTCTGTCTTTGGGGCCCCCATTAAATTGTCAAAGGTCTAATACGTAACTGATTTACAAGGCTTCACGAATTCAATGAATACTAATATTTTCTAGATATATTAATGCGTAGAAAATGTATCGAAATAATGTATATTGTGTATACTGTGGTGTTTCGTCATGGGGTATCCATCTTTTTGTTTTCCGCGATCCACCTATATTTTATGTTTGAATCACTAATCAACTTCCTCCAAACTTATAAGCAACTTTCCGACCTTTTGAAAATAGCAAAATGTTTTAAAACATCTAAAATAGCCTATAGTACTTAATTGCTGTTACTTCATAATTCATCGATCTTATTATAGTGCGGACAGACATACAAAAGTAGAAAAATAGTTCTCTGGTGTCCTTTCAAACATAAATTAAGAACTTTTAAAAGCAGAAGATGAGGATAAGAAAGAAATTCGATACAGGTAGACAGACGTACAGACAGAATCATAAAAGATTAGTTTCTATTGTCACACCTTTAAAAAAAAATTAGGTCCATAAGAACAGAAATCGCGTGCGAAGTAGAAGAGGAACATTCAAAAAGTAATCCGAAAAGTAAATTTACCTTAAATGTTAATGCTTAATTTTAAGATTTCACTTCTGTTCTTTCTATTTATTTTCTGAATTATATAGAATATGATTTTTGAAGTTGTGGTCGTTTTTAAGCAAGACACCCTTTACCTGGAATCATTAGGTCCCGTCGTTTTCTTAATCATTTCATATACAAAAACATGAACAACCCGGGAAAGCAAAATTGGTATCGTAAAGTCAACTCTTTCCTGAAATTTGACGATTCCAAACATCGAAATCAGGGCCGTATTTCTAAATATTCTAAGTATAGACTGAGGATAGAGTGACACATTTTGAAAAGGTGACAAAATTTATTAAAGCTTATTAATTTATTTATTAAAACAAATGCGTCGGTATATCTTTGTATAAATACGTCACTTATACAAATAAAGGGTCGAGTTGTCAAGCTCGCAATCTCCAAAGTATAACATGGGGGTCCGGTTCGTTCATTGGCGACTTCGTCCAATTGAATTTACGATAGTCAAAAGTCGCCAATGAACGAACTGAACCCTAAATCTTAAATAAATGTAATACCTGGCTTGAACTATTGAAACTGGTAGTTATACCTAAACCAAATAAATTTCATGTTGAAAAAAGATGGAAACATCAATAAATCCGTTTTTTTTTGCACTAAATAAATATAGTAAGCAAATATATAACTACACTGCTTAAAACAATTAGGGGAGCACTTGCGTACTTTTGTTAACCCTTTCAGTTCCAACTTATTTTTTTATTCTAAAATTTGTGATATAGATTCATTATGCTTCCAGAATGAAATGGTAAAAAACAGGAGGGGAAAAAGCTTAATTTTTTAAACTAAAATTTAAGGAGAAAGAAATTGGAATCATAGCTTTTGAATAAATAATAAAAAAAATGCAAAACTTTTTTTTTTGTTAAAAAAAAGTTATAATCAATTTTTAAACATCTAAGAATGCAAGTGCGAAGAATTTAGGGTTTTTATTTCTAAAATTATTTGGGAGTGATTTTTATTTTACCATGTTTTTCATGTTTTCATTTATTTAAAACAAACATTATTTAATTCTTCAAAAGACACAATTCTTCCATCTAACGATAAATAAGTGATTCCAAATGGAATCATTGGGGGTGAAAGGGTTTAAACCATGCGTTCCCCTAATTGTTTTGAGCGGTGTATATAAAGGGGCGTCAAATTAACGTTATCTTATAAACTTAAATCCGGCCTTAATTGAAATTATTGTGTTTCACAGACTTCAGGTCAACAGTTTGCGACCACAAAAAAGTTAAACGGTAACTGTTTCCTATTATGTGCATTTAGACGTCGAAAATATAGAGCGTGGGCCAGAATATGCCCCCCCCCCCCCCCCTTCGGACATATACGTTTTTGTGTTCGTATTGACATGTACTTTAAGGTTTTAGGTGTTTGCCACCTGTACAGCGTATACCGGAAAAAGCCAAAAAACACTAGGGGGGTGTAACACTTCATGACTTTGAATTACCACTCAATAAATCAATACATTCAAAAGTAATTATATAACCTGTAAGTAAACCTAAAAAGTTCTATGATGGGTTCTATGTTCTATTTTTGCGCATGCGCGATTTTCTCAAAAACCTTATTATGACATCCTCCAGGTACTTGTAACTTGTATACCAAATTTAAAGCACACATATTTTTTTTTGTTATTTTGCAGCAATACCTTTAAAACCAAAAACGTTCTATGGCAGCTACCCTTTGCGCCTGCGCGATTTTCTCGAAAACCTTATACCGGAGGCTAGCATGTACCCCCCTCCTCCGTGGGAAATTTCGACACACATTTTCGTGTTTGTATTAACATGTATTTTAAGGCTTTAGGTGTTTGCCACTTGGGAATTACAGCGTATCTCGGAAAAAACATGAAATAAATAAAAAAAAAGTCCAAACTACTCCATATATGCTATGGAGGTCAAGGGTATAGTAAACGAACCTCCTACAAGATAGAAGAATGTATGTATGTAATTGACGGTATGGCGTGTTTTCAGTCTCTCATTAATATTCCAGAAACCTTTGGGGAACTAAAAGAGATTGTCTTGAGCCGCTTTCCAAAATGTCACAATAGATTTCGTTATGGATACTTACCTAGATGTATATATCAAAAACATTGAAAGACTACGTAAGGCTTGTGGAGATACTTTTTTAATAATAGGCCCTAAGACTAAGATTCCATGGGATTGGAAAAAATTCCTTGCTAATATAGGAAAAATAAGGAACAACTAGTCAACCTGCTACATAGTGAATGGGTTCAGAACAAATATGCCCACTACGTACCGTACATTTGGAAAAAATCTTTAATTATCACAGTGATAAGTGCACTTGGTTCTTGGTTCACTAGCGAAGACGGTTTAACCATCAAACATTCAATATAAGAGGACCTATGCTCTTCACAAGAAAAAGCGGATACTAAAATTATATTCCACTGCTTCCAAGCTTCACAATCTTGTCAAGACAACTTACCCATCAGAGTTAGATCCCCGGACAGAGATGTTTTTCTGTTTCTAATAAGGTATGCCAGAAACATTGAAGACATAGTTTTCTTTGATACAGGAACTGGGAACAAGCGTAGGGACATAAATGTCATCGCCAATTCTCAAAATTTAAGTGTAGAAATTATCCATGCTCTGTCCGGATGCGACACCACCAGTTCCTTTGTTCGTTATGGAAAGTTGTCTGTGAAATCTAAATTGGAAAAGTTTTCAAAGTTTGCTCCTATCCTTACATTAGTAGGAGCATCACCGACAATTACAGACACATTCGGCAGTGACAGACCTGGAGGAATTTGTTTGTACAGCAATAAGGAATACACAAATATAAACAAATTACAGTCCTACTTAAACTGTGGGACTGTTGAAAACTGGTTGAAACGGCTGGCGTATTGCTTTAGAATTTTTGAGCCAATAAAATTACGGTAAAACGGTGGTTTGATCCAAATTAGCGACATCTGCACAATGTAAAACTGATTCTGTTCTTTTTTTACGTAATTTATCCCAATTCAGCGGTTGTTCGATTAACCAGTAATCCCAAAAAGCGGCGCAATCCCCAACGCATGTATCATTTTTAGTAGATTCCATTATTTTTGGGTTTGTTTCATGTTTTTTCCGGGATATACTGTAATTTGCAAGTGGCAATTACCTAAAACCTTAAAGTACATGTCAATACAAACACAAAAATGCGTGTGTCGAAATTTCCCACATAGAAAGGGGTACATGGCATAGAACGTTTTTGGTTTTAAAGGTATTGTTAAAAAATAACAAAAAAAAATATGTGGACTTTAAATTTGGTATACATGTTCTAAGTACAGCTGGGGAAAAAAAAAACGATCCACCCTTCGTTTTTCGGCTGCTATTGATCAGGAAATTTTGTGAAAGGTGTCATTTTTCAGGAAATAGCGTAAGGAATTCAGAACTGGCAACCAAAATTGTATAAGGGGTTGTCTACATATTAAAATGAGTACCAACTTTGAAAATTCCAATGGCAACACCCAATTTTTTTTATATAAAAATGTTTATCATCTTCAAAATACCCCAGATCCAAAAAAACATTTATTAATTTGCATTATTTGTTGAGATATAAGCATTCGAAGTTGAAGGCCCATAATGTTAAAAAAGTTTCACAAACTTTTATTTATACCTCCACAAATAAAATGAATTAAACCAACAATTTTTTTTCATTATATACTTCATAATCTTCCAAAAACAAATCACACAAGTTTTTTCATCAATTTTTCATTTTTATTTTTTTTTATTTAAATTTAAATAAGAAAAAATAAAACATGAATAGCAACCCCAAATTTTTGTTACATAAATCGATAAAGTAGATCAAGTAGAATAAAAATCCCGAATTTTTTAATTCAACAACAATTATTTGCCGAGTTATTGTAAAAATACTGAAAGAAACGAATTTTAGGGACCGTGTAAAAAATTACTTAGCAAATTGGATCCTAACTTGCATTATCGTTTGGTGGTTAAAAAGCGTTTTTGGTAAATATTTATTCAAATTATTGATGTCTGTCAAATGTCTAAAAATCTTTTCTTGTTTCAAGTGCATACAATGTATTTTGTTTGTATAATTAACATTAAATTATATCGATTACTATGTTTTTGAATGTATGTTATTTCCAATATTATTTATAATTATTTTATTATAAAATTTCCAATAATATGTTATTTCCTCGATTTTTTTTAATTATTAGAGATTACTTATTTATTTAGTTAGTTATTTAGTCAGTTAGTCAGTCCGTTAGTTAGTTAGTCATTCGGTTAGTTAGTCGGTCAGTTAATTAGTCGGTCAGTTAATTAGTCAGTCCGTTCGTTAGTCAGTCCGTAAGTTAGTCAGTCCGTAAGTTAGTCAGTCCGTAAGTTAGTCAGTCCGTAAGTTAGTCAGTCAGCAAGTTAGTCAGTCAGCAAGTTAGTCAGTCAGTAAGTTAGTCAGTCAGTCAGTTAGTCAGTCAGTAAGTTAGTCAGTCAGTTAGTCAGTTAGTCCGTTAGTTAGCCAGTCAGTCAATTAGTTAGTCAGTGAGTCAGTCAGTTCACTGACTAACTATTTGAAAGTCAGTTAGACTAAGTTAGTCAGTCTGGACTAACTAAAGGAGTGACTAACTAACGGAGTGATTAATTGACTGACTGACTAACTAACTGACTGACTGACTGACTTACTAACTAACGGACTGACTAACGGACTAACTAACGGACTGACTGACTAACTAACTGACTGATTAACTAACTGACTAATTAACTGACTGATAACTGACTGACTAACTTACTGACTGACTAACTGACTGACTGACTGGCTAACTAACTGACTGGCTAACTAACTGACTGGCTAACTAACTGACTGGCTAACTAACTGACTGGCTAACTAACTGACTGGCTAACTGACTGACTGACTAACTGACTGACTAACTAACTAACTGACTGACTAACTGACTGACTGACTAACTGACTGACTAACTAACTGACTGACTAACTAACTGACTAACTAACTGATTAAATAACTGACTAAATAACTAAATAAATAAATAATCTCTAATATTTAAAAAATCAGAAATGGACAAAAATCTGTTTTCGGGATTTAGACCCATTCGGGATTTTGACTCATTTGGGATTTCGGCTTGTCGGAATTTTGGTTTGTCGGGATTTCGGCTGTCGGGATATGTCCCAGACCCAGTGTGCCGAATTTTAAACCAACCTTTTGTAGCAATATGAATGAAACAAAAATTTGCATAAAATGTAAAACATAAATGTAATAATTATGTTTGTCTATCTGATTGTAACTAATCGCATTTGAAAATCTGTTCGTTATAAATATTCGTATATGTGACTTAATTTAAAATTATAACTTTTTCTCGTCTACCCTTTATTTTATTTCTGAATTTTAAATTCCAAAATTTAAAAAAAAAGGTAAAAACTTTTAAAAAAAATCACAATATTAGGGAAGAAGGTTTAATTCTAGCATCTTTTGGCGAGATTATGGTAACCCTTTTGCTAGATTGTCGTTTCGAAAAAACACCCTAAATATTACCTTTATCAATTTGGAGATTTCCCCCCAAACGAACTGAAAATTAATGCTTTAATATCTCAGCAAATAATGCAAAATGAATAATTCTTTTTTATACCTGGGGTATTTTGAAGTTGGTGAATATTTTTATGTAAAAAAAAATTGGGTGTTGCCATTGGAATTTTCAAAGTTGGTACTCATTTTAATATGTAGACGACCCCTTATACAATTTTGGTTGCCAGTTCTTAATTCCTTACGCTATTTCCTGAAAAATGACACCTTGCACAAAATTCCTTGACCAATAGCAGCCGAAATATGAAGGGTGGATCGTTTTTTTTTTTCCCCAGCTGTACCTGGAGGATGATTTAATAAGGTTTTTGAGAATCGCGCGTGCGTAAATAGAGAACATAGAACCTATCATAGAACTTTTTAGGTTTTAAAATTATTTAAATTACCATACAGGGTATATAATTACTTTGGAATGTATTGATTTATTGAGTGGTAATTCAAAGTCATGAAGTGTTACACCCCCTAGTGTTTTTTGGCTTTTTCCGGTATACGCTGTAATTTTCAGGTGGCAAACACCTAAAACCTTAAAGTACATGTCAATACGAACACAAAAATTTATATGTCCAAATTCTCCCCCCGTGGGGGAGAATTTGGACATATAAATTTTTGGACACCATATCCCCCCGGGGGGGGGGGATGGTGTCCTTTGTAGCATAATTTCCTTTTAGACGACTTCAGACACATATGTTCTATACTTTTGGTCCATCCATATGTCCCATTGCCTGTCTATGATTTGTTTAACTTCCGTTCTAACCATCCGATTCTCATAATTCTTTTTTGTTGTTGTAAGATTTAGCACCGTGCGCTGAAAAGTGATGTATAAAACCTGATTAAGAGTGATGATAATGATGGAATAAATACTTATAAACTGGTATGATTTGCGAAATTTTAATATATAGCGATTACAGCAAATCTTAAAGAACAATTTGTATACAGTTAGCAGACCCTTTCATTTTCTATAAATCTATAATGAAATAAACTTCAGACTATTTTTCTGAAAAACAAGTTTTTTGACGATACGTCATTTGTCTGCGATATAACATTAGATACCATTAAAATACAAGTATAATATAGGTTTGTAACAGAATCTATCACTTAGTCCGCTTCCACACAACATTTGTGTTTTACAGGAAAAAAGGCGACAAACACAGTATTAATTCTATATTAAACAGTTACACACAAAATTTGGTTATTATAGTTTCATTTATTTTCTTTCGGAAATTCAATGATTGTTTCCTTATCGTTTGCTTAATTTATATTTCAAAGAATAAATATAAAATATTCCTCGCCTTTAAATAGGAGCAAAACATTTCATATCAACATGCAATAAAAAAATCTCTTTTTGAAATATATTTGACGTCATTTCAAAGTGGTTTATGCCGCAAAAATAAATTTCTTTAAAGTTATTATTTGAAAGAAGAAAAGTTTCTCGATTGATTGTCGTGAAAATTGCAATGGTTATTTAATTCAAATAATAAGGGCTTCTTAGCCATTAAGAATAGAAAGGTCTTAGCCTTTTTAGTGAACATTAAATTTTGCTGTTTTTTGATAATTAAAGTATTTCGATTTCGAATTTTATCTGAAATTTTCAATGTCTTCTAATTTCGATGCGCTGAATTTTTTGACGCATCACACTTGCATGTAGCGTTTGTAGTTTGGGCTGTGAACGTGGGTCACGGACGGACTGAACGATTATAATACCTTCCACTTTTTACGTTATAAATAAACGAACGGAACGTGTGAAAGCTTAAAAGCATTTGGTCCGTTTAGTCTTTCCGCCCTCCCCTTTTTTAAATTTCCGTTCTAGTCAAATACTTGACTAAATATTATAAAGAGATATTTTATTATCTTGAGGCGCCATGTCAAAGCACCTTTGTTGGCAATTTGGTAAAACAGTTAGGAGCAACTGGTTCGAACGTCAATTAAACGCTTCTTCAATCAAAAGGACCAATTTCAATTGAATTTCGTAAAAATGATATTCAGGAAATTTTTAATGTTGGCAAATAAAAATTGCATACTAAACAAAAAGAACAGTTTGTCTTTATTTCAAAAAAGAAGGTAAATAGATTTCAAGTTCTTTCACATCTTAAATCGTGACGTCACGTGTAGCAGGTTGACGAGAGCAAGCACCAAGCACGTGTTGTTTGGTGGTCGGTCGGGTTGCTGCATTTGGCTGTTATTCGCTTTTTTGAATTTTGTGCTCCTGCG
Source organism: Oedothorax gibbosus (assembly GCA_019343175.1). Classification (NCBI taxonomy): domain Eukaryota; kingdom Metazoa; phylum Arthropoda; class Arachnida; order Araneae; family Linyphiidae; genus Oedothorax; species Oedothorax gibbosus. Next base: position 21,761,019 of record CM033275.1, read on the forward strand.
TTTTGATTGGACGATAATCTCAGCCGTGAATGACGTAGGTGTAATAGAATGAGGTTGAGACATTTTTATCTGCTTTTCTTGTTGACGATGTTTTTTTTATTGCGTATTGAAGGGGTAATGGTTGGGGGGAAAATAATTTTTATTTTTTTTTAATTTATTGATACCTCCATCCCCGTTACAAAAGGGTTTAAACGTATTACGATTTAATTATCATTTATTTATAGCAAATATGCATTGTTTTACAAGTCATAACCGTTGTCTCTTACATATGCTGTCTACGTTACAATACTGATTTACTATATTTCTCTGATTCACAGTGAATACTAATTGATATGTAATTTATGATATTTAATTAAGTTAATACTTTTAAGAGTTATCCATTAGAAATGTTAATATTTTTCAAATGATGCACTTTACGAAAAGAAAATTCTGAGATAAAAATTTTACATTGATCTCATCAATAAGGAATAAATATAAAAGATTTATTACCAGTAAATTCTTTTAAATACAAAATAACATTCAAAATTACATTCTAAACGTTTCAATTTCATCACATGGTCTATATCGTGTGGCAAAATCACATCCATTGGTAAAATTAGAACATGACTAAATTAAAGTCGATTCCTTGTTAAAATGTTTATCATCAAACAAATTCGCATCATGTTTACCTTTTTAAAAAAAGAATATTCTGGCGTAATCAGTTTACTAGAAATAGACTAATAATTCTACAAAATATTAAATTTTAGTTTAATCTCCTACTTTCGAAAACATTCCTACCATATATTCTTCATATAAGTACATTTTTGAAACAATTAAATAGTATTTAAAAGTATGTTTTACGAGAAATTTCGAAAAAAAAAATTACAATTAATACTTGTTGAAGGGCACGTCAATTTAGGGAAATGTGGGGTTTTGGGCTGTAACATACACATTTTTGTGTGTGCAATCAATAAACAAGTTCTTGTTTTTTTTTAATTAAGAGTCCATTATAACACTTGTTTTTTTGCAAAATCTTTTATATACATTTACCGCTAAAAAAAAAAAAATTCCAAGACTTTTGAAATCTGCTTGACTCTTTTTCTACGTCATTTTTTATTCAATTAATGTCAATCATCTGCTTCGTTATCTGTATTATAGAAGAGTTAGTATTAAGATTTTTTTTTCAAATGAAGTTGTGAAATGAACACTATACAAATGTTATGCGTAATTCTGATGGAAATCTCTGGTGAATATCTTTGATGCAAAATATTTTAAACATCTTTTAAGACCTATACCAATCAATTAATATCTATACAGCATTTATTGCCAACACTTTTTAAAACTTAATTTGTCTATTATAAGTATACTCAGAAGCAATACTAATGTTCTTAAATGTATTTTTAACGAAACCGCGAATAAAATAAACTATATTTATTAATTTAATTACAGAAAAATTCATTAATAAATTTGTCATTCTATACTGTTTTAACTCATCAAAATCATGACGGCTATAAATAAAAATCTAGTTCATTCAACTTTCAACAGAAAAAAAATGTGAGGTTAAATAATAGAAATTAATACTTTTGCGGCAAAGGAAACTTTTGAATTTTTAATGTGTTGATGCAAGTCAAATTTATTTTTATTTTATTGAATTTTTTTACCTTATTTTTCATGCTGCCTAAAGAATATCTCTATATATTAAAAAAAAGTAAGCTCTTTTAAAACGTACGGAGCCATAACAGCATGAAATATTCATCTTAGAACTCCATGCTTTTTCTGGAGTGTGTGTCTCCCTTATACCTCGATGCCTTTTTTTTTTAAATTTCCCATTAGGTTTTTTAATTAAAAATTAAAATAAGTCAGCCAAAAACGAATACTTGGTTCTTTTCGAAATAACATCACGGTGGCGACGTTCGTCTGGTCATAAAAACCCTTGATGTGAGATGTTATATTTATGTTCTTTTTTTAAAAAAACTATTGGAAAATATAAAATGCTGTGGATTTTTTTCATGAATCACCTGTGTGCCTAATAAGCTTTTGTGCAGCACTGTAACTCGGTATCTTCGAGTTCGATTTGCGGGATAGGTAGCCCGCGTCGATAAGGCGCTTGCCTTGCATCCAAAAGGTCACATATTTGGGCCCGGGCATCGCCGAAATAACTGGCGACCTATAAACAGTCTGTGCAACTAAAATTCCGAAGAATAATACCACGTGTATATAGAGGGAGTGCACGATAAATATTCTAAGTCCGACGCTGCGTACAATGTCGCTCCTAAAAATTACCTTGGGTGCCATACTTAGGCGTCGGCTCGACATTTGACTGGTTCTAAATTATGACGATCGTCGCCAAAGCACTCGTTCAGCTCTAGTCTAATCACGGCCAACTTCAATAACAAGGCCAGAGAAGCTCTCCCAAACATGAGCGTAGACGGAAATTTCGACGTCACTGTTCCCAGTGCCGAAGATCGAGAAACTAGTTCGGACGCATTCGGAACCCTAAAATTGTGGTCAGCCGTGAACGAGTGGTTCCGAACAGGTTTCGAGACAGGTTGTCTTCATCTTCGGAACAACGTCACTCGGAACTATGGCGTCAAAATTTCCGTCCCCGAGCTTGTTTGGGAAAGCTTCTTCGGCCTTAGTAGTTGAGTAGGCCGTGGTCTAATGCGAAGATAATTTAACTCAACTCGAGTTCGACTTATGTCAGTTTGTAAACAAATAACATGAGAATAAGCTAATGAAACAAAACTATATACACTGTTGTCATTGTAGATTGTAGGTAAAATCAAAATCTAATCACCCCCAGCATAGTTCTACGTCAAAGACAATTCACGCTATTTATATAGACTTCTGAAATCCGACGTTTCAAAGACAATCTCTTAACTGCAACGACGCTATTTTTAAAGTTGTTTTATTATTTTTCAAATAGAAATATGTCATCCTCTCTCTGTTGATTTCTTACAATTAATTATTTTTTCGTTAAACCTAATAAACCGTTAGCAATCTCCCAAAAATCTGTAAAATAACGAAACTTAAAAATGGATACAATATATTTTGAAACTTCAATTATTCGCCGACCAGCTTATGTCAATACACATTACCATAAATCATAAATAAGAACGTGTGACAGCCTCAACTTATCTAATTGCTACCTTCGGAAAACTTCTTTTAGGCCCGTGAAAAATGGTAATTCCAAATGTCAAACGACTCAAAAGAGTTGAGAATGCAAAAGTCGCTTTTCACGTTCTTTTCTTTCGTATAAGAACCATTTTTCAAAGTCCTGTGTTCGGCTTGACAATGAATATTAGTTGAAAGGTTTCTTATAATGGATGTTTGGTTTGTTGCCTCTTCCAAGAAATCTTTTCAGTTTTGAAAGTATTGTGTACCTCGCTTTTTTTATTCCATTCATTTACGGTAAAGAGCGTCTTCTGAAATCAAACTAAACGGTTTTTCAATCTTATTTTTGTTTTGGCTAATTGATTGAGATAGTAATCGGTAAAAAAGTTTTTAAGTAGCCGATCAATTAACTTTTTAAGCTCCTTAACTTTTGATTGTAAACTTTTACGATAATTTCATAGTCTAATCACGGAATCATTTCTGGTTAGGCTATTTGACCTAAACATAATTTTTTTTATTCATGCAGGTATTTTATCTTGAATATTACCAATATTCAAGTATAATTCCTGAACAAAACAAACTATTCAATGTTCAATAATATTTGCTTAGAATGTTATCCCTCTACACTGTAAAAAATATCGGTACAACCTTGCACCAGATTTGTAGTATATCATTACGCGTGGGAATAGGTTGCACGATGAAAGTGGGATTTCTAATTCGACAAAATTCTTCACACCAAGTTGCACGGCATATGTCGTGAAAGTAGCGCCGTTCCTGACCAATCAGAAGCCTTAACGAGAACGCTCACTTGCACGAATATTGTGGTATTTCCAGAGCCACTGGCCGGCTCGATCGCCATTTTGCCGCCGTTGAGACAAATGGATTCCAAGTAAAAATGCCTTTTTATGCCTTGCACCCCAGAGCCCTTGGTCACGTAAGCTGAAATGGGCACAGCTGGCCTTATCCCACTAACGTGCTGTTGCACCCAGGAGTTTAGTTCTATTAAAATTTTAATCAACGACTTAATCTTTTTTAAAATCATTGTAAAACTAAATCAACAGCAATAGTGAAATTTATTCAGAATAATCCAAGATTTGTTTTTGTAATTCATTTTTAGGTTTGCGAATTGCCTGTCCCTGCTGGCAGGTCTCTGTCCGAATTGCCCAAGGCGTATCGCTGCTGGATATTTCCTTGCCTGGTTCCCCGCCCTCCGGAATTAACAGTTGTCCTCCCTGTCCTAGGTGAACTTCTGCTGGATTTCCACCAGGTTCCCCCCCCGGCGCCCCTTCTCATCTTCCGAAGTGTTGCCGGAGGCCCTGCCCTGCGAGATCCGGTCCGTCTTCCCTCAGATTTGTTGCGCCACCTAACACACAACTATCATATGCCCCATTAAAACATTAAAAATTGCCAAAATTCTTAAACTATATATTCCTCATTTAGCTCACATTTAAGTAGAATACATCTTTGCGTTAAAGTTGCTGACATAAAGCCTAATAATTTGGCTTCAAAAATGATTGATAGAGCTGTAGTAATTGTTTCAACTTTTATTAAAAAGGATTGAGTTCTTCCAAGTTTTACAATGTCCTTGTCAAGATCTCACTTGACCACAACATCCAGTTTATAAAATTCCAATAATTTTAATAAGTGGTTTCCCACTTAACCAGAATGGATTGTAGTATACCTCCGATTTTTATTGAAGGTGTTCGGTAACAGAAACCTCGACTTCTGTGCACCTTTCTTATGAATTGTGAAGATTTTTTGAATTCAAAAGAAATTTTATCATATATTTTCAAAATTTATTGGAGCGTTTATTGGTATTAAAAAATCCTCCAGTAATTATTTAATGCTATTCCAAAAAACCAATTTAGTATATTGCCCTGTAATACTGTATATTTACTCCCATGATAATATTGTAATTTCATGTGAAGAAAAATGATATGTTTCCTTATACTATGTGTCCATGTAAATAAAAATTGTTTTTACAAGCTGTGTTTAAATAAAAAAAGTTGAAGCAATTGTACATCAATTGAATTTTTCTCATTTATCTATGGTAGTAATTTATTATGTTATTATAAGATTATACCTAACCAAAATTATGATATATGAATAAAAAATAGAATCGTGTGATATGATGCAATTCAAAGGCTTTCACATCCTGAAATTTTTGCTAATAAATTTTAAAATGAGCCATTTCAATACAAATATATAATCAGTAAATGTGAACGCATTCTATTCTTTAAAAATGTGAGACTTTTACTATATTTATTCTACACATTTAAAATTAAACAATTACTACATGTTAAAGTACCATAAGGTAAGACTGACAATGCAAATTTATCGTGCAAATAGCTAAATAATAAAAAATCAATACTAAAATAAAAATACCAGAGCAGAAAAAACGTAATTTCTCGGGCATTTGAATACCACAAACGCCGTGCTAACTAAATCATAATTTCTCGTGCATCTAAATACCATAAACGCCGTGCAAACTAAATCGTCATTCCTCGTGCAATTGAATACCAGAAACGCGGTGCGAAATTAATCGTCATTTCTGGTGCAAGGTAACACAAGAAACGGCATGAAAGATTTCACCAGTCACTCGTTGCAGCTGCAGGAAACCAGTTTTCTGGTATAAGGTTGCACGAAACTTTTAACAGTATACTATATTAACTAATAAAAAGATTAACACACAATAAATTGCATTCTCATAATCACTCGAATGCCCAATTTAATTTTAATTTCCATTTACGTTTTCTATTCTTATACTATGAAATACTGCTTTAGTTATTGGGCTATGAAACACTACTTTTAAATGTATGCAACTGCAACCAACAAAAACCATACAAAGAGTCTTTAAAAACAACGGACTGGTCGGGCGTCATAATAAGGTCTTTAAAAAGGATTTTTGTTATATAAAATTAGTTTTTAATATGTGTAATGATTTATTGAGCGGTAATTGAAAGTCATGTAATGTTACTCATCCCTAAATTTCTATCCTTTCGACGTATTTTTTAGAATGGGAAAAAGCATCCATCATTATAATTATAAGATACTACTATTATTTAACAACTTATTTGAAACCGATGACAAGTTTAACTTAAAAATAGATTAATATATAAATGAACTGCATTTTTATAATCACTCCAATGTCCAATTTATTTCAATTTTCATGTTTTGTTGTGCGGCAAGCATTCTAACCCTAAAATCCGTATAATCATCAAAGAAAGGCGAGACCAATTTGTCACGCTGTCGCTAGTGATAACAAAAACCATTTTACTATTATAGTCTGGTGAGATTACGTCCGTAAAAGGGATTAGTGTAATGGATATTTAGCCTACTCGAAAGAATAAAAGGGACATCAGATACCTAGAGTGACACGGGGTGATTATTGGACAAAAATCAAACTTTTATATACCATAGCTCCCATATTTACGTAATTTTCTAACCCAGCAATTTTTTTTTTCGTAAGGACTATTTGATATATCTGTTGGGTACCATTGTTGAAATTTACTATTTCCTCTATCCCTTTAAGACCGAGCTATCACGATCGTGCGGGTATAAAAGAGAATGTTCAAGCTTTTCAAAAATATCGATACCGAAGCAGGTGACTTGTACCAGTCGTTTATTTGTGTAAAAAATGAGGTGGTTTTTAAGGAGTTGCTGGCGTTGATGCTGTAGGCAACTTGTTCGATAAAACTCCTAAAATTTCGTCTCATAAATTTAAATCAGCGCCATCTGACGGCCGGTCTTAAAGGGTTATATAGAAGTTGGAAAAAAATAATAAACATGTGTGTTCAAAAAATACCCCGTAAATTGGGGTAATTATTGGACAATACTTTTCAATCTGTTTTGCACAGTATTTAGACTAGTTAAATTTGGTAAATTGTGGACAATGTTGTGTACTATAGGTACTGCGTATGGTGGCAATTATTGAATACCATATGGCTTCTGTAAAAAATCTATAGAAATGTATATGTGAAATCTAGTAAAAATTACCAAACATATTTAAATTTTTCACACAGCATTTTAATAATTTCTTCTTTGTCCAAGTTCAAACATTGCGTAGATGGTGTTTCTTAATCACTCACACTATACCAAGTAAATTTAAGTATATTGAGATGCTGTCCACAAATGCCCCAGTATATATAAGAATTTCCGAGCTTTGTCCAAAAATTACCCCATATAACATGCATGTCATAATGTTACTATTCATCCTACAGTGGATTTTTTTTCGGTTCAATCCACCTTCATAAACATATCTAAGACCGGGCATCACAAAAATCAAAATCATGTAATAGAAAGCAAAATTATACACAATTTGGCTTCGATTAAGAAAACTTTAAACCATTTTTTTCAAGCGCTTTGGGTTATTGATATATTTTTTGAGAAAGTTCTAATCTAATCCCAATAATTAATCAGATCATTGCTGGATATGCAATTAACAAATTGTGGTTTGTTAGACGCAATAAATTATGATGAATTATGGTTGTTGGGCCCTATCCAATAATTACCCCGATTTTCAATGTCCAATAATTACCCCGAGTCACCCTATATCTTTTATACTTTTGAACGTTTTACTGTACGTTCGGATGGACATCTGGCTTGTAACTCCTACCACTAATTGCCCCTCCCCCATATAAAAGTTTACGGTCTACCCATTTAAGTAAATTAATAATTAAAATTTAATTTTTATGATTTAAATCGCTGTTACCACATCAACAATACCTTATTGAAGAACTGAAACTTTATTTAAAATGAATATTTGATGAAAAAAATTTTGGCATATATATTATCAGTTTGTAATATTGTATGACACACACAATATGATTATTTGATACTTCAATTTTTTTTATTTATAATAAAGTGGCACACAGCGTTACATTTTTTTCTTAAAAAGCTGCTTATTTTTCTTTTACAGTTCTTCGTTTATTAATGTATATAATACTTTAAGAGCATCAAAATACAAATTATTCCACCGTAGTATTTAGTTAATGCGGTTTTTGTTTTATTGAAAGTAGTTGAAAGTCACACCGTTGAGAGATTATTTGAAGATAATAGATTGTTCGTATATTTTTGTACTTTTTTTTGTCGAAAATTATAAATCAATGTTCGAAAATTAAAAATATAAAGCAAAACGATGTTATGGAAGGTTTTGCTTCGATCAAATCCTAATATCTGTTTCGCCGACATTTGATAATTTCGGAGCACGATGAACTTTGCAATTTCCAGTTGTATCCTTTTCTGTTATTACTAAATATTTTGAAAGGTGGATACTAGGATTTCACCTTCTCTTCCATTTTTTAAAAGTAAGCAATTTTACATAAAAATTCTTCGGACTTTAAATAAATTTAGCAATTGAATAAATTCAGATTTGAACGATGAAGAATAATAATTCAATTTGCGAAAGAAAATAATAAAAACAGCCAATTTTGGCTTTTAAAAGTTTAAATTCCAACTAAATACTGTGTTAGGCGATTTGTTTTCCTAAGGTATATAAATCTTGTTGGAAAGTATATTGACACTTACTGTTACAAATGTACTTAGTTTTTCTACAATAATTCAGTAGTGAGTATTAAGTTTACAGGAAAATGGGCTATTTTAAATCTTTTAGAACTTCTTACTAAACTTCTATTTTGATTTTTACAGGTAGGAACTTCGCAAAGTTACTCTATCACTTTGCTGTTTGTTTTCATGTATGATATTAGTGCATTGTTATTGAAGAAGTCAGAATATTTATAATTATTAAAATACCTTTGATTATTAAGAGTGGTTTATTTTAAATAAATGGAATTGTTTGAATTTCGATGTGTTTACCACCAAGATGTGTTTACAGTACTTTTGGGTTGGTGATTTTTAGATGACCTGATTCCAGACGAATTTAAAAGTTTTAAATTACTGCTTTCTAAACATGTATTTAAATATACATAATAGCGTATTTAAATATGCAATTGAAATCTTTATTTTATCTTTGTGAAATAAGTCATTGGGGGTTATAATATTTTAAATAGCATCATTTGAAGATCCTTACAGAGAAAAATATACATCATTACATGTGAGAAAAATATACATATACACATGTATCATTCCAGTTTCGTAATTTAGTCGATGCATGGGATTATAGAAAGATTTTTCGCTAAATGAATTTTTCTTAGGAAGTATATATTTTTTCAAAGTGATTATGAGCAAAATAGTAAGCAAGAAACCGTCTGGACACCATTGGGATTCTCTTTGACGTCATCAATACCATTCAAAAAGACATAACTCCATTAAAAAAATTTATGCAGCAAAACTTTATACCATTTGGAAAAATCGCAAAAATATAGACAAAATGCATTTATTGTTCAAATTTCTAACGCGAAGAGTCGTTCATCAAGTGAGCTTGAGTTGCTTTTTTGCAAATGAGCTTATTCACCAACCTTGACCATTTTAATGAATTTTTTTCATATTTCCAATGGTATAACTCATGAATTAAGTGTCTAAAAATATAAAAATTATATTTTTTATGTTTTACATTTTACGATATTTCAATGCAGTATGTCGATTCATTTCGAAGTTATTACCTTTTTAATGAATATTATTGATGACGTCATAATACGATGTTCTTATCTCTGACTGTATCTCGGCTGTTCATTGCTTACTTTTATGCATAAAATCATTGAGCAATCGGAATATGGACATCCCGTCCCTTTCAGCTTCCACACTACGTTTATAACGTAAAAAGTGGAAGGTATAATCGTTCAGTCTGTCTGTCCGTCACCCACTTTCATAGCTCAAACTACAAATGCTACGGACAAGTGTGATACGTCAAAGCATTCAGCGCATCGAAATTAGAATACATTGAAAATTTCAGAAAAGAATTCGAATTCGAAGTATACTTCAATTATTTAAAAAACTGCAAAATTTAATGCTCATTTAAAAAGCATTGGAAGCCATTTTTATTAGAATTTAATCACCATTGCCATTCGCATGCTACAATCGCTCGAGAAACTTTAATTCTTTTAGAATTTAGACAATAAATTAAAATAAATTTATTTTTGCGACATCGATCAGATTGAAATGACGTTAAACATATTTCACTACGAGATTCTTTGTACGTTGATATGAAATGTTTTTATTCTATTTAAAAGCGTGGAATATTACATATTTATTCTTTGAAATATAAATTAATTTTCGCAAACGATAAGTAATAATTATTGAATTTTCGAAATAAAATAAATGAAACTAGCCAAATTTAGCAAGAAAATGTTTAATATAGAATTTGTATATTTTTAACACTTCAGGCACGCGGCTGGTATCAAGAAAGTAAATTCTTCGATAAAATGTCACATTTATTCAATGGATTCGCATTCAGCTATATTGATGAAAAACGCGTAATATATCCAGGAAATAATTAAACCTCTTCACTTCTGAAAAATTTCCTATGCACAAATTATTTATGTAAACATATTTTTCACCTAAAAATTATGTATTTAGAAGCGTATTTTGCAAGTAAAAAAAGTTGAAAAAATAGCATTTAACATTCGCTGAGGGTCACGTCAATTTAGCGATGTTTGGAGGGTTAAAAATGCATATTTTTTGGTGTGATGTGAATGAACAAATAAGTTTTGGCACTTTTTTGTGATTATTAGATCATTTTAACTTTTATTTTAATCTGGAATGTACAATTAATTAAAAGCTGCAAAAACCTCCGAAATCTGCTTGACCCTCTTGGTATGTTATTTTTCAATGCAATTAATAAATCAGCTGCTTCGATATCGTTATTTTTGGGAAGCTTGAACATTCTAGTTTATAATAAAAGTGTTCTTGTCTAGAAAAATTGTAAAGTGAACTCTACAAAGGTTCACGTAAGTGCAGTACCTCTGGAGCGAAGAAGTTTAAAATGACGTTTTCTATTCTACAAAGCAACTATAAGTCCAAATACTGAAACAAAGAAGTCTAAACACTGAAAATTTTAGCGACATATATAATATATATTCTAAATTTTTAGAGACCTAGTGCTCGGTTGAGCTAAAGCCACCCTACCGGAAATTGAGGGGACAAACGGGGGGGAGGGCGTTTTAGCCGGACGTGGGTAGTGCCCATTTCGTCTTCAAGGGGGGCGCGTGACTTTGAAGGGGTCAGTTGAACTTTGAAGTGATGGATTCACACAGACTCTCATGACAAGTTTTGGAGCATAGGGCCCGTGCAGGCCTTTTTCTGAATGATATTGTTACTTAAAAAACTATTTATGGAGCTTATTGTTAGAGAAAATAGCAGAATATGAGTGATTTAAATTTAGCTTATCATAAAGTCAAACAAAATTGTTTAGTGTGAAGCACAATTTATTGATTTTCATTCATTTTGGAGGCCCTCTAAAAATACAGTCGGGACTAGAGAGCCCAGTCGATTAGGCGCTGGCCTTGCATGCGAAAGGTCCCAGGTTCGTGCATTGCCAAAATAACGTCGACCTATAAACGGATCACCCGATAAATATACCCCGTGTAGAGGGAGGGCATGTTAAATATGTCTCAAAGTCCCGACACCCCGTACGATGTCGAACTTAAAATTTGCGTTAGGTGCATACTCAGGCTTCGATTCGTCACTTGACAGTGGTTCTAAATTATAAAGCCCGTCGCCAATAGCCCTAGTGCGATGGATTTTCAATTCCACTCAACCAACCCCAGTAAAAATAAAACATTTTTTCTCTAGCTAACCAAACTAATACCCAGCTTCAGCTCAAATCCCCAGTATCCACCCAACACAGCACCATAAATTGGCGACACTCTCCCAAAGCCAAAACACCGAAACTTGGCATCAATACCCGACTCAACTAACAACCCTGCAAATCTCTCTCTACTCCAAAACAGCAAGCGAGGAGAGGAAAAAACCCGAAACCTCTCTCTCTAAGAACATGAAGGGGGGGGGGGGGGGGGGGGGGGGGGGGCTCGAAATATCAGAAGGATTTTCACTTTCACCCCCCCCCCCCCCCCCCAGCATTATCGTTTCATTCTTGCGCTCGATTCTGATTGCGACGTTCGTTCTAGGGGGGGAGGGGGTAGTAGTGTAGCAGCTGTATGTGAGAAGGAAGAAGGGGGGGGGGGAGGTGAGGGGTGCTTCAGGAAAAGAGGATTTTTGGGGTTTCGCGATTGCTGCGTGTGTTGTGCGTTGTTGGAGAGATAGATGTTGTGTGGGGGGCTGTAGGTATGGCGAAAGGGTGTAGTTTGCAGGTTTGGTGTGTGTTGGATTAGGAGTTTTTTTTTCTTATGAGTAGGGTTATGGTTTTTGGATATTAGTTGTTGTTACCTGTAGCTAGAAAAGTAAAAAAACAAAATGTGAAGACACATCAATTAATACGGTTTAGTGTATGATAAAATGTTTCTAATTATGCCCATTGGTATAAGGGAAGTAGTAGCAAACCATACATTTCTGTTTAAAACAATACTATTAAGATTATGTCACTGAGCCAAAGATTGATGCTTCGGAATATAGTCTGTGCTGTGTGGTTAACGGGGGTGAATTTAGTACCACCGCATCACCATTTCAGTTTTTTAAATATTTTGTTAACGGTTAGCCCTACTTTCTAAACCTTACCTTTCTTTTTCAGTTTATATCCTGACGCTCTGAAACCAATCGATGCATGTCTGATCAAAATTCGATAGCTATCACACAAAAAAAACAGAAAAGTCTAGACAAAGATTTAGTTTTCACCACTTTAAAACACCGTATATCATTTTGTCTGATGATGGGGAACAAATTTCGAATAGATTATTCGCGGTTCGATGCCTTTCAAGGAAAAAAAATCCAAAACAAACATTCGAAAATAGAAACCTTGATTATACGGAATAAAGTATACAGAAACAAGCGTGTTGGGCGTACCATTATTTTATTCCACTTACGGTGAGTCACAAATGCGATAATGGAGAAACCACCCCGAGATAAGTGGGATTGTAATCTTTTCGGAGAAGTTGTTGTCATTTGTCGTTGTTTGGGTCGTAAACATTTGATGGTTTATATGTTCTTCTGCTGATGAGACGTGAACACCCGAGCTAGCTTTTATGGGTTCCGACTGTGTATTCGTCTGCTGTTGACCCAATATACTACTTTGGTCAGAAGGCCTGCGGACTGAGCCACGGCCTCCTCAACTAATTAGGCCAGAGAAGCTCCCTGTGACGTCACGCTATTTCTCTTTTTCGGCTTGTCAGTTTTTTTTAAAAAGAGAGGAACGGAACCTGCAAAGTATAGTCGGTCGTGCGCGAATATGTTTCGTACTTTTCTTCGGAAAAGCCGACAATTCGAACAAGATGGATAGCGTGACGTCACTCTCACAAAGAGCTACCGTGGCCTTAAAGTTGAGCAGGCCATGACTGAGCTGAGTGATATCGTATTTAGCGGACCGATTTTGTTATGCTGACGTATTATCATTTTCTTAGACTTGTCCGACCTTCGTTTTAGCTTATATAAATTATTTACTATGATTAATGAATTAGACTATGAAGTCAGATATTTAAGTTTTTGAAAAAGAATTAAGTTTATTAATGTAGTATTGGCCAATGATCAAGAGTAATCGTATAAGGTTAGTACTTCCCTGAATTAAAATAATGGAAGCTTGGAAACTTTAATTAGACCAAAGTAAAACAAACAATAATTTATTACTGGGGCTTAAGTATACAAATATATTTAACACGTAGGGGAGGTAATTTACGTAGCATAAAAATGTAGAATTAACAATCAGTATAATAGAAGCAAGAAAAATAATTTTACAATAAAATATGGTTAGCAGTCGGATAAGGGAGACTCAAATTAAATTAAATATCCTGAAAAGTACCCTCTTTCTGATCGAAAAAGTAAACCATTAAACTTACCCCAATAATAGTGATCTCGTATCGTGTGTGGTATTTTTTAATCTCGTATAGTGACTCGATCTCGTTTTTTTTTTTTTTTTTTTTTTTTTGGGGGGGGGGGGGGGTAAAAAGAACTTATCGATCATTGAACAAAATCTTAAAATTACTTTTTTTAATGTGAAATCACACTATTCATAGCATTCCCATAATCTGATGTTTATAGTATGTAGTGGGCAATCCACATGGGAATAAAAAAAACACGTCATCTTTTGTTGGTCAAACCCATTAGGGCTATAATTAGACTATAACCCAATAGACTTAGAGTTCCTGCACAGAATATCTCACGAACTCTTTTCCATGTCGACTCGATATCACCCTAATAAAATTATATCGGATGCTATCTTTCAAGATCGTGTGCCTTATCTAACATGAGGACCCATCTGGGCAATATTCCCACGCACAAGTCAACTTCGGCTCATTAAAATCCAGACAGAAACGACCCTATTATTGCCATACCTCTAGCTACAGTAAAATTTCTTAAAACGAATATCATTACAACGAAATATCCATCAGTATAACGAAATAAACCCCCAGTCCCTTTTGAAATCCCATAAGAATAACGGTTTAAAATTTCCATTTTAACGAAATTACTAAAACTCTTAGTTTCATTATAACGAATGATTTTTTTCTTCCAGCAACTTCGCACTTTTCTGCCATTTTGAAAAGGCACTGAACAAGTTTTAAACGGGTTTGTTTATTATTGTTATCATATAGAAGGAGAAGGGGGAGGATCACCGTACCTCTATTCTTTTGCTAATCTGCTCCCCTAACGCCCCTCCCCAGAAAGCCCGAAAATTGCTATTCAATGGGGCAAACCCAAACATGTGTAGTGACCATGTACAATCCCCTTTAGAATTCTCTAATGATAGCCTGTCATTATGACACTTTGAGATTTTAGTTTTCCTTGGTTGAATTTGAAACCTTGTGTACATGTGCGTTACTTTTATTTGTTGTCACAAAGGAAGCCTTTTTGAAAGAAAAAGACTGCTGGCTTTTCTGTCACAAAAAGTCTACAATCAACCTTCGTTACCAAAGGGGACTCTGCCGATCTGTGTTTTACTTTTCTATTCTCTCTGGTGTTGGTTGTTTTACTCTGCATTATTCTAGAAATGGCAGCTACCAAGCGCGCAAACAGTTTTCATTACATTCTTAAAACAAACGAGCGGTTTTAACTCAGTCTAAGTTAATTTCCACTCCTTTCCGGTGCCGAAAATGCACTTCCCCTATATGAGTGGATTTCACTCTTTTGTTTTAAGAGTGTAGAGGAAAAGATAACCATAATAACGGATATTGATAATAGGATTAAAACAATCCGATGCTGCAAAAAATGTATAATCTCTCCAACTTTATCAAAATTTTTTGAAAGAGCGAACTAAAATTGAAGCGCAAGCGTCGGTAATCAGGCTGTAGAAAGGAATACGGACTGCACAGCTTCAAGATGTGAACACAGCCGTCTTCAATCTATTTATTAATACTTAGTTATATTATTTAGTACTTATTTATTGAATTATTATTAAATACAAATATTATAACTTCTATAATGAAATTGCCGCATATTTTTTATTGACTTTTTGCAGTATTTTAAATTTAACAAAATGGAATTTCTTTATGCAATTCCGTTTTAACGAATAATCCACTTCTATAACGAAGAAGTTATCTGGTCCTTTGGAATTCGTTGTAACGGAAATTTACTGTATATGGGTCCTCATCCAATTGGGTAAAGCATCGGCTAAACCAAAAAAAAAAAAAAAAAAAGAAACAACCAATTACTTTTGGTCAAACCGATCAGGGCTTCTCCCGAATACGATCGACAAACTTGAACTGTGGAAATGTTCCTAGATGTTAACTCAAACTACACCAATAAACCTTACATATCCACACACACAAAAAAAAACTTTATTTCTTCCTGTTTATCAGTTCTGGCAAAGACACACTTTTCCCAAAACTTTACTTTCAAAAGCTTCATTCATTCAGAACTCGTTTTCGTCCGTCCATTCAACAATAACGGGCACAGGTGTAGTGTAAATCACGACTGACAGTTCCGCAACTCCCATTTTTTCAGCCCCCTATTTTTCTCCCTACAACCGTACTCGGGGGACGAACAATAGAGGATGTTTAGTTCCAGGGATTGGAGTTGCTTTGGTTGGTCGAATTAGAAATGCATAATGTTCCACAGGACACCTGGAAGTTTTTTTTTCTTTTGGAAATCCCTTGGAATTTAGTTGGGAGGCTGCTGACTCAGAATTTTTCCCTTCAATTAACGGAAATTTTTCTGATGGAACCTTGCTGCCGGAATATTTCCGAGAATTGATACCATCAACGGTTCTATTTAACTCTCATTTGTAATTAAAATAACACACAGAAATCTATCACCATTAAACGAAAAAAACGAAGGAAGTCGTACAATTTCCACCTACAATTGACGCAACTTTTACTATGGAAACTTTGTTGCCGGAAGTTGAAATTAAGCGGTATACAATTTAACATTCATTTGTAATTAAAACAACACACTGAAATAAATCAAAGTTATTGCAATGTATTTGCTGTACTTTCATTCCAGGTATTCCTTCGATCGATGCTCCGATTGGTGCTCTGTATCTGTTTCCATCGTTACATTGATTTACCAGTCAAGGCTCGAGCAAGAATTTAGTTTCATTTAGCATTTCTGTTGTCGCTCAATACCAGAAACATACCCATCGAAAAGTCTGACTGACGAAAAAATAATGGCACTGATCGAAACGGAAATTATTTGCGAAAATGCGGGAAAATTTAGTGTAAAAAGGCAAGTTTTTCTGACAAATATGCTGGAAAATATCAAAAATGATTCATTCATTTTTCATTCATCATCAGGAGTATTTCGGTTGTGTATGGTCCATATATGGAAATGGATTTTTCCTTTGGGGCTGGGGAAGCCCACTCGGTAAGACTCTTGCCTTGCATGCCCGGGCATTGCCGAAGTTTTTTTTTTCTTTTGGAAATCTGACTGCCAATCTATATAGAAATAACCCTATAAAAATCTATATAGAAATAACCCTATAAAAAAGGTCTGTGCAGCCAAAAAGTCCAACGAATAATACCACGGATAGATGGAGTGCACGTTAAATATGTTTAAGTCCAGACGCCGCGGAATACGATATCGTCCTAAAAAAGTTGCATTGGCTGTCGACTCGTCACAATACTGTGATTCTAAATTATGATGTCCGCCGCCAATAGCCCACCTGTATATCTTAACGATACTTCAACACAACCCCCAGAAAAGTGAAAACTTCATGGAATTTATTAAAAGTACTGGAAATTATCAAAAATATCTTTCCATACACTGCTAAAACTGAAGGTGACAAATGGGTGCCATGGACCCCTAGAGGTGCCGCTGATACACCGCCATTCACCCTTGGGGATGCCAAGTGTCACCTTTAGTTTTACCAGTGTATAGGGATTATTGGAGGTTCTTTATTTTGCTGGAAATACGAATTAATTGAACTTTTCAACATTAAAAATACTCTAACTGACGATTAAGTTTTCCAGGTTTTTGCAAACTATTCTTGGAAATTCACTGAGATTGCTAAAATATCAAAAAGGGCTTTCCAGGAATTGGATATCTGTCGGTTGGTCGAATTTCAAATATATCCGTGCGTTAAGAAACAAAGACCTGGAAATGGATTTTTTTTTTTGCAAGAGCTCTGAATAATATTAAAAATAGCTTTTTTCTGTTTTGAAATGTTTTATTTTTAAGTGAAATGGCAAATTTCGATTAAATACATCATTGTTATAGTATCACACTTTCGGATGAGTATGCGTTTATCTCATCACCCCCTCTCCCGATTTCTCTTTTTTTTTTTTGAATCTCCATTTCAAATATTTTGCTCTCACAAAATAATTAAAACAATATAAACAGTCGGATTAGCGAAAAAGAATTATCTTTGGGATTTCAAGCATATCTTTATGTTTTTGATTTGAACAATTATTATTGGCATGCAAGTATGTCAGGACAAAATCCCTAACTAGAATTTCCTCTTTGGGAGGTCATCAACACGATTCATTGAAATAGTCAATATGATAAAAACTTTTGAAATTAAATGATACAAAATTAGTTCATTTAAGTTTCTATAGTTTACATGAATTGGGTGTTTTTGGCCTTGCAGTGTAACTTTGGCTCAAGTATAACCTTAGTACAGAATTTTTTTCTTGAATACTTTTGTATTCATATGTCAAAGCAAAGTGTTGCCACTAACTTAAAAATGTAAGTAAGCAGCATATTTTTTAAAGTATGTATTTAATGAGAAGTTATAAGCAAAAAAAAAGCTTGGGCCACACACATAAAGTTACCCTACAGGAGCAAAGTTACCCGGGGGCTGGGGAGCCCAGTCGGTTAGGCATTCGCCTAGCACGCGGAAGATCCCAGGTTCGGGTCCGGGCATCGCCAAAATAACTGCCGACCTATAAACGGCCGTGCAGCCAAAAATGCCCGACGAATAATACCCCGTGTGGCGGGAGTGCACGTTAAATATTCTTCAAAGTCATAACGCTGCGTACGATGTTGCCCTTACACTGAAAAAAAAATCCGACCCTGTCACCTAGAAAATAGTCAATGGATCTAGAAAATATCAGTCTATGTACTCCCTATAAATTCTAGATCCCGGAAGGGGAGAGTTCTAGTTAAGAATCTGAATGAGGCACCCAGAATTTTCCTGTTCCCTGAATTAGAAAAATTGGGACGTGGACTATAATTTCTAGTTCCCCAAAAGAAGTATAAGTTCAAGAATCAGAAGTTATAGTTCCCTGCTACCGAAAGACCAGATCTCAGTACTAGAATTTCTAGATGCTTCAACTAGAATACTTGTCTTCTTTAACCAGAATAGAATGAATTGCAACTCATAATTTCTGGGTATCTCTCTCAACATTTTTGGTTTAATGAACTAGAATTTCCAGTTCTTTGCCATTGAAACACAGATCTTGGAAGTATAATTTACAGATACCTTGACTGGGATATTTAGTCTCCTAAACCAGAACAGAATGAGTTGCTACTCATACTTTCTGGATAACTGTCGCAACATTTCCAGTTCTCTGCCACTGAAAGACAGATCGCGGAACTACAATGGGGTTGTTTCACGGTGGAACTGGCAATAGCTCTACGACTTTGTTTTCATGTCTATTTTGATGCCTTTCAACAATTTTGCCACCAGTTTTAGGAGGAAAAACTACGAAAAAATACCCGAAAATTCTAAAATTACTTGTCAATCAAAGGAATTGTAGCCTTATAATCACTTGTGTACGTATGCAGCAGAAAATTTGCAAGAACTTTGAAGAAATTATCAGTAGTATTCAATATCTGTCTTTCAGTCAGACACTCCATCCGAGTTTTTTTTAAAGGGAGTTTATGGATACCATCAACTTTTCAACGCGTTTTCATTTTTTAGTAAATCTATTCATATTTGCTGATAGTTGATAAAAATAAGAAAATGAGAGTAGGAACTATGTCCCCGTACCATCATGAATTCACATGACAGACTACATTACTGTTTAAGACCAAATTATATGGAAAACTTATCATCAACTTCTGGCTGAAAAGCAGGATTTAGGAAAAAAAATTATGTAGCAGAATCATGTTATACAAAAAGGATTGTGGGCGACAATGGTACATAAGTATATGAAGATAACAAGTACAACAAAATTTCAGTTTTATTTGCATGTCTAGAAGTGACAAACACTTTCAAAAATATTTTTGAACTAACATATACAGGAAAATGTTAAAAATCTTAATAAAATGTAATAAACATAGTAAGAATGACAAAAAGTTTGACAGCGACTTTTTATTGGTCTATGCATATATAAATGGTTCAAAGCCCTCCTTCAAAAAAATGAGTCTTTATGCGTTAAAATCTACATTTCTAAATTTTGATGCCTAAGTGGCCTTCAAAATATTTTTCATATACTTTTATGTTACTAATGATAACCAGAATTGGTCGGACTCATTCTTCAGCAGGAGGCTTTTGACCCCTAAAGCTGTAACAGGGTTGTTTTTCACTATTGAGTCCATTTACTCTATACTCATGCGAAGTTTCAGATATATATAATTTTGTACTTCGCTCTTGTTAAGAAAACATTGAGAAAAAACTTTCAATGGGTTAGCAGATGTTTTAGGAAACGGTATCTATCATAAAAGATTTTGCTTTGGAAACTAAATTTTAGTAAAAATTAAGCCGCTCTCAAAGCAGACAATCCTGAGTATTTTTTAGGAATTTGCAAGAAACATTTAATAATCATATGTTGCATAAAATTTGATATGCAGTCAGTATCCTCAGTTAACTGATTTAAAAAATTAAAAAAAAAATTTCACTACTAATGGTTGATGGAGAAATTTCGATAACACTAACCTAAGTGGAATAAAATGAGCTGGTATTTGCTGTCTCTGAAGACAGTGTTCTAGTTCCTTTTTTTGATTTGATGGGATTAATCTGTTGCCCAAACACATTGGCACAGGTGGAATGTAAGTTCCATCTTTCTCAAATAATTTTAATCTACGATACTCAGTGCTCAATTCTTTGGTAATATTTGCATATTGCTTAAAATACGTTTTTCTGGACGTTCTAAATCTGGATGGGAGGAACATGACAGAGAAATTGACAAAACGTCAGTCATTAAGGTAATAACAGTTTCAAACAAAAACTGTACTTGATTCCGAGGAATTGTTAAATTACTATACAATTTTGAGATAAACAGCTTTAAAGTGTTATTTAAAACTCCTAAAGAATCATTGATGTGCTCAGACTCAACTTCTAGGTTTACAGAATTTACTGGCTCATCCACAGAATTATTATCATTAAAAACAAAGTTCTCGGCAGTATTTCTATGATCAATATTACCTTTTCTTAGATTTTTGTGTTTTCTTTTAAAATGTCTCACAAAGTTACTCATACAAGAAAATTCTAATCCATCACAATCATCATTAACACAATACATTTTACTTTTGGGCGTAATTCCATGAAATCTTACATGTTTCGTAAATAGTTTCATTACTTTAATGTCAATGAGACACTTAAAACACACAGGCATGGTAAAATTACAAAGGGGAAAATATAAACAAATAAAACAAACAATTTAGTAAGCAAATAAAACAAACTTTTAATTCAAATTAAACCAATAAATATATTGGTATTCTTGAAAGTAATCGGAAAAAACTCTTAAACAAAGTTAAATCAGAATAAAATATTGATTACAATCATGATAAAATATTGATTACATAGCGATTATCTATAAAAGTTTGTTTTCCTTACTTTGACACTTCCCTTCCTTTTTTCTGAAAATCTTCAATAGCTGATGAAAATTTTTTAATTGCAACATACATTCCATCATATGGGGTTTCTATTTTATACAAATTTGTTTGTATGTACAACCATGCCAATTTGCTTTCTACTGGATATTGTGCATTTAATGCTCATGATGCATTTGAAGCAAACATCAATAGCCGCCATTGCAGGGTTGTTATGATTTTACCCGACCCGAAAAAACCCAGGTGGGTTTAAAAAAAAAAAAACCACTTGAAAAAACCCATCAAAAAACCCAAGTGGGCAATTAAACTTAAAATTGCCTTCACTGAAAATTAAGTAAAAACTTTTTATACATCCAAAAAATATACATTTCATATCCTTTTTAATTAATAGTTTAGTATTATTCTTAATATACATTTACATTTTTGTACCTTCAATTTTTAAAATACATTTACAAATTTAAATTTATACTAATTATTTAACAATTAAATATAACAAATACATTTTTTAAAATTCTAATTTAAATTTCTATCATTACAATATTCCGGATTATATAATTTTACACATACAAACAAACAATACTTGGTTCTAGACAATACATTTATAAATTTAAATATAGATTTATCTAACAACTATATGCAATTATTTTTTAATTGTTCTAATTTAAATTCCATCATTCCTGACTATCTCTCTCAAGATGTTCAGTTAGTTTTAAAATTGTGATGTATAGATAAATAGTTAAAACTTCCCTAAATAAATCACAAAATTCTGAAAAGCACATCCAAAATACTGAAAAAACCCATAAAACCCTGAAAAAAAACCCGAAAAAACACTGGAAAAAACCCCAAAAACCCAAGTGGGTTGGTTTTTTCATGAAAAAACCTGGGTTTTTAACAACCCTGCACCATTGGCGATGTTACCAAGTATTCCGTATCCTCGATAATTACATAGGAATTACTAACTTTGTCCCCATTAAATACTATTACCGTTACAGGTTGAAATGGCAATTTCAGATGAGCATAGTGATGTTTTCTTTCTGCTACAGCATTTTTTAAATCAGCATGAGATTTTACAAAATCACCATTGAATCAGCAACATCGTTTTTTGAAGGCTTGTAGGATGTTTTGTTGGGGGGTTTTATAGGCTTGTTTACTGGAAGCAGCAATGGAAGGAGTCTTAGAGCACTAACAGTAGACTCATGTTCACCTATTAAAAAAATAAAGGAGGTAGAAACAGTTTAACATAATGAAGTCACACTTTAGATTATTAATAACTTTTAATTAGTTCATTAATTAATAGGAAAGAACTCTAAAAAATAAAAAAAAACTTGAGCATAAATAAATCATGCTACAAGACTTTAGATATTATTTTCAACTTAAATCCTGCATTAAAGCATCCACATCTCTGTAAAAAGAAAGTGTTTTTGTCGAAAACAATGAATCAGCACCAGCAAACACTCCCCCCCCCCCCTCAATTTATCGACTTATATGCGAGTATATATGGAAAACTGTTCTATTCTGGTACATTATCGTCTGCACTCAAAAAGTTAGTAATCCTTGTTTGTTAAATATGTGTATATTTAAAATATTTACCAACATTTGATTCCCTTTAATTTTTTTATTATATTTTTAATTCCAATTTTCTTCAATAATAACATATATTTCAGTATTGAATCTTTGTTATCTTTAAAATTATGAAAAGAGTCCGAGATAAGCTAAAAAAAGAAAAGTTACTCAAAGAATTTAAAATCTGGAAAGATTCTGAATGGGTTGAATGCAAAAGAATCGGCAGTGTGCTAAAGGCCAGTGTTATTACTTGGCGTGTTTTAAAGCAGATTTTTTTAAATACTATACAAATTACTAGATCTATGGCAGCTTCATAGTCTTATAACATTACAATATCACTTACATTTTCTTTATAATTATAAACACAAATAAAGCAGAAAATGCGTAGGTATCTTTTTACATATATAAAAAATTTTGGTAATAGCATCTACCAAGTATAAAATTAAAAATATTCATGAAATATTTGATACAGGATACATATTTTTCCTGACCTTATACAAACTTCAAAAAATTCCCCGACTTAAAAACAAAATCCCTGACCTATTCCAATATTCCCAACTTTCAAGGTCTGTGAGAACACAGTTATGGTGATTCCGAGTAAGAATTTGGCATGCACACATTATTTTAACATAACTTTGTTTTTGATTGTTGTTTTGGAATGATTATTTTCAACAGGTATTTATAATATATGTGCTATCGATATGAGCTGAAACAAAAGAGTAAACAGTTTGATCAGGGTTTAACCATATAAAAGGACACCTACCTTCAGTATCCAAATAAATGTAAAATTCTTTCAAACTCTCAATGAACTGAAAATGCGACTTGATGTTTCACCGATGCGTCTTGCATGTTTCATCTTGGGTTGTTCTAAGAAGTTTTTAAACGTTCTTGCTTTTATACGAGGAGATGACCTTAAAGGGGATGATGCTGAAGGGGTCACTTGTTTACTAGGGGTACTTTGTGCTAGAGGAACCCTTTCATAGGAAAGAGAAT
Organism: Oedothorax gibbosus; assembly: GCA_019343175.1. NCBI lineage: Eukaryota > Metazoa > Arthropoda > Arachnida > Araneae > Linyphiidae > Oedothorax > Oedothorax gibbosus. Next base: position 21,784,818 of record CM033275.1, read on the forward strand.
TTGCAGACGATGAGCATGAAGTAGTACCAAGGTCACTTGACGATAGACTTATGTCAGTTAATATGCAGTCCTGACATGAAATAAAAAAATAAATAAGGCAAAAAGCAACTTGAAAACATGCTGGCAAATTTCAATTCAAAATTTCATAATATTAATAAACTTTAACTGTTCTTAAATTATTCCTTGCCCCTGGGAAAAAGGCCCCAGATTTTCCACAGCAATTATATCCAGTAACATTTAGTCGTAAATAGATTGTATGGAATAATAAAAAAAATCAAAATATAATTGTTAAAACATGTTTAAATTAGGCCTAAATAATAATAAAAAATTAATAGAGGAACATATCCAATAATAAACAGCTTTTCCCAAAAACTTATTATAAAGTCAGTCTTTTTTCTGGAAAAGGGACGGGGGAACCTCTATTCCTCCCCCCTTGACTACACCCCTGCCACCAGTTGAGAACTGCTGTACTTGAGAATGTGTTTTTTTTAAAAAATACTTTGGTGTATACATTCAAATACATTAGTAAGTTATCTAATTATTCTAAACATAATCAGGAAATTTGCAATATCCAACAGAGTAGGCCTACTTACAGGTGTGTCAGGTCCAATGCCCAATACAACAGGTTGCACAACCGGATGAAGGGATTTTAACCCAGAACAGAATCTAAGACGTTGACCCAAGGTAGAAAAGAAAGAAGACACATCATCTTCATTTAACTCCTTCAATGCTCTGCAATCAATATCATTTTCTGGAAAGAAAATTAATATATTTTATCTGTATTAAATATTGCGCTAAGATTTTTTTAAATGTTGCTGTTAGGTCATTCAACATCAAATCAATCTCCGAAATGAATATTGGCGGTTCCGACTTCCCACTTCCAAGGGGGAAAAAAAGAATTGCACACACGGTGCCTATACGCCCCCCCCCCCCCCCCCCCAAGTTCTAAATTGTTTAAATTTTCCGCAAATGAAACCAAAACTAGTGTCATAAGAACATTTTGCATGGGTTACCCGCTGGAAAATTGTTTTGTATGGGATTTGTCTCTCCTAACCTGACTACTATTTTAGTTTTCTTATTTTGGAAACAATGTAAAAAGTATTCTCATTAGGAACATTAAACACTTTTTTTAATTTTAAAATTACTGGATTTTGTAGCTGGCTTTAGGAGATTTTATAAATATTGTAGCCCTAGTGTTTAGAAAGCATCAATAATATGAATGAAGAAGCGTATAGCCATCGGCTATAGATTGCACACTTCGAGTGGGTTAAAGTATACATTGACGCCCGGATTTGGCGACAAGTCAAAATTTGTCGCCAAATCAAAATGACAACAAACTTGGCGTTAGCCAAGTCCCAAATATATTGCTGATACCGAAAATTTTCAGCAAAAAGACCCGGGAAAAGTGAGAAATCGCATTAACTAATACTAGGGCATTTACGATCGAAGCGATCTTTAAGAAATATAATCGGAATTTAACAGTTTGTTTCACGATCAACAATGTGAAAAAATAGAATCATAACACGTTTTAAAACATTGTATAATTATTATTTTAAATAATATGCGATTTAAGTAAGAATTAAATAAGGAAAACATGTGCACGTTTGCGATTAACTGATCTAGTAGGAAAATATTTTCTAAAGCTAAAAAGATTTTGCAAACAGTTTTGAAAAAAAAAAGATTAAAGCAGCACTAAAAAACCTTTTTAAAAATAAAACATATTGTACATACCAGGAAAAATAAGCGAATCCTACCACGATAACACAATAAAAAACGTGGATCATAATACGTCTAATGAAAAATAATCATTTTAAATAGTTAAACATTGAATTAAAAATCGATCGGTACGAAAAATATTTACTTTTAAATAAAAACAATTAGGATTTAAAAAGGTTAGAAAATAAAAGATTTAGATTCTCTGCACCGTTTTGCCGTCGCGAACCGAGTCGAGAAAAAAATAAAAATCACGATTGAATCTTTTAATAAAAATTAAAAAAGACAATTAATTTGAACGTTATATATCTACAGCCAAGCACATAAGAAATGCAAAATGCGAAACGAAAGCCAAAGTGCTTTCGCATTTGTGCCTTGTTTACGAATGAGGCATGTTTGATGTTTGTTTTTAATGAAGAAGAAAGCTGAATATTTAGCTTTTGAAATAACCTTGGGGTCACTTACGTGCTTTGTGGTGTATTTTTACCAAGTTTTATTTGAATTATAACTTATAACATATATATATACTAGAACAAGTAAACACTTCTAAAGAATCACCGACATATGAAAAGGTCAACAGTGTTTAAAATAATTAATCTACTATTACAAAGGAGTCCATGAGAATTAATAAAGAAAGGACTGAGCAAATTAGGTAGTATTATTTAGTTTGAACTATTTATACAATGAAAGGTTAATACATACCTCTAAATTTCCCCATGACGTCCTGCGATAATCCCCAGCTCCGCAACAGGTTAGCCGTTTCTTTATCCGCCATGTTTTGCCGGTTATTACGGGCGGGAAAATTTGTCATCAGGACCTGTCGCACTTAACCGCTAGAGGGCTAAGTTCGGCTAGAATTTCTGGGGAGTCTAATTTCTCCCCTCCCCTAATTTCTAGGTCTCTCCTCGATGAGACATGAGATCGCACCCATTTGAAAATATCTGTAGATAATTGAGTGCTCTAGAGGATAGTCTCACGAACGGTAATTCTCGAGCATGAGTGTACTCCAGAAATCAAACGATAATTTCTCGTTACACGAACGATTCATTCTCGTGTGGTCAACTAGAATAGCACGGACTAGAAATTCTCGATCATTTCGTTTATACCGGTTATGTGTGTCACCTGCATGCATTATTCTGAGCTCCATTCTTCTAATTTTGGGACTCAGAAAATGGCTACCTATTCATTCTAGATAAGAGCGGTGTAATTTTTTTTTCCGTGTAACGGTTGCGTTGGGTGCCTACTCAGGTGCCGGCTCGTCACTTGACCGTGGTTCTAAAATACGACGCCCGTCACCAATAGCCCTCGTGTAGCTCTAGTGCGACGATAATTCAAACTAACCTAACCAAAGTTACCCCCTTCGACGGTACAGTTTTTCAAGTACCGGGGAGCGTTAATTTAGTTTTCGCATCATAATCACCTCTTTACTCCACCTTGACTTTTATACTTCCGAATTTCAAGAACTCACATAGAAAAAAACTCTACTACAAAAGTCTTTTCGTATTATTTTTGTATCGATACACATAATTTTAAGCTCTTCGGGTGTGGACTTTAGGCACCCTTTTTTGCTTTTTGAAGTATCATATTTGTAATGAAGTTATTGATATACACACTCAAAAGTTATTTCTTTATTAAGCCGAATTTTTGCCGAAGTAATATATCCGTTAATTAACACAGATTTGTTAACTGTTGCGTAAATTTTAAGTTGAAATTAGGCTGTTCTATTTAACATTCATTTTTGATTGAAATAATAAACATAAATATATCAACTGTGTGTCAATAACGAATAAAATGTAATTATAATAATATTGTAAAATGATTGTTTACTTTTTGAATTAAATTTCGAATGCTTATGCACCCGTATAATCGTAATATACAGTTCCTTTAAAACCATCGAACGATTCAAGTAACGGGGAAATAATGTATTTGAAAACGAAAATTATGAAAAGGTTGAAAATTTCGTGCAAACAAATGAGCTCTTGCTTTGAATGATCCGAATTGATTAGGTCATGACAGAGGTCATTTACCAGTTGTTCTAGCAATTTTATGTCCATCACTGCGCTATAGTCACTAATACCTAGGTGCAGATCACATGTGCAGTTTACCATAAGGTAATTTAAGGGTTGCTTATAAGTAAATTCATTAAAAAAGGTGAGATGCCCAAAAGTTATTTACTGCTCGAAACTGTTTAAAGAATCATGGAAAAGTCATAGAAAACTCCAGAAACGATCAACCTAAATATCCAAATAATAATTTTATAGTAACGATATGTTTCTGCAAATAACAAGAATTTTCAGAAATATTATTTTTGGTTTTATTTTTAAAATGTAGTTTGTTAGAACAGAATTAAAACAAACCGTTAAAAACCTAGATATAGACAGATAAAAAGTATAAAAGATACGCGCAGATTTTTTTTGAACGGAATTTGGAAGGGGCACTTCCAGACGGCCGGACACCTCCACGATGTCAATATTTATTCTATTTTCTTTTCGTTATACGTTTCGAAAGAATACATGCGTGTTGCTCCTTCATCTCAAGTTTGTGCTAACGTAGAATCACTATTTGGCAATTTCTGAATTGTTTCATCCCGCCTTGTAATAACTGAAAAAAAAACAATGTCTTTGTATTGAAAATCAACTTTTTTTTTTAGTGCAGAAATTTTATTTTCATATTCGGATTCAGCATACACTGAACTGAATGTTTATAAAATTCATTGAGAAACAAACGGGAAATTCGTGTTCTTTGCATAATTATTTTTACTGAGAACATTGTCTTAAATTTCTCTGAAAAATTCGCAATGAGGAAGTTGCATGAATTTCAAATTCATTGGCAGACAATAGCCTTTTTAAAAACACGTCGAATGCTACTTTTCGCACTAGTAAAAAAGTTATTAAATTAGTCAGTAATTGAGTTTTAAGTAGGGGATACACTTCCAGTAAAAACATTCACAATCCTCTTGCAGTGCGTAATGATGTCGGGCTTGGCTTTTTTGTCCATTGGTGTGCAATTTCTATCCAACTTCTGTGCTATACAGCTGTTGAAAATGCAAAATGTGTTTTGAATGATCCCATATAGGAATAGGATTATTTAGAATAAGTGGTTTTCTAAGTTCCAGTTATTCACCTCAGACTTGGTATAGATCGCCTACGAAGATTTCGATTGATCCAACAATTGACTAGGTCTGAAATGTCAACAGCGCGCTCTTGTACGATTTTAAATTCAACAACCAAGCAAGAAACAAGCTGTTCTAATTTATTATCAAAAGCTGGTTTAAGTAAGCAGTCTGTTCTTTTAAATAGAACGTTTTGAAAAACGTTGCATGTTTATTTTAATTATGGACATGCTACCCGTAGCGCCATTTTTAGAAAAAATCGCCAAATGCGTGTGTTGTTACGTCAGACGCCGTTTTCGGTCACGTGAGTATCATGGAATTTTAATAGGCATATTTCATGTAAAACTAATAAATTTTGATGGTTTTTAAGCTGATATTTAGAATCTGTAGCTTCTAATGTTCCAGAAAATGGTATAAGTACGTCATTTTGGGGTGGGATGCAAGTTCCTCATTGTCCGTGTTCTGATTTAAATATCCAAATTGACAATGGAAGTCCCTAATTTTCTTGTTTTGCAGTAACAACTAAGCGTTGATATTTCTGAAAATTTGTAAAACTTGAAGAAACACCTCTACTTTTTAAAATATTGTGGCATTATAAGTGTCATCGGTATAAAGTGTCAAATATCTTTTGCAATCCGCGAGTAAACCGTCCTCTTAGAATAGGGGATGCTCAAATATAAAATTTTCATCATTTTTAGCGAAATGATGTCGTGAAAAGTTCTCCAATAAAACCTTTCGCCATATTAACGAAATTTATTCCGTTAGCTATTTTACGAAATGTATTTCGTTTCATAAATAACGAAACGTTTCTTACTTTTTGACGAAATGAACTTCGTATGAGAAGCGGATGTTCTGACACCTCGAATATTGGGACTTACTTCATTAAGTTTAACAGAAAAAAGTTTTCTGAGACACCACTTTGTTTTCAGATTGACTTTGACTCAGACATTGACCTAACGTGATTGGTTAGATCGATGTTACAAGGAAACCGATAAAATAGTAGCTAAAAATATGGCCCAAAATTTGTAGTGCCTATAGTCTGAGTTTTCCTAGATCAGGCGTGTAGCTATCGTGTAGCTAACGAAACCAGTGTTACACATCAGGATGTGTAGAACACTGGTTTCGTTAGCTACACGATAACTTGGTATGTTATTGAGCCATTGTGTTCTTTTTCTAAGAGTTGTATCAACATGGTCCAGAGACGAAGCATGATTTGTTATTTTGGTTATCGATTCAAATTTCAGCGCAGTGTACAGGTCTTTGCTCATTTCATGCATTTCACTGCAAAATGCATTTCTTGTTGAAATTTGAAAGTTGAAACATTCCATCATGTATAGCCGCGATCATCTTTGACTGTTTCTTTTTGATAGCCTGCAGGGCAGCTTTGTAATCGCTTAAAATTAGTAATCCCTCATCTTTTCCTCGTCTAAAAGGTCAAGGTATAGCTCTATTGCCTTTTGTATTTCCAGGAGCTCACAGGTGAAGTTGGAAGCTATTTTTCCCGCACCAAATATGTTTTTTAATGGTGCCTTTGCAAAGATGAAATTGATGCCGGCTCCACCGTCAGTCAAGGTCTCGTCCGATGATCCATCAGTGAAAGCGTAGACCAAGCCTTCTCCTGTATAAGACTCAATCGTCTTTATTCCTTTTGCTTTGATAGTGTTTGCTGGATCTTTTTTGGAGCATTGTTCCAGGAGAGCTGTAACAATTTTGGCGTTTGGAGGGAGTATGGATTATGGATGGTAGGAAGGGCTCCTGTAAAAGCTCCTGTCTCCTTCCCAATTACAAACTATAATGGTTTATCAGCCTTCGTAATCGTATGACAGAATATCAAAATTATGAGCAGCTGTTTCTTAAGTTTTGCTCTGCAATGTGTACGGTAACTTAAAAATAAGAGACACTGTTTCCGAGTAGCAGATGAGAGTTAATTAACAAGCTTAGCACTTAAAGTTCTGTAAAACTACGCTACATTATTCTAGACGGAAATCATTCACACTCAGCCACAGAGGCTGGGGAGCCCAGTCGGTAAGGAGCTTGCCTTGCATGCGAAAAGTCCCAGGTTCGGGCCCGGGCACAGACAAAATAATTGCCGATCTATAAACTGCCTGTGCAGCCAAAAATGTCCGACGAATAATAAATACCACGTGTGGAATGAGAGCACATTAAATACACTCCAAAGTCCCGACGCCGCATACGATGTTGCCATTAAAGGTGCGTTGAGTGCTTTCTCAGGTGTCAGCTCGTCACTTGACTGTGCTTAAAAAAATATGACGCCCGTCGCCAATAGTCCTTGTACAGCTCTAGTGCTGCGATATTTCAACCTTACCCTAACACTGAGCCACAAAAAATACAGTCCCAACAAATCAATATCGGAATCCCACCACCCATACGCAATTTCTACTCTACCCCTGAACCCCACAAAAGCTCTCAGTCGTGCCATTGGCGGCCAATTGTCCGTGCACGTCATCATCCGTTCACGTCACGAGTGGGCGTATTCGCGTGACTGTGGGCGTATCCATCGATCTCCCACTGCACCAATCAGCGCCCTTTATCGGCGTCGCCAAGACGACGTTTGGTTCGTTGGCTTCAGTCTTCTCCCTGGATGTTGGTCGTGTTGGTTGGTATGCGGACGTATTTTTCGTTACGGAGGATTTTCAAATTCTCCGGTTGCTATGCTCGGTCGCTATAGATAGTGGATATCGCAAGGAAATTACGAGTTTTTAGAATTGTGTGTATGTGTTTCGGATATGGATTCGATCCGGTTGCTTATTCACAGGTATGACATGTTGTTGTTTACTTTTAAAAAAATTGTTTAGGTTGGTGTATTTTTTTGTCTGAGGGGTATCAAATTCTCCGGTTGTTGTTACGTTGCAGGTGCTTTATATCACAAAAAAGTGTCGGATTTTATTATTTTTAATCCAAAGTGTATTTATATAGCTATTATAAGAGATAATTATCTTCGATTTTGGAATACCAAAGAAAAAATAAATTAAAAAAAATATTTTGTTTACATTTTTCTTTTGGAGTCGGTCCCTTTTGAATCCCGATTTTTCCTTCATAATTTAATTAATTTTCAAATTTAGTTTGGAAATTAATCAGCCCTCTTCCAATTTTATTATTCCAAATTAATTCATTATTATTTTACTTATATTTTTTAAAATTGCTTTTTATTTTTATATCGGCCCTTCTTAAAATTTGGACACATATTGGAATTAATCAGATGTGTATACGACGTGAAATTTTTCATTTAATTTTTAAAATTACAATATTTTATGTCATTTACGGATTGAGATCTTAATTTTCGGTATCCTAATGTCACCGACGATGTTTGGCAGGGGTGCTGGCGGTATTTTTAGGACCGATCCGAATTCCGACGCTAGGCCTACTTCGAACTTTTCGTGTTCGCCGATTGCTACGTTTCACGATACAAACTCATGATATCGAATTTCAAATTTTTTTCTTTCTAGTCTGTAATTTTTTTTTGTATAGCGATTTAATTTTTGTTTTAAAATGCTACTGGCATCACACTTTTATGCTTTTTAAAATTAATATTTACATTTGTTTACATTTTTACTAGATTTTGTTTACCTTGACTTGTCCTTTGAAAATTTTTTTTAGTTGTGAGCAATTTTTTAATATGTTTATATTCCTTGGGTTTATTTTATCTGAGTTAAAAATAAATATATATAAAATTACATTTTACTAAATTTATTTGGTAAAAAAAGGGTAATTTTTTTCTAAATATATTTCTATCATTGAAAAATATAACTAATAAAATATAAATGCTATTCTTTTACTTTTATGTTATGGTGTTATTTATTGTTTTTTGAAATTTTTCTTGTATTTCACTAGGTAACTGGATAGTCAGCTTCATTTGGATTAATCAAGAATTACCTGTGACATTTACATTGGATTATTCGACATTTTGGATATTACCTTTTGGATTAATCAACTTTGTGTGTGCTTAGATCATCAATACTTGGATTACACTTTGTGCTTGTTTAAAATTTGTGGTGTATAGTGAATTTGTGATTTCAATTATCAATAAGGATATGAAATTGTGTTAACTGTGCATGGATACATTATTGCCACTTAGTTGGTGAAGATTCTACATTTGGATACCTATTAAAAGGTGAGATATTCAGTTATTTTTAAAAAATAAATAAAAGATTATTATCTAGTTTAAGTTAATAGTTGGGTTTATATGTTTCTGTAGTAGCAGGAGCTCCTCATACTGGTTAGAACTGACCTGTTTTGAAATGAATCTCTCTTATTTTGATTAGATCCAAGTGTTTAGGATTCTAGTATTTTTATCAATGAAAATATTAAATCAGTTAAACCCTTTAAAATTTATTGTTTATAAAATTTTTATTCTTGGAGATTTTTTTTTTGACATTTTGTTGTTTGTTTACATTGGGCAAATTTCATTTTTTCAAGCATGCATTCAATAGAATAAAATCGCCAATATTTTTATCATTGAAAATATTAAATCAGTTAAACCCTTTAAAATGTATTGTTTATAAAATTTTTATTCTTGGAGATTTTTTTTTTGACATTTTGTTGTTTGTTTACATTGGGCAAATTTCATTTTTTCAAGCATGCATTCAATGGAACAAAATTGCCCACGAAGGCGCCGGACCCTATACCTTAGTCAAACTTTGGTCAAGTTTGCAACTGCACCCTTCAATTGTCAAGTTACTTAAAAATTACACTAGTGCCACATTCTGCATCATAAACTAATAAAAAAAAGTTCATTGTCATTCGTCCGGACCAAATATTTGATCTATGGCGCTTTTTCAAATGCAAGTTTCACGTGCAGGCCCATTCCGACATATTGCTTGTAATAAATAAATTAAATACTAATCTAACTAGCACAAATAATTTGAGAAAATCATAACAGTGGACTTTTAGAGAAATTAACTAATACAATAATTATCACTGATCTTTTTTTCTATGGTAAAAGGATCACCAGTGCTGACAGGTATTCCCATACTTGAAAACTTGTAAAACTATTTTTGTTTACATTTGAGTTGCACATTGTATATACTGCATTCTATTTCTTGCCAGTGATTTCAGTTAAATTGTAGTTTAACATTTACACCAACATGTAATCCTTAGACATTAACCTTTGGTATTTGAGCTTTATTTCTGAATGGTACGACAACATTGCTGCTTTAAGTATTTTTGGCTTGATATACAGTGCTTCAAACAGTGTTCACAGCAATGGATTGTACCTAAATATACTTGTCATACATTTTCCTTTGGTTTCAACTGTTTGTTCGCAATTGGAAGTCCTATAAAATAAATGTCGACAAATTTGCACAAGATCTCTAGGTCTTCTATTAAATAGATTAAATAAAACGCTCTTAGCATAAAAATGTATTCAAAGTTTCTTGGTAAACAGACCTTTTAATCTAAGTTATGTAGGGAAAACATTTGATACATTGTATGTACAGCATATCTACATTAAACTGGTCATTAAATCGAATGTATACAACAAATGTGCTTAAAAATCATTAAATACTTCATGTTTGTTGCTATTATGTGATTGGTTTACTCAAACAGATATTTTATGTTTAAAATCACACAGTAAAAGTTTGTTTACAAGAAATTTGGTTGCTTACAGAATTTATCTGAATATCTGTTGTTATAAAAAAAAATCTGTAAACAATGCTGATGGTTTGTTGGCTATTGCAAGTACAAAAAGCAATCTTTCTTAATTAAGATACGGTAAACAACTTTTGTAGACATAAGTATTGGAAAGGTGTTTGTTTTGTTCCTGTTCTAGCACTGTTTCTACTTTATTTTAGCCTTCTAAATGCAGTCTTTTAATAATAACATGAGTAACATAGCAACAAACTTAAGAAATAAAAAAATAATAAACAAAAAACATGCGATTGTTTGCAAATGTAAACAAACTTGCTTATAGTTTGAAATCCTTGTTCGTATTTAACTGTTTGCTAACAAAATGAAATAACACTTCCCTAATAGTTCTGAGCTTTCAAAATGAAATCTTAATTGTTTTGCAAGATTTTCATTTTCTCCCGCCATATTAAAAAATTTTGCTTACTTTCTTGAACATATTATTATTTACTCTATAATAGTATACCTGCTAGTGCAATATTAATTTATCAAAATGCTGCAATACCTTTTTTTAAGTTTAAATTTTCAGATAGTTCTAGTTAGTACCTAATAGTACTTAGTAAATTGATTTGCTGATCTGAAGTAAAGAACTTGGACCTTGGTGCTTATTAAAAGAAGTTTTTTGTTTTCCTTATGATCAATCTCTGTGTGTCTTATTTTATAATAAGGCTGATAATCTGGATTTCATTTTATTTCAAATATTTTAACCCTTATATTTGGTAATTTCTAGTTATGTTATCAATATGTTGTTTGTTGTAAAACTGTAATCACAAAATATCACATTTCACAAAAAAATCATGCAGTAAAATTAGTTCCACAATGTTGCTCTGTGCATGTCACAATGACAAAAAGGCTTTAGTACTAAATCACACTTGAAGTGTTATTTAGTTGTAAATGTAGTTAACCCTATACCTGCAAACCAGATATTTACCCCTGGTAAATTTTAAACTATGTTTATAAGCTAGTCAGTGACATTATAGACTACTGTTTAAAATCGCTTTTTTCACTAACTAATTTAAAATTATATTTGCTCCTTAAAATTCTTTTTGGCATGAAAAAATACGTACGTTATTCGTTCAGAATGATTTTACAAAGGGGGAAAATCCTAGAGGATAATATTTACCCTGGTTTGTTATTTAAAGGTAAAAGATTGTATTTGTAGGTTTAAGTAGGTGTAGTAGGCATCTTTGGTGCTATTTTATCAAAAGGTACATATTTGATTCCATTGCCAGTTATAAAAACCATTATTGGGTTTTATTGACACTTGCTTTTGTGGGGAAAGTCCGAAACCGTAGGTATTTATATGAATTGTTACCATTATATGAATTATTATTGGTAATATTATATCATTTTTGAAAATTATTAAATTTATGTGTAGGGTCCTTAACCCTTAAAAATATTCTAAATATTTCATATACAGACCCCTACTGTAAATTTTAAAAGCCCCCTATCTAGTTAGCAGGAATCCCATTTGACCCACTTCCCCCCACACTCCCTTCTCTCTACCAAAATATCCCAAAATTGCCAAACCTGACTCATACATTAATACTGCTCCCCTTGGAATCTGGAAGGGAGGTATGCATGCTGGACCCTCCCCTAAATAATCAGGGGGGGGGGGGGGGTGCATGGACTCATTAATCCCCCCCCCCCCCATATCTGGAAGCTTCCTTCTCATCTAATCTTTTGCCTTGCAGCTCTGCTGTCTGGTATGTAGAAAGGTACTAACGTGGGTGTTTGGTTTGGTTTAAGGATTGTGCTTTGATGAAATGTTGTAATATTTCTTTGCTGTTTTGAAGCTTTATAATTTGTTAATTGTGATTAGTGTAAAGTTTGGTTTTTTGTGTTCGTTCAGGTAGTGCGTTTGAAGGTTTTCCAATGCTGTATTAAGTGTTGGAGTAAAAGTGATTGTTATGTTAAATTAATTTGTTTTGGTGATTTTTAAACAGTCCTGTTTTTAATGGGAATTTTTAAAGTTATTTTATAATAGTTGAATAAAAAAATTATAACCCTTGTAAATATTTGAATATCGTTTCATTTTATTTTTTTTAAGGACTTTAGGTGTTTCTCTAAAAAAAATTTGTCCTTTTCTCCACCCAAATTAATTTGTCAAGGTTCTCATAATTTGTAAAAGCACCCGTGTTTCTGAATAAAAAAAAATCTTATATTTTCTGCTATTTTTAAATTGTAATTGTTGAAACGTGAAAACCAAAGATTTATAATGTTATAATGCTTGTTCCGAAAAGCAAAACTGGAAGGTGACAAATTCGACCTTTAGAAAAAGCAAAGTGCAGGTAATTCATTATGCACAGGAGATTAATAAATTCGAAGTTAATTTTTTTTTGTTCAATTATTTTTGTCTTAACATTTCAAAACCTTGATTCTGACTAGAATTTTCAATTCTGCTATCTAACATTCCTCTCCAAAAAATCGAAAACTCCCTCTTTATTTCAGTTCCTTTCTCCATACCCGCCAATCCCAACTCGCGTAGGCGCATCAATTTTCCTGATTTTCCCGTTGCCTAGCAACCGCCCCTTCCCCCCGCAGGCATGCGCAGAAGGGGCGCTACTGCCTTTTCCACCTAATTCGATTTGGTCATGCATTTCCTCTCGCAATGTTGGCCCTGGACATTTTTTATTTTTAGTAGTTTTAGAGATTGTGTGCTTGTTTCTCTCCTCTTTCGAAATCCTGGTTGGTTGTGAGAGTTCGGGAGTTTGGGTTGTTTTTGGTGAGTGGTTTAGTGAGGGTTGTTATTTTTGTGAGTATCTATCCAGACTGCAGAAATCCTAGATTTTTGTGAGTGTGGGAATTTGAGTTTTTAAAAGAATTCGCAGATATTACAGGAAAAAAAAGTTGATTTTTACAGCATTTCATTTACCAAAAAATTTAAAAGTCATATTACAGAGTTATTATAAATGAATTGGAATTATAATTTGTGACAAAAATTGGCATTCCGTATATTTTCTCCATATTTTGTTTTCATTAATTTTTTGATTTTCCCAGTTACAGTTTGTTGTCAAGTGTGGTTGGTCTTTTAAAAACTTTCGAGTGTTCTGTATCTTCAGTGTATTTTTGTCTAAATTGATGTCCTTTTTGTGAAGTTTCGAATCAATTTAAAAGAGGTATCTAAATTGCTAATCAAGTATTGATTCCCATAATTGTCGTGTCAAAAATTTGATGTAACAATTCCTATGAATTAAACGATAATATCGTGTATAAAAAACGGCATGTTCTCTATGAACAAGTACCAAATATCCCTACATTCCTCCACCCCGCCTCTGATTGGTCGAAAAGGGGAGCCCCGACGTTCATACTCTCATTAAATGCAGCAGTGGATGGATTTTCGAATGCTCCGATGAATATCCCCCCCCCCCCCTTTGCAAATGCGCGCACGATATTCCGTAATATAATGCAGGAGGGTTGATTTTTTTTTCCTCGTCTGCGCTCTTACCCTGAAAGATTCCTAGCGCCCCCCTCTGTACTTCCGGTCTTTTTTTTGAAGGAGAGGTTTTCAGAATAAAGTGAGAGAGCTGCTCTTTTGTGATGTATTTATGTATGGTCGGTTTTTTTTTTTTGAGGGGGGATGGATGGTCGTTTTTTTAGGTGGGTGATCCTTCTTGAGAATTTATGCGTGTAGGAATTTGATGGGTGTTTGGGTCTTGGGACCATTAGTGTCACTGGATAACGTATGTATGAGTCGCGAAAACCTTGTGTTGGCCTCGTCACTTCCTCACGGTTTAACATTTTTTCACCATACAGACAAAATATAGTTAAAGTGCGGCGTGAATTCAACCAACACATTGCGGGTGTTTTTACTGAAGAAATAATTTAACAACTTTCTTCTTCCATAGTTCTAAAAAGTATTTCATTTGAATTTTTGTATGGAGTTTAAAGGGGTTTCAGATGTTGTGCTTATTGAGATGTTGTGCTTATGTGCTTGTTGTGCTTGTGCGATCCCAATCAAGACATCTGAACTATAGGGAAACAAATTGTATGTACAAAAATTTGTTTTTTTTTCTTTACTGATTTTTTTTCTCGTTTGATCGCCCGTAATGATGGTGCCAGATAGCCGATGCATCATACTGTTTCTACTATTTTATCAGCTTCTTTATAACATCTATCATACAAATTACGTTAGGCCTAAAGTACTGAAATTTATGGCTCCTAAAATTCCAAACCATTCCACCAATTCCTTGTCCAAACCTAACTGGAATATGAAACACCAGGCTCTAATCCCAATAAATATTAAATGTTGTCCTTATAATGAATCAAGGATTTATTCGGATTTGAGGACAAATGACACTTTAAATAAAACTCGCATTCAAATTAATAATCGTATTATTTTTGTTGTTTTACTCAGCTATAGAAGATAGTAATGAACACATATATACGAACATCTATCAACTTACCAATTTTGCTATTTTTATTGATAAGCTCGATATCATGCATTGCCGGCGGCAAGTTGGTTATCGGTCTGTATCTTCTCGTGGATATAGCTTTTTTTCAGTCAATTGTCTATCTTATTGCAAAAGGGCTTATGTTTATATTTTAACTAATAGGGTATTGCTCTTTTTCTTCTAAGGTTCGGATATAGTAATGAGTGATTTCCGCTTGTCCAGTTTTGTTTTTCGATTATTTTATCGTACTGAAGTGGGAAATGACTATAGTTAGGGAGTGATTTTCCGAGTAGTAAGTCCTTGTATTGTTGTAAACACAACTTTATTTTCATCTAACATTTTGTTTAACTTTTATATCTGTAACATAGATTGATTAGTTAAAGATATTAAATGAGCTTTCTCGGATTTTGTTTTCGGGTGAATTCATTGAAGAATAATATTTTCCGCAATATTTTTTTAAACATTTTTGTGTTGGAAGAAATTGGAAGTTAAATTTTCTATGAAAGTTTCAGATAAAAATTTGTAAATATATAGAATAGAAATTTGTTTAAAAGATCAGCAAGGATTTTGATTTTCTGAAATAACTCATCATTGGCTAAAGGAGCGTTTCTGAAAACAAATTGAACAAGTATAAAAATAATCGAACAGGCGGAATAAAATAAAGATAATCAAGTCCTTTAAAAACCCTAATGCGTCTCCGAAATCATCCTATTATTAAAATGTGTTTTTAGTAGTTTCAACATATTTTAATACGTACTTCCTAATCACCTATTCGCGTTCCTCCATTTAATAACAGGTCAACGCTTCGATATCTGACCAACAGTCCACCACAGATCATCAGTGCGTGACAGCATCGTTGCTGACCGGAACGAAATTCGTCTGTCTGTCCCGACCCCCCATGGGGATAAGAGCGGAGAAAAGCGGATTATATTTAGAAGAGAATGGGTTTTCTAGGGGTTTCCTGGAAAAGTGTCAGATTGATGTTTGTTCGTGTACTAGATTTTTTCTATGTTTGTTCAGTTTGTTAGTGTACTTGGCTTCCTGTAGCTAACGCCTTATTACATGACCGTAGTTTTAGTGTCGATTGGTTCAGAATGAATGTAGACTATCTTGTCTTCGAACGTCTAAAATTCAAAGTTGTTTTTTTTCCTTCGAGAAATCGGGTATTTTTTTTTTGAAAATCACTTTTTTTTCTAATTGTCGCAGAAAGATACTTTTGACAAATTTGTAATCTACATCAATTCCCCCAAACTAAATACTACTTAAAAGAATACACAACTTCACTTTTACCTCCGTATACCTTTTCCCTTTCTCAATATGCAATACACTCCAACTTTAAGAAGTTATATTTTGCTCTTTAAGGGACAACCATTTTTTCAAAACCTTTCTGTATATATGATTGCAGGAGTCTGGATTGATGGAGTCTTTTGGCTGATGTGATATTACCTTTTTTCTACTAACCAATAATATCGATAAGACAAATCACATTAGATCAATGTATAAATAAGTATTACAGTTCAAAAATCACTAAAATTTCGGAGCTTAAAAAATGCAATATACATTTCACAGAAATATAAAGACCTTAGACCCGGGGTTGATGGGCCTATAATGGAACATCAGGCCTGCTTTTAGCCAGTAGCGCATGTGGTAGCTCCAGAGCGACCTTAATCCGACCATACTTTAGTTCCCTCATGGCCCAAACCTCTAGGGTAAGACCCGAGAAAAATCGGATTACTTAAGGGGGCTGTACGCTCCCTAGGGCTTCACTCGAATCCTGGTGTCAATTTAACCTTGTTCTTTTTGTACAAGGGTTTTTCCGGATTAGAGGATTAACTTTTTTATGTGTTTGTTTAGAGGAGGGAGGGGGGATGTGAGGGTTTGCTATCGTTTGGCTGAATTTGGTTTTTGTTGTTTGCTTTGTTGTGCATATACTGCCTCTGCAAGTTATTTAGAATTCATTAAAATGAAACATATGATGGGGCTTTAATTTTGATAAATATTTATCATGGACTTAATGGTAATATAATAATCATGTACTTTTGTTTAGTATTTAAGTGTTCCCATCCGCATAAAAATAAATAATTATTAAAATATTGTCTGTGGTAAATATTCATTAAAATATTGTATAGGATAAATGATTATGGAGTTATGTCTACTAAAGTTAGAAATAAAATCAAACGACTTTAATGGGTTTTGGAAAACTATAAGGGCTAGTGGGGATGGTGGGGGAAAGGTGTTCCCACGGGACATTGATCTATCAATAGAGGCTCGAGTTTGTATTTATTTTCATAAATCCTTTCTATTGCCACTCAATACCTAAAACATGTCCATTGACTGTTAATAATTATTAATAACAAATGCAACAAAGCAGTTATGATAGCAGAGTATATATAACCAGTTGAAAATTTATTGAAATAAACCCTTTAATCAGAAACGAAATTTATAATCTGTAAATAATTTAAATTCATTTTCATTATCCTACCCTTTCTCATTTTTCACAAATATCCCTCGAGGTTCAATCCAGCCCTCTCATTGGCCGAATATCTCCCCTTTTCCTTATTCCAGGGATTTTAGAGATATATCGTCCAATGTTTGGTTTAGGGGGAAATTCGACATCTAATTACAAAGGGATAAAGAGCGTTCAACGTTTTAATATTTACGAAGTGGGGTTGGTAGTAGATAGCATTATATAGAGATAAATGTTTGTATTGGATCTTCTTAGTTTTATGAATTTTAAAAGATGTTAGTCAATATATACCTTATATTATATTACCTTAAAAAATGCAACTAATACGCGAATCGTTCGTATGTGTGTAATTAATGAGTTTTTTTGTGGAGTGCTTTAATTACGCGGTGTTTATTCAATGTGTTAAATTCTTTGTCTTGCATAGCGTATTTGTGATTGGTACTGCGCATGTCAGAACCAGAACCAAATATTTATCTTTATTCCTAAACGGGAAGAAGCCTAAGGGGAAAAATTCAACGAAATACTAATTTTCATAACTTTAAACTTTTCTTCTAAACTACAACTCCCAAAGATATTTATTTTAAATAATCTTGTAGCCAAGAAGTTTCTTTATTAATGTGGTCTTAAAAATATTTTTTTTTTTAATTCTAACGTGATTTATTTTATAGATTTCTAACTAATCTAAATGTCAGAAATATTCCGACATTTTGTTTCATGATAAAAAAAATGAAGGGAATAAACATCTTCCAAGTTAAAAGATTTAGTATTTTCACACACTTGATAAAAATACCACCGTAAATTAACTCCAGCAGTAAATATTCCACCACAACTCGTCTAGGTAAATCCCCGTATTTATGGTGTCTGTCTGGTTTGTTCAACCGGGAAGCTCAGTTGAAAGAAAAAATCGCCAAATGGGCGACACACACAAAAAATCTCATCCCATTTCGTATTGTCTGACCCTCTTATTTTCTTTTTTGTCAGTTTGTTTTAGAGTTGGTTTCGGTTTGCAACGTGCCTGAAACGCTTCTTTAACGAGATAATGTGTGCTGTGACGATTTGAATGAATCAGTTTATTTTTTTGAAACTAAGTGGTCGATTTGGTATGCAATGATTCGTAGGATTCTTCGAAAGATTCATTTTGTTTGAAAGTTTTATTTTGTATATTCTTGCGAGTGAATATTTGTATGCTGGCGTTGCTAATATACGTTTGTGTGGTTGCTAGTGTACATTACATGTGTATGGTTGCTAGTGAACATTACGTTTGTATGCTTGCTGGTGTACATTTGTACACTTGCGAATGTATATTTGGTATATTTGCTAGTGTACATTTTTGTACTTTTTGAGTTCAATTCTTATATTCACGCTGATGGAAACTGACCGAAGACGGTCTTTGAATTTATTCTAGATGGACTTTTCTCATAAAGCATATAGAATAAAGTCGAAGATATGTACAAATGAAGATCCACTACGTATCCCCATTAGGAAAGATATGATAATCTTATAACTACAGCAAAATAGAACAATAATAATAAATACGTAATTTAGGATGACACGGACTTTTGGCACAGAAAATTTTGAGTCTGCTTGCTCGTAAAATGGATAACGTTTCAAAAAAAAAATCAAAGGCTACAGCCCCAAAATCTGACAATAATCACTAATTTAACTCATTTTGCCAAATTCCAGTATTTGAAGGCTTTTTCGCCATTTTAAAAAATTAAAATTAATGTGGGGCCAGTTCAAGTGTGAGGCCAGTTGTTGAAGAGTTTCAAGCCGCACAAACACAATTTAGGATGAAATCACTAATATTTGGGTGCCCTAGGAAACGGGCCTAGTGGAATATCAGGCCCTGAATAATGACTAAATCTGAACCATATTCCGAAATTCGTGGTCATTTTATAAATGGCAAATTTTGTATAAAGACTTGACTTGTAAAAAATGAGCTCACTTTAAATTTCGGTCTGAGTCAATGTTGACTCTGCCTGAGACCTTGCCTGACCCTGCCTGCCTTGCGTCCTTCTACGTTCTTCTAAATGAATGGACATTTGCACTGAAGATGGACAAATGCACAGAAGTTCATTTTATCCAACGGAAGGTGTTTCCCTCGGCTGCTCGTCGCCAAAACTCTGAAATATGACATAGTTAATCAACAAGAGACCTCTTCCTACTTCTCAACTCAACAATAAGTCTCCCCTTTTCCGCTCATCCCACTTCAGTTCGGGACGGTTATTAAAACGTGCCAGACGATCTATTGCGAGGTTTCTCTCTTCACTTCCTCTGCTATACGAAATCGATTTGGTTTGGTTCGCTTCGAGCTTTCGCTGCTTCTGCTCTCTGCGAATCCTCAGCCCTTATTTTGGTGTTAGTATTTTTGTGTTGTTGGTTGAGTTTTAACGTTGTATTGGAGCGGGGTTTTGGTGGTGTGATGGGTGATTTAGAAATGGTGTACTATGTCATTTTATTTTTAGCCCAGTTTTAAAATTTGTAATTTTTAACTTTGTTGTATTTTGGGGGGCTAGCCCCCTGGAATTTTGTTTTTGCACTTTGTATTTGTCACGATCAAAGTTTCAAAAACACACACATGAAAGCGCAACACTAGACAGGACCTAAGACAGACAATAATTTTATCTGCTACAAATCGGTGCCCATGTGGGTTTTTTTGTATTTTGTTTGAGGCGAATATTTCTACGAAGTGTTAAGTTGCACATATCTTTTATTTAATTGTAAAAATTAGTGTCTTTCATAGACTTTGGTAAGTTTAAATTATTTTAATAAATCGAAATATTTCAATGAATATTTTTTACCTCCTATTTTTTTCCAACTCTGTAATATAGGTAGTAAAATGTCATAAAAATAGGAAAGAAAATATATTTTTTAGTTTTTTATATATATTTTTTAACCTACCCCACTGAAAAGAAATCCACTTTAAACCCACTATTGGCAATATGCAAACAACCCCTAACACGACACAATTCAAATTTTCAGCTTCTACGTTCTAACACCTTTCTTTCCCTTCCGCGTTCGTCGAAGAGAATTTTAATTTATTCCATCAAACCCTCCAAAGCTGAAGAAAAAAAGACCCAACTAAACCACAAAGGCTCTTTCTCTATTCAATATTGATCCCTTGACTCCTTCAACAACGAAATAAAGAAAAGAAAAATCTAGTAGCAGATGGCATCTTTGAAGAAGTTCTCTATTTTATCCTGCTCGCAGCCTTCACTCTAGGCTTCATCCACTGTTCACTTACTTAGGGGTTGCCGCGTTGTAAAGTGTATACTCGGTCGCCAATAAGGCGCCAAATATCGTGAAGATAATTTGGATATGTTTTTTTTTATGTTTAAATAGCCTTTAACGTCAACGTATCACGGTGAAAGGATTTTTTGTGAGTACTGTTAAATTTTTTTGGCAAGAAAAATTACGAAGGTGACGGAGAGTGGTGCATGTTAAATCCGTGGTAAATAACCAGTTATTCAAATTTTCCTGATGTATGACATTGTGTAGATAAAGTTCAAACGCGTTCAAAAAACTGTTTTACTTCATAAAATGTACATCACTAAAGCATAAAAAATGGTATACAACCATACAGTATACAACAACACATAAAAAATGATATATTGGATCATGTTTCAAAGTTACCAAGATATTTTTCCATAGTTCCCGAATTCCGCTTAAAAACTATTATTTACTGTACGGTTATTCATGAGTATGATATGTAAACGAGTTTAAAAAAAATATTCAAAAGCTCCCCCAGTACAGCTTCTTACTTTTTTTTAATGTAATACTGCCGGAAAAGCGCATTCCAGCCTACTTAGCAACCCTGCATTCCACACTCGGAAGCCAGAGGCGAAGACCTTGATTGTTATTGGCAGGGTGCCAGAGAGACGGATAGGGGAGGAGTCTAGCGACGCAGGCGATCATTTCAACCAATCACAGGGCGAGTCTCACTTCCCTGGGTTCGGATTTAGTCTTTCCTTTATCACTCATTTCTAGGATAAAAGCTGTGGGGGAACTGGATTTGGCTACCAATTTTCCATTTGGCAATTTTTAATAAATGTTAATTTTAGTGGTGTTTAACCATTCCCTTATATTTTTACTAAAATACAAACAAAATCACTCCGTTTTCTTTTTAAAAAAAAAGTTTTAAACTCATACACAATTTTAATAATATTTTTATAATGGCATGTTCAGTTTCTTTGGCGCACTTTTATCTAGGTTGGCGCCATGGGTATCCTCGCCAGTGTCGGCAGCCCTGTTTGTTTTCTTTGTTTTGTTGGTGCAAGCCCGGTCTATGACTTTGGCTGCGTGACTCTTTTTTTATGTTCTCTTTTATGCCTCCGGTGTGGGAAGAACATATTTTTTGCATAACCGTGACGGCTTCCTGTATTCGTTGCGTTGGAAATTGAACCGTGGCATTCTTTTCGAGTATTTTTAAAATTTATTTTGAATATATTCTTTAAATTGTAGTTTGTCTTTGGTTTTTTTTAAATGCACATATAGGTTAACTTACATCAATTTGTTTTATTTTTACTCGCACTTTTTATTTTTCTAATTTGTTCCATTTTTAAAATCTTATTGTATAAATTATGACATTGGGTATTGGATTTCCAGAATATCTCCTTTTTATATTGCATTTCACCCTCCTTTCAATGTTAAGAGTTTTTTTTTTATCGTTAGACAAAAGGCATTGATATCGATTTTCTGCATATTAATCAATAAACTAGACAGAAAAGAAAGAAGCTAGCATTATATAATTTTTTTATAGCATTTATAATTTTTTCAGACTTTTCTTCATAAATTGGGACGAAAATTCAATTTTTTAAAACATCATTTCACATTAAAAGTACTTAATCTATGTGAATTTCCTTTTAAATTTGTACAGTACTGCACCTTTTAACCCATGTGAAATCAAATATTCTCTTGAAAAGGGAGAAAACTAAATTGATATTTGAAACACAATACCCAGAATTTCCGTAATTTTTTTGTGTGCATATTTTAAAATTATTAATATGGAAAACAGCTTTAAATAATAATAGGTTTTGTCATCTTTCGTGGTTCAAGGTCTTGACGTGTGGTTCTAAATTACGACACCCGTCGCGAATAGCCCTCGTGTAGCTCTAGTGTGATGATATTCAAACTAAACTAAACAAGGCCTTGACGCCACGTACGATGTCGCTATACAAAATAGGGTATTGACTGTATCGCTAAAATACCTTCCAATGTCAAATTAATTATAGTTTGAACAAAAACAAAACAAACGTATATATTTTTTTGCAAAATAAATCTTTAAATAATTCATAAAAATCATTTTAAAACATGGCTTATTTTTCATCGGTACGTCACGTGATCACAAACAGGTCGATTTGGCTGACGTCACTAGTATATATAAAAAACAAGTAGGTTTGTAACAGAATCTGTCACTTAACTCGCTTCCACATATTTGTGTTTAACAGGAAAAAACGCGCCAAACACAACATTAATTCTATATTTAACATTTACAAGCTAAATTTGGCTAGTTTCATTTATTTTATTTCGAAAATTCAATAATTATTACTTATCATTTGCAAAAATTAATTTATATTTTAAAGAATAAATATGTCATATTCCTCGCTTTTAAATAGAATGAAAACATTTCATATCACCATACAAGGATTCCGTAGTGAAATATATTTGACGTCATTTCAAACTGATCGATGTTGCAAAAATAAATTTATTTTAATTTATTGTCTAAAAGAATTAAAGTTTCTCGAGCGATTGTTGCGAATGGCAAATGTGATTTAATTCTAATAAAAACAGGGCCTTTAGCTATTTGTAATTCATACTTTTAAACGCCAAAATTAACTATTTTCATTAATCTTCTTTCTCAGATTTAATAATTAGACTTTATCGTTTGCTAAATTTGTTTGAAGTTCGAAGAATAATGATGTAATCTTTTTAATAAATATTTTTGTCGCCACAATTTCCCATTTACATTTCTTTCGAAAATTCACTTATTTATAATTTGTTAAATTAATTTACAGTTCAAAAAATTTATAATTTGTACAATTGATGCTTTAAAAATAAAAGCGAAACTTAGCATATTTTTTTTATGTTAAGTTAGAATTCTCTATGCATCTTTCTACATACATATATATAGAACCATTAAAAGAACTCTATTGTGATAATACAACAATCCAAACCGAATTATATCACATAAATAAATATTTTTTCAAAAGTGTATTTTTATTTTAACAAAAGTTTCTCGTACGTTTAACGAAATGGCAACAGTGAAAATATTGAATAAAAATGGAATTTGCATGTTATTTCAATGTAGATTAAATTTTTAGTTATTTAAATTTTAAATAAGCTTCTAGTTTAAATTTTTTAATGAAATTTGGCATGTAGCCTAATCTGATTTTTTGCTTCAAAATGACGTATCCCACTTGTCTGTGGGACTTGTGGATGACAACAGTGAAAATATGAATAAAAATAGAATTTGCATGTTATTTCAATGTAGATAAAAAAAATTTAGTTATTTAAATTTTAAATAAACTTCTAATTTAAATTTTTTAATGAAATTTGGAATGTAGCCTAATCTGATTTTTTGCTTTAAAATGACGTATCCCACTTGTCTGTGGGACTTGTGGTTCTTTCTGTGAAAGTGGGTGACAGACAGACGGACAGACAGACGGACTGAACGATTATAAAACCTTCCACTTTTTACGTTATAAACGTAGTGTGGAAGCTAAAACCGGTGTGATGTTTTTTTGCTTGCATAATTAAACTGGATTTAATCTAATTTACTATCAAAATAAGAATTATATATAGATAATGGAAGGAGGTTTTACAGAAGCGGATAGTTCAGATTTGCTTAAAGTAGATTCCAAAATGGTGTTTCAAAGTTTGTTTATCGTTACTAGTGACGTCATAGATACCACGTGACTGCCACAAAGCGTTTTCGGGCGTAATTTTTCGTCCTAATTTTAAAATTCCTTTTTCTCCTTTTTTATGGGGTATTTGAAAAAAAGAAAAAATACGGGTCAAATATTTTTGGCATAAGACTATTTTAAGCCAATATTTTTTTTTGTCAAATACCCTATTGCGATAACTACCAGCTCAGGTCTCAGCCTCATCACTTGATCATGGCTCAAAATCTGCGAGTCCCTTTTTCCTATAGCTCTAGTCTACTGCGGGGTTAATTCACCTGAACCAACGTGTAAACCAAAATCGCTATATCTGCATAATCTCGCTCGTACGTTCTAATCTTCCCCCTTCTTGTTCCGCGCAGATAAGTTGAGGCCAACCGGTTGTTGGCAAAGTTCAGTCACCGTTGTCTGTGGGGCATGTCGGACTGTTTCTTTCACCCCCTCAGACGGTGTATAGTCTGGGGCTTGTCTGTCGACCGGAGTTGTATAACCCGAACAGAATTGTTTGATTTAAATTTTAAACTATAAAAACATTGTAAAAACTATTTTATTTTCGATTCATTCATTCAAATTTCATATTCATATTTACGCAAGGCCTGATCTAATGAAAACTCAGATGTAAGGCGCAACAAATTTTGGGGGCCGCTTTACGGATTTTTTTCGATGATTGTCCATAATGATGGTGCTAGGCAATACATATGACTTATATCAAAGTGAAGCTAAAAACAAAGTGGTCTCAATTTTTTTTTTTCAATATTTACTGAATTTCCGGGGATCTACATCTTTTAACGTAAAAGAAACTGAAATTAAGGGCCCCCTAAAATTTGAAGGCCCTAGGCTCGGCCTCACAGGCCTTAGGTAAATCAGGCCCTGTATTCGCGTTATCATCAATCGCACTATATATAATTACGTTTTATTTAAGTTTAATCATTTTATTTATAAAAGAAAAGCCATATAAATAAAACGAATATCCTATTTGGGTATTTTTTTTATAAATGAATAACAAACCAAACGTACTGCAGAATGCAGTACGTCTGGTCACAAATTCTTATCGAGCGCAGTTTTCAAAGTTTCCACAATTTAGTACAGTTTCTCATAGTCCATTCCATTCTAATCTGATTTCTTGTTCCCAAAATTTCCTTCGTCATTCCTTAAATAATTATAAAGTATAACGCAAATAAATTTATACAGTAATTACTTATTAACTAATGTTCATAGTTTATACATTATATTATACTGCTTCTCAAAAACCCCGTAGACCTTACTACCTCTAGTTAAAGCACCAAATATAACCATCAAAACAATAAACACTAACACGTTGAAAAATATAGGAAGCCAACCCCATCTAAATACCGTAACCACATATTACTTAAAATAATGATCATTCGAGAAAACAGTGTTGCAGATATCAATTACGTATTTCGCTTCAATCGTATAAACAAGCGGTCACTTCCTTGTATTTTTTGCTACAATGGTTGTCAATTACTTTATGCCTGGTTGCGTTTTTACGGTAATCTGTGACCACCTTTTACAGTTATTGTGGTTACCTTACAGTATTTTTTCCCTCTTTTTTTATTTGCATGTATATAGCTGATGTTAGTCAAATGAAAAAAAGTTACTCTGTTGTGTTTTTTTTACTGAGCTGACAGTTGACATATTTATGTAAAAAAGACATTGAGTGAGATTTTGCTTTGTTATATTTGGGATTTTTAAAGAATCACTTAGAATATTGACTGAGTCGGGCATCTTTTACACGTTTAATTCCAATTCCAGTGCCATTCGATAACAATTAATTTCCAATGGTTGGGGTCTGTAGAACGGTTTTGAGACCTTTAATTCCTTAATGGATATTTGGATAGGGTTTGGAAAGTATTCTTCCAAAATATTCATATCCATTGATTTCTTCTTTTACAGTATATCAATCAGATCTCGTCGGTTTGAACCACTTGGTTTTAACCCCTTTTCCAGAAAAAAAAACTTTTTTTTCTTAATTACTAATTATTTTAAGTCCATTATTTTTTTGTTTTCATAAAATAATTTGAAATATTATGACTGCTGAAAACTACTAAATACGTAATCACTGAGTGACGGGGGAGATTTGTTCTTAAACAGTTGGGCCCATAAGGCGATTTTTACTTTTGATTATCATGAAAAATAAGTAATGCCTTGGAGTCGAAAATCCGAAATCCGAATCTTTTCTGCAAGTCTTGGACGGTGTTGATTCTAAAAAGGGAGTTTTGAACATTGGTTCGTCTGTCTGAAACCACTATACATCAGAAGTTTTAAAATTGTTAAAACTACATTATAGAGTATACAATTATCCTTTATATGTTTATTGAGTGTGGTAATTGAAAGTCGTGTAGTGTTACACACCCCTAGATTTTTCTGGAATTTGCAACGCGAGTGCTATACCACTATGTCTCATACCCCCACTATTTTGAGCTGTCTTCATGTCAGGACTATGGAGACACCTTTCTTCCATAAGAACTTCCTATCAAAAGACAACACAACTCATGTCATTCAACCTATAGCCCCTTTTTCAATGAATCCATCCACTCAACAATAGCCCAAGCACGCTTTTCACCCCAAACATCTGCTCTGGGCTTCCTGAAGTGCAGCACAGAACCGGATTGCCCCCCCTCCCATTGGAAAAGTGTGTGGGGGGGAGGGGGCAGGTCTCTCAGGGTCAAGGTCTGGTGCCCCCCCCCCCCCATGTCCTACTTTTTATGGGTTAGGTTGTTTTGCAGAGGGGGGGGGGGGTGTTGAGGTGTGAGTTATGTTAGATGGGTGTGAATTGCGTAATGTTATACCTTATTTAGGTTGTTGTTGTTCTCGTGTCCATGGACAGTGTGGTAAAGAGTCTAGATTACTTCAAAAGCGTTGACAATAGTCTCTGCCAGTATCGGTGCATCCCAGCTGTATAGGATCTCACGCAGTGAGTCCCTCAGTGGAACCATGTCAATCTTCAAGAGACTCTCACCGCAACAGTTGGGCATTCCCAGATGTGGTTGGGCGTGAAATGGACTTCGGGGCAGTTTTTGCAAGGAACATAGGTTCTTGTTTTGTCTGGATGATTCTCCATGCCTCCAAAATGCTCAGTTCTAAGCCTGGCAATAGTGGATGTAATATTTCTGGGGCAATCATATTCTGTTAAGAGGGGTTTCTTATATGTGTATCTTATTAAGGTTTCCTGGTGTAAATATGAAGTAAACAGGAGACTATAGTAAAACAGAGTGCAAAAGTTCCCTTTGTTGAGATGAAACTGTAGAGTATTCGGGTCTTCGTTTAGTATTACCTTGTATATGTTCTCTTTATCACACTTAAAAAAATTGTGCTTGGTTTTTCACCAAAAAAAAGTGGTACCTAGTAGCTGCAACGGCTGTGTAGTAAAATATTTCGCCATATTTTCGGTATTAGGTTGAACCCTTTTTCTGGTTTTGGATACCAAAATCTGAAATGTGGTTCGACCCGCAACCGAATACCGAAAATATATTAAGACATTTTTAAATCTCAAGCTTTGCAGCTACTATTAGGAACCACTTTCTTGGTGAAATAAAGTGTCGAATTTGTGACTACAGTTTTCATGTAAACACGCAGAAAATCGATGAAGAGTAAACGTAAAGTCCCCTTTTTAAGGATACAAATTTATAAAACTGAAGAATATTCAGTTCTTTGTTATACACTAACTTGCATAGTGTCTCTAAATTTAATATAGGGTATTTACTATTTTTTAAAACTACGGGCAATTGGATTACTAAAGTGACGCTATAGTCCAGTAATCAGGTAGTTTTTCAAGAAAAAAATTACATAACTTTTTTTCTCAACGGTTTTATATGTTTTCGAGGGTACTAAATCAGAATATCAACTTTGTGTACACCGAACAGCCCCATGCCCGAATTTGTACATACAAATTCGGGCATGGGAGCATTGAAAAAAAATCAAAAAATCCCCAAATTTTACCCCCTTTATTGTTTTTTTCCTTCTACCAGGAAAAAGTATTGATTTCTCAACAAAAACGTCAAAATAAAAGTTAAAGTACTCCAAACAAGCTAAATAAAAGTTAATTACATCATTTATGTCAGACTAATAGTTTAGTTGCTACAGAGCGCTGAAAATCAGGCAAATTCCGCCCGAATGTGGAAAGTCCAAAATTTTCACTTGTATCTCTCGAAAAATAGTGTAGTCGGAATAGAGTTAGGGGTGGAATTCATTAGAACATACAAACTATTATTGTTGAAAAGCATAGAAAACATGCTTCTGATGAACATACTAAAAATAGCAACTCGAAATGTTGCGCAAAATACGTTTTTTGGCCGCCACCTTGAAAAAAAACGTCACTTTTTAAAAAAAAATAACAAGAAACCCTAATAAGCCGAGTTTGGTATCAAAATAAAGGAAATTTTATGCAGACGAAGAATATACTATTGGTTTTAAAACTTAAATATTTACAAAGATGATTTTTGAAGGAAACGATGAAAAAACGGCCGAAAAATGTCACTGCACGCGACGAAACCACCTTTTGTCTTTATTGAGATGTCAGATGTCCAACTAAAGTTTGCTGCTTTGCGACTCAAAGCCATGCTTCAATGAATAACAAACATGGAGTCACCAATAATAAGCAATATTGAACAAACTCTCGTGAAATGTGCTAAAAGAATGGAGAAGGAATAACTGAAAGTCAACATGGAACCTGGATCATTCGAAATGCAGTGAAATAATAACTTATGCAATGAGTTTGCTGACCAGTGTTTCCCGTTGACCTAACTCATGCAAATATGACGACAGATTTTGCAGATCTAAACAAGGTAATGCAATTCTTTATAGACCACAGTTCATTTACTGATTTTTCAAGTGCTTTGAGGAATTTTGTTAATGGAATAACACGTAGTGCAGACAAGGCTATAACGTGGCATGATTGGGAGAGATATTCAAAATAAACTGACATACCTTTTAGATATGGAACTTTATTGAAAACTGACCATGCAGTTATGATGAAAATATTGCAAAAATGAATAGTTATTGCTGGTGAAAAGTTAATGCGTGTACAAAACTAAAGGTTTTTTTTTAGATTGCATAATCGTCGCACAAGAGCTTGTTTTAACAGCTTCCTCGCGTATATTTGAAAAGTTTCAATATCCTGAACTTTATAATATTTGATGGCAGATTGCATGTTATAAGCATTCTAGAATAATGGTGTGGAAGGTAGCATTAAAATATCGGTATCATCAACTACTACCAGTTACTTGCCTTTTGTGCTATTTTAAGGCTTCTTAGACGATTATTGTATTTGTATCACATTCTGCATGAACAACAGAAATACCACTTTCTTTTAAATGGCTTTCCATATAATACTGAAAAAGCGTTGTTTAAGCAACTGGAAAGAAATTTGTCTTCACATTTATAGGTGATTTTTCATCAAATAAAATTACAACATATGCCTTTTTTATGCGTAAATTTGGGGAGAGGGGGAGTGGGTTGCTCCATATATTTTATGTTTGGTTTTTCATACCCACCAAGAACTCTTAGAGCTTTTCTATAAATTCTGTTGTTATTATATACTAGTATTGGCTCTTGTGACATTCCTAAATATTGTAGAAGTGGTCCAGAGGAATTAATGAACCATTACCATTATCAAGAGAGTAGGAAGTACTTTGCTGATGGGCATAAGGAGAGTGTTGAATTTTATTGTTATTAATGGAATCTAATGAGTTTTCAAAATATTTGTCCGTTTTCCTCATTTGCCGATTGCATATGGTCTAATAATGAAGTTGGCAATGTATAGATAACTCGTAATTAATTTTTTAAAAAAAATCCTTTACTATATTATTCAAGGAATAGCAAGCACGCATCCTCTGTGCTAAAAGATGTGAATTTATTCGATGAGTTTCCCCAGCAATAACTAGTCATTTTTTCCCATAGTTTCATCGTAACTGCTTAGTGAGTTTTCAATAGAAAGTTCCATCGCTAAAAGGTATGTTAGTTTATTTTAAATATATCTCTCAATCATGTCACGTTAGCCTTGTCTAGACTATCTGTTATTCCATTAACAAAATTCCCAAAGCACTTGAAAAATCAGTATATGAACTGTGGTATATAAAGAATCGCATTTACCTTGTTTAGATCTGCAAAATCTGTCGTCAGACTTGCATGAGTTAGGTCAACGGGAAACACTGGTCAGCAAACATTGCATAAGTTATTTCACTGCATTTCGAATGATCCCGGTTGTGTTGACTTTTTTTGTTGAGAAATCAATACTTTTCCTGCTATAAGGAAAAAAACCATAAAAAGGGGTAAAATTTTGGGATTTTTTCGATTTTTTTCAATGTTCCCATGCCCGAATTTGTTCACAAAGATGATATTCGGATTCAGCACCCTCGTAAACATATAAAAACGTTGAGGAAAAAAAAGTTATGCATTTTTTCCCCTGAAACGCCCCTTTTTGACTACCTGATGGTTATACTGGACTACTAGGATATTTGTATCGATTCTTCTGTTTTAGAGTATTGGGATATTTTAATTAAAATATCCGTCTGGCTTTAAAGCAGTGTCTTGTTTCGAGAGCTTAAATTAACTTACTTAATTTTCTTTCAAAGTAGGCTTCGGTGGTATGTTTCAGCGTTGTTCACTGTAGATGCTCACAGTTTTAAAAACTACTTATTTTATTCGATGATCATCTTACTGCAATGCAATTATTACTAAACTTCTAAATGGAAACAAATGTCAGCAAAAATAAGGAATACATTCACTTCCCTGAGTATAACTTATCAACTTGGGTAATACTATTTCCCTTTGTTTCATTTAGTGATTTCTGAAAATAGCAAGTCATTGTTCGAAATTTCACAGTTTTTTTTTTTGGTTAGGCAAGCGAAAAGGTATGCCATAAATTACTATTTTAACCTTATCATCTACCTTGAAATTAAGACTAATTTCGTTTAAGTCGAGAGCTAAATTTATTAACTCAATTAAGTCCTTTTGAGGTTTCTCATATAGGGTCTTTTGACACTGTCATAGGGTGACAGTGTCAAAAGTTATATTTAGATACCTATCTTGTAAGTCTAACTTAATCTTTAATCTAACTGTAATAGCTGCGATTTCCCAACAAGTTTCTCTACTATTTGAAGGGTCTCTTTTATAACAAAACTCTCATTCATCAAAGTATAATTAAGATATAAGGCACAGTCCCCTTATTGGCGACTTCATCCCATTGCATTCACAATCGTCAAAAGTCGCCAATGAGTGAACCGGACCCTATATCTTAGTTACACCTTAGACAATGTGAGTTTTGCAGTTGGACTTCATTGCTCCTCTCTACCAAGCAATGTCTCCTCCAGCCAGTAAAACCGCGGATGTCAAAGAAGTCATATGTAACCATAGCAACCACTCCATCAGTGCTTTAGCGCGTGGTCGCTCATTATGGGTTAATTACAGGCCTGGGGAGGCCGCCGCCTTTTCGCAAAAAGCGCTTTTAGGCCTCTACTTAGGCATTAGGCCGAGGCTTTTTTCCAATCTACCATGAGAGTTTCTTTAGGGGTTATATTGGTATTGGATTTAGTTTTTTTGTGAAGTTAGGTAATGGCTTGGATGGGAATGGGTTTATAAGTTTGGTTATTTTTGGTATTGGAGCTTTTTTAACTGCATTTTGTTTTAGAGCCACATGAAAAAAGTTATTTTTAAAGAAAAACGCATTTCGTCGTATTACTTTTTACAAAATATTTAGGTACTCTGACGTTTTGATAACCTTTAATGATGGATGGCTGCGTTCGGTTGATTAAAGATCGCGGAATTTAGAGAGTATGTATAATGTGTGTTATAAACTGATGGGTTTAATAAGGTATTGAAATACAATGTAATAATATTGAAGTATTGAGGATAAATAAAATCGGATAAGTTGCCTAATGCTTCACTATTGTATTATCATACTATAACCATTTTTACCACACGCATTCATTAATTTATCATACAATTCTTAACCCTTAACTAAACCTTATTCATTCGGCCCAACAGTTGACGCTTTTGCCACACGATTTACCTAAACTGAATGTTCTTTTACGTGAAGCGCACGGTTATACGTTATATCTTATAGAAGTTTTTGCGTGGCAACTCTTTTATCATTAACTATGCGCAAAGCCAATGAGCTCAAGTTAACTGCAGGCAAATTAGTTTTTACTGGTGATTTTTTCTGCTGTAAGAGCTAACTGCTATTGGAGAGAGGACATTCTTTTATTGCTTGAAAAAACAAGCAAATTTTAATGCATTTGTAAGGCTTTTTAGCTGTTTGTCAATGTAAATAAAACTAATAAAATTCAGCTTAATTTTAATTTGTCCTATAACACATTCGCGCTTGGTTCATTCTCTGTAAAAGAGACAAATTGATATGCCGGATACCTTGCCTTGCTCTTTATTTTCAAATTATATATGCATGTTTGTGATTGATTTGTTTAAATTGGCACACAATCTAACTTGTCCCACCTAAACAATATCAAATAATTATAATTTACTCACAGAAAATTGCGTTTAAATGCCCGATTTGTCACTCCCTCACACTCTCCCTACATGCTTTTGCAACTTTCAACATCTTAAAAAAAAAGGCCGTTTTAAATGAATAACCCTTTTTATTGAAATTATTCATGGTTAATTAGTTTGTGTAGTTTCCGAAAATGTATATAGTGTTTTTCTACCATCAATAGTTTTTTGTAATTTTATGTAAATGTATTGTCCATGGGTTTTAAACTCTCTCCTTCAACACTGATTTCAAGTTTAATTAAAAACACTAAAAAAATCGAATTTAAATTGTCATGTTATTCTCAAAGGATAGTGGCTTCTAAGTCAGCCTTCAGTTGTATTGTTCCATGAGTGATAACGTTTTTACAGTACTTTTAGTATTAAAAATAGCATGCGTCTTTTACTGCCGTCACTCCCTCAATCTCATTTACTAATCATAGATAAGTGCGAGTATTTTTTTTTACTAGTCTCAAATTGTGGGTATTTAGATGTAGATTAACATACAAGCACTAAACCTTATAAAAAAATTCTTTAAAAATGATGTTATTTATTTTTTCCCTACGGAATCGTCACTCCCCTCATCTCAGCCTTGAAGGTCAGTCCACATTGGATAACCTAATCTTTTATTTTTTTTTCCCAAGCGCATTCAATACGAAACGGTTGTTTCGCTTCAACTGTAGATTGTTTAAAAAAGCGCATGCCTTTAGATATTTCACGACAGTGATTATGCGTATCTTCTATACGTTATGGCCAAAAGTTAGGGTTAGTTTTAATTATCATTACACTAGAGCTTACACGAGAGCTATTGATGACGGGTATCGTAATTAAGAACCACAGTCGCGTTATGATCAAGAGATTTATGACGATTTATGATATTTATTTACTGTAAAATAAAATGCGGTGGCAATTTTTTTTAACCCGCTCTTCTCAATCAGGAGTCGTTTCCTCTAAACACATCGTACGCATATCACACTTCTTCAACACAATTTATTCCATTGAAATTATACTTGACAAACTGCCAATATGCAAGTATAGTCGCTGTTGGTTCGTCATTTGACTGTGGTTCTAAATTACGACGCTCTTCGCCAATAGCCTTCATAGCCTATAGTAAGTTCTAGTGCGACGGTTATTCAAACTAACCTAACAAAACCTAACTTTCTCATTGAAAGAAAAGACTCACACATATAGAGATATATTTCTTGTACTATGTCTACTGTAGGTTTAGTTGCGTCTTTATTCAACCAAACCTAATCCACATAGTTTTGAATCATACGTTTTTGAACTAAAAACTTGGGGCAAATCAAAAAGGCATGCAATATTTTCGGTGTCGCATGCGCATATATTGCCTGTTGCGCATGCTCAGTATCTAAAGGAGTATGCGCCAGTTGTCAAGTATGGAAAAAAAAATTAAAAATCATCAAATGGATCTGAATTATTTTTTTACTATATATGAATGCGTGTTGTAACCCATATAATAAAAATTATTCAATTAGAAAAATATTTTTCTTCCAGTTTTAAAAGTGCAATTTGTCCTATTTGTAAATAGGACAAATTGCACTTTTAAAACTGGGGGAAAAATATTTTTCTAATTGAATAATTACAGAGAATGACCCGCTTGTTAAATTTCAGGCATTGTTTTTATTCTTTGGAACAGTCCATGGTCTTGTCAGTGGATTACATTTTAACCCTTCACTGCACTGTATGCCATATGTGGCACAAAGATACTTTTTTACATAAAGCAATAGGTTTATTTTCATGCAGTATTTTATACTATTTCGAAAAGTCAATGTGTGATATATATAACGAATTATCAATTAATTGAAAATTCTAATATTGTAACCTACCCAAGCAATAGACTAACTTTTAACCTTATTTGGTTTTGTTGGTTGACCCTTAGTTTGTTAGTACCAATTGTTCTATGTATCGGGAGATTTTCGTAAAAACAAAAAGATAAGTATGTCTGTGTAATCTCTTTAAACCAGTGAATCTCCATTAAAAAAAAAAAACTTTCTTCCTTTTAATGTTTTGGGGCACAGCGAACTTTACCAACTTATAAAAATAACAAAGATATTGTTTAAGATTAATTAAATCGTATAGACTCCCTTGGCTAGGACATATACAGCGTAGAGACGAAAATAATATCACTAAAATAATTACAAAGAGCAAGTTATTTAATACCAGGAGAAGAGGCAGACCAAGAGAGACTGGGATTAACAATATATAGAAAAAGACTTGGCCGAAATGAAGATTAAAAACTAGAAAGTTTTGGCTTTGAAACGGGAGTGGGAGTGGGCTTTAGTGGAGAGCTGTTGTGGTGGAGGCTGAGACCTGCATAAAGCTGTAATGCCAGCTAAGAAAAAGAATGTTTTGGGTTATTTTTAGTTTAATACTTTTTCAGATAAATCAGCGATTTGGGTGGCAAATAGTGAACGAAGAATTTTTTGAAAAAAATAACAATTCTCAAGTAATATGGCCAACTGAAGATACGTAATCCTAGTTTTTATGCAGACTGGCTCCAATTGTCCACGTGCAGCTTACGTTATAAACCCAAACGAAAAAACAGAACCTTCCTCAAACACTTTTCCCGCCCAACATCCCAAACACGAAATCCCCTTATCATTCGCGATCATCATCGAAATGCAATTCCAAATCAGATTCCCTCTCTTCTTCCACAAATGACTATAATTACGCGGCACTTTTGGCTGTGTCTGGATTGGTGTATAGAAGATATCTCTTGAAATATTCATGCGCTGCCCGGGGCTGCGAAGCAATAAACAAAATGGGCTCTTTCGTCTTTGTAGTATATTCCCCGACTTTTTTTTATTGCTTGTTTCTTTCTTCTTGTAAAGTAGAGGTTTCGACCATTGTTCGCTGAATTGAATGCGAAAATTCGAATTGTGAGGCTTGAGGAGGTCGAATTGAAAAGGATGAGAGTTGGAAGTCCAGTCGAAATAGATATTCAACCTCGGAAGAATTCTCATAAAGCTGATGATTCCGAATATATGGCTAATTTTTTTATTCAAATTCAAAGGTCAAAATAAGGTAATTAGCTGTGCATGATAAAACTAAAAAATAAAATATATATATAGGCACATAACATGTCATTTTATCTGTTTTTTAGATGGCTTGAAACATTGTTAGAAATTTAAAAAACTTTAAAATTAATCTATCAGTGTTCCATTTTGAATTGCGGTGAGATTGTGAATTAAATGAGCTGAAAATTAATTATAAACGAACATAATGGACATGTGAGGTATATTTTTATATCCATGTTTTTGTGTTTTTGATATATCTAAACACGTTTTAGACACATAAAATACAGTTAGGGACTTAAAATATTGAATGTTTATTTTAATTCTGGGGGCTTTATTGTTCACGTCGTTAACAGAAAAAAATATATGTTAGAAGTAACAGTTTAAGAGACTATTGATGACTAATTTTATATGGTTTAACTAATTATTACTGACTCCGTGATTTATATAGTTTTTCCTTTTTCTTCCCGAAACGCAATATTCGGTTGCTTCCCATGGCTGTGCAAACCACTGTATTTTCATGATTTCTTTAAAGAATGTGTTTGCATACGATGAATTAACATCAATAACTGAATTTTGATACAATTGTGGCGTATGGGGTTTTTGAAAAAATTGATTCAATTTAACTTCTGTTTGTTTCTTCCTCAGGTGGAGCCGGTCTCCTCCGCGTAAGGGGGTGTGAGGGAGCATCAAGATGCACCGCACTACCCGGCTGCCGGTCTCGGAGATAAACCAGCACTTCGTGTGCGTTATCTGCGATGGGTACATCGTCGACGCCACCACCATCGTCGAGTGCCTGCACTCATGTGAGTAGAAACAACTGCAGAAGAAGAATAATATAGTCAAATGTACTGTTTTTTCAACTGCACTGTTAAAACTGAAAGTGACAATTTGCACCCCCAGGGGTGAATGGCGGGAATGGCACCCCTAGACGACTTACAAGCCCAAGATTAATTGTAACGCTGCGTACGATGTCGCCCTTAACAGTTGCGTTGGGTGCCAACTCAGGTGTCGGCTCGTCGCTTGACTGTGGTTCTAAAATACGACGCCCGTCGCCAATAGCCCTCGTGTAGCTCTAGTGCGACGATAATTCAAACCTAACCTAACCCAAGATTAATTGACCCAAGGCGATTCAAAGCCTTGAGGTGCCAAATTGAACCACTTTTTCATCCCGGGGTGAAAATAGCACCCATTCGTCCCTTCAGTTTTAACAGTGTGGCAGCTGAGTTGACAGGAAAAAAACGTAAAAAATCGGGAAACTTTTTGTGTTAAATACGGTGATTTCAAGTTAAAATATGGTTAAATGTGTTAATTGGTATTTCAACTCAATAAAATATTCTTCCAACAACTATGAAGCCAAATATACCTTTACGAAGTTCAGCCGAATGAGTCTTATTTAAATAGTTTTCAAAAATAATATTTAAACTCGGAAAAATTCACCGACACTAAGAATTTAAGAGGGATGGTCAGTCCCATAGACCTAATGCACTTATTTTGAAATTTTGCAAAAGTATTGCTTTGATGCCATGTACGTATTTCCTATCAAATTTGTTTTATTCTGTTGTCTTATGCGAAAAAAATACTTGCAAGGCAGAGCAATACTTTCGCAGAAGTTGGGATTCCAAAGTTGACTTTACCTCTATATGATGGGAGTATGGGACTGTCCAACGTCCCACTTCATTTCTAATTGATATAACAAATATTTTCTTCTTTTCATGTGCAGTTTGTCGAACTTGCATCGTGCGTTTCTTGGAGACCAGCGAGTTCTGTCCGGTGTGTGACGTGCAAGTGCACAAGACGAAACCGCTGCAGAGCATCAGGTAAGAAAGTTTGCACATATTTTACAGCTTTGTGTTGCATCATCACGCCATATTCATATGACTTTGTGTGGCAGTGAAATAGCAATTGTTACAAATGATCTTTTGCTTTGCAGATCCGACACAACGCTTCAAGATGTGATATACAAACTTATACCCGGTCTCTATCAAAGTGAGTTTTTTTTCTTTTTAAAGATTTATCTCTTTATCTTTAAAAGATGTATCATTTTTTAAAAATGCTGTTATAGTTAGATATAAAATAATGAAGTTTATTGGTTTCAAAACTCAAATGAAAACCATCAATCATAATCTTGTGTCATAAAGTATGGGGTTTAAAATAAAAATGCTGAGAACTTTCAGCCTATTATTTTTTCCTTGTTTAATTGTTAAACTATTCCGCATATAACTTTAATTTTTTGCTAAAAATTTTCTAAATGTTTTTCATAAAGTTTTTTAAATGAAGTTTTCGAATCGAATAACATTCCACTATTTTTATTTGTATAGATGAAATGCTGAGGAGGCGAGAGTTCTACGCCGAACATCCTGAAGCAGGTGAGAAAACTTATACATAATTAAGGAACTCTACATCGTAAATCTTTTCTGCAATAAGAAGATCACCCCAGAGTTATAGCTTCTATTTGCCAGCGTAACATTTCTCCATAACTTACTTTTTGGTCCTTTCAACGAAAAAAGTTGTCGACTTCTGTCTTTAAGGCATCAACAACAAAGGTTTCGATAATGTTATTACAATGACACGTTGAGCGGCATGAGGCATCAAAATCATACACAGCGAAAGTGTTAATCCCATATGTCCTTTTTTTGCAGCCACCTTGTGTTCTTCTGAAGAGAGAGGAGAAGGAGCGGATCAGAGGTGCTTTTACTCGCCACAAGAAAGCATATCGCTAAGTCTCGAATACTTCAAAGGGTAAGTTTCACATTTTCAACTGTTGGAATCATTTTAAAAGCAAAAGATATTTCGCGAAAATTAGTGACAGTCTGCCGAAAGATTTTTCTAAGTCAAACAATAAATCAATGCACGGCAAATATCCTTACCTCTGAGAAATGCGCAAATTGACTGAAGTGGAAACTTGTTTTCACATTGCTTAAGATTTAAAACTTAATTTTTTCAACTAAAAATTAATTTTTAAGAAATTGTATTTCTGTTGCAGATGATTATTAAGGAGTTCTCCATACTTTGAAATTTCAGTAAAATTTATAAATTGTAAAAATTACATATGTTGCTGGGAAACGTGACAGTCGGGCGACAGATTTATATACGTCGATATCTCTCAGAGGGATATAAAACAAAATCGTAATCAGCATAAAATACTCCGTGAGGAAAATTGATTCACGACAACAAATGTTTGTTATGTACAAACAATTCACGGATCTTCATTTATCAGGCAAATAGTATTTTAAGTATTATCTAATGTTCTCTTACTAACTTTAATGTTATTATGCCTGCATTTCATGCTTGCCAATTATTCAGCTCCATTGACTGTAGTTACGTACCTAACCATTAACAGGTCATTATAACTGAAAATTCGTGGCTTAATTGTTCGGTCAAGCGGTCAGTGACATTCAATGTTCACAAACTATCTAACAAAGAACAACAAACAGTCTGAATCAGCAAACTAACTATTACGAAAGGTATGTACGTGTGAGCATAATAAGAAACTTCTTGTGTTTTGATCTCTACATTCCTTGGAAAATTTTTAACGATGTGGAGTAATCTTCGTGTGTTACTTTCAATTGCTTATGAAATATAAAGTAATGGAAGTATTGTGGTGGGGTCGAAAATAAGAATTGGAGATTTTTTGTTTTCTCCACTTTTCAGAGGATATTGATTATAAATAAGTGGTTTTTGGACATTGGTCCGTGTCTGTCTAATGCCAATCTACAGTTTGAAGAGCTACAGACTTCAAATTTCATGGACGAGTTCTTAGCACCTGTCAGACGTCATAATAAGGTTTTTGAGAAAATCGCGATGTCCAAGTTGTAGCTGCCATTGAATTGTTTGTTGTAAAGCTATTAAAATTTCCTTACAGGACATATAATTCAAATGCATTGATTTGTTGAGAGGTAATTGAAAGTCGTGTCGTGTTACACAACCCGTTTTAATGTACTGTTCATGACCATTTCGAATAGCCTTAATTAGTTAGCCTTTTGTCGGATTAGCCTTCCTGCAGCAAAATTTCTCTCTTAATTACATCAAACCAGACCTCAACCTGATGGATAATGACCGTGGTGACAAACTACCCACATCAGTTCCTACATCATTATAATATGGCTTCTGATATATGTGAAAGACGAGGAAGAAGCTAGCCAAGGACAGCTGCCATTTTTTTTCTGTACCCTCAATAAAGAATGGTATTGGCCAGGTGGCTTTTTTCTTCTTTGTCGCAGATCGGGGTCTGTTACTTCTGCTGGATGTATAGACGTCAAACAGTTCTCAGTTCTTCAACGAATGACTTGAGATTGTCGTAAATGGTCTATGCATTTTCTAATGTATTCCTGTTTGGTTGTCTTTTCAATAGAATCCTTGAATTTAGTTAAATCTTACGCAACTCGCATTTCATCAGAGCAGTTTGATTGCACTTGAGGTTGAATTTTAGGTTGCACGAAATTTAACCATCTAAAAAGTTTTTACCAATTAAATTATCTTTGATTTTACGGCTCTTTCATATAGTACTCAAAATAAAAATATCGTTCATACTGTGGGATCCACTTTACTAATTTATCCTTCAGTAGCATTATTTTATAATGTTTTATTATGTGAATTTTTGTTTGAAGGAAGTATGTCTCCT
The DNA here is from genome assembly GCA_019343175.1 of Oedothorax gibbosus. Classification (NCBI taxonomy): domain Eukaryota; kingdom Metazoa; phylum Arthropoda; class Arachnida; order Araneae; family Linyphiidae; genus Oedothorax; species Oedothorax gibbosus. The sequence goes on from CM033275.1 coordinate 21,825,204, forward strand.
GTAGCTAATAAATAACGAGCCCAACGGAGTTTTTAAATTTAAAAAGTTCATTCCATCAAAATTATCGCCGGAGTTTTTCGATTGTGTTGATGTGCGTTCGAGTTTTTTCTAATTTGTTAAATGAAGTTGTGCATACACAAGAAAATAAAGGTTGTTTTATTTATTACATGGAGTTGGAGATTGGGGAATAAGAAAATAACACGCACCAACCATTCTTTCTCTGTGGCACTTGACCCCCCAATTATTTTTACACCTCAGTTTCCAACAACCAGTGTGTGTGAAACCGCTGATCCCAAAGAGCCCCGAGCAATGTTTTCCCAGACACGTTGTCGCCATTTGGTCTTGGCTTTCTCGCGACCCCCTGGCGACATATCCTTTGTGTCAACCATTCCCCATTTCTCGCTAAAAGGAGGGTTCGGTCCCAAAGTTCTTGGAAAATGGTCTGGAATGTCAAGCTGTAAATCTTGCTTTCGCCCATGGGGCTTTTTTCCGCTTTGTAGATAGACCGCACACATTGGCCAATGTTGGTGTTTGAGAAAGGGGCCGGTATATTCACCTTGTAATTGAATTTATTTGCCAGTGATGTATGTCGATGGATTGTTTGATTTATTACCCTGTAGTTATGTTTCTTTCTTATTGACAAATGGTATCAAAGAACAAGGTTTTAAAAATAACGATACACAGTTGTAAGCTAGGGTCTATACCCATAGTTTTGACAAAAGTTCATAACATACAATTTTTCATGCTTAAATATTTGGAAAATTTCAAAAAAATTATGTAAAAACGTCAAATTGGGTAAAGTAAAAAAAAATGTTCTTTTTAACAAACTGAAAATAGTGAGAATTTAATGATATGAAAATAGTTGAAATTAATATTAAAGTTTTAGTATTGAAATGAAGGGTCTACCCTAATTAAAATTCTAAAACTTCTTTTGGTCAATACAATATTCTTTTTGATTTCTTGAATGGATTTAGTGACAATTTCTAACAAGATGAGATAAGACATGCCAATACTTGAATTATTACGGATATAATGTCTACTGTGTTAATTACGTATATAATTTCTACTTTACTAATGGAACTAATTGTTACGATGTTCATCAAAACTAACAAAGAGCAGTCTCTTTTCATACCTCCACCACAAAGTGTCAGTTAAGTAATAACAAAATGACCACTTGCGTCGTTTCTTAATTGATCACCAAAAAAACCAGAACGACCGGAAGCCAAATTCACTTAATCCAAACCGCATACACCTGGCACCCTACAAGGTAGGCACCCCTACATGCCAATCGAAATTAGCCCCCTAATTGAATGTGGGCGTTACCTCTTGACCTACATTTAAAAAAAAGTTGTCCACGCCCACCAAAGACTTTGACAACAATGGGTTGGTAGGTTGAAGAGACGCCCCTTTTGTAGACCCAAAATGTCGATGCCCGAAGGGGGTCATGTTGGTGACGTCACCGGCCGTGTGCCACCAAGGGCGTGGTGCTACCCCCCCCCCCCTTCCTACCCCCTCACGCACAATGTTGTGCCGGTTGGGCGGTAAAGCGAGACGAGTATGAGAGAGCCGGTTCTTTCTTTTGGAACAGATTTTTTTTTTTTTGGTGGGGTTTGATGAAGGTTCGCTGGTTTGGGCTTCGTTCGATTCGCAAATATGCGGTTCTAAGCTAACAGACGGGCATATATTAGTTTGTTTCGTAAGCTAAAAGTATCTTTGGCATGAGCTCTGTTTCACCTCTATGTATGCCCACCTCAAGAATGTGCGTATTTTTAATGAGATATAAATCAAGCAGACCCATAGACATACCTCACTGGCAAGTCAAGTTAAATGAGGGATTCATTTTTTCAAGGGCGAGTGACAACAATGCTCTCATGAAGTCGTGCATTAATTACATTCAAGTTTAATTGAAAACTAATGCAATTCGAAAATTCCTGTACTGTTGGAAATCATTTGGTGTATACTGTCGCTGTAAGCAAAAAGACTATCTAAAATAAGTCGAGTTTGAGCAATTCAAGAAAAATTGTTTCATTAAACGATAAGGTAAAATAAAAAAAAGTTGATATTAACATTAGTTCTAATGTAGTTACGCTTACTGACTTTCAAAATCCATTGTGTACTTTACAACATACATTTGAAAAATATTATGAATGTTTATTACTTCTCAATTCATTTTTATGTGAACCGCCTTTTGTGATGGCAGTGTTTCTTGGCGATCTCTGTGGGCGCCGCCATTTTGCTTGGCGCCAACGCCTCTCTTTGTTTAGTTCCTCTCTTTTTATCTCCTTGCAAGTCTGTTGATTCTTTCCTTTCTTTTTTCCTACCTTGAGACAAGGACGGACGCCGGGTTGATTGAACGGCTTTTCCCACAAGTGGCCGGGGTTTTGTTTCTTCAGTTGGTAACGCCTCAGCTGGCTGCTACTAAGAAAGTTTAGGATAACTTTGTTAGTATAAGAAAGAAAAAGCTATTCGTTTTTGTTTTACTGCATGGAAGGATGGCTGAGGTTAAATCAGTGTTTGTTACACAATTCGAAAGATATTTAAAAGGAAGAACGGAAACTTTTTAATAAGAAAGTTTTACAAATAAAGCATTTGTGTTTCTGATATAACTAAAAGGGTTTTAATAATATTAAGTAATAAATTGAACTGTGTCTTTTATTCAAATAAACGAGACACTTATTAAATATTTAGTATCAAAATAACCAGAAATTGACTAGTTTTGATTTCTAGTTCTTTTAATAAATGCAATAAGAAGAAATGTTGTTGATTAACTAGCTAACTAATATTACAATTAGAACAGGAAGGAGGATTACTTACTCCACACAAAATACATTATATTATACATACTTATACAAGGCACGAAGGGTCATAAGTCATTATTGATTGGGGCCTAATCCGGAAGTAGTGGTCAAAGACCAAAATGTGAAGCTGACACTTTAAAAAAAAACCAATATTTTATAATTTTCTTCTTTTCCCTTGCAGATCCGATTGTTCAGCTGATTCTGAATCAAGTTCCGAAACACCTGACAAGGTAAGAATCAAACATCTTATTTAAACTAGCTGCTTCTTGAAACTTTCGCTATGAGGAATTTAAATGATCCAGTATATTATGCGTATGCAATCAATTTTCTGTCCACATTGCTTTGAGACCTTATATATATATATTTCTTTGCAGGATGTGATGACGCGGTATCTAAAGTGTCCCGCCGCCATGACAGTGGCGCATCTCAAGAAGTTCATCCGGATGAAGTTCAGTCTTCCCCTCACGTACACGGTGAGTCTTTTTCTCTTTTTATCTTCCTCTGGGGTGGGGACTGTAAGGGGCACGGTGACAGTTACATGCGATTTGAATAAAACAAGGAACGAAGGGTCATAAGTCATTATTGATTGGGGCCTAATCCGGAAGTGAAGGTCAAAGACCAAAATGTGAGAGAAATTCGGAAAATCTGTTATTGTTATTGGGGAAGTTGGGGGTTTCATATTAATCTGGTCCATACACGGAGGGACTTATGGGTACTTTAACTTTAGTGAGAAAAGTAGCGTTGTCGCATATAAGTGACCCGTAGTCGAACTCACTCCTTATTACATCATCAAGACGGCATTGGGTAGTCGGTAAAGCCACGTTCTTGTATTCGAACAAACCTAATCGAATAATGGACAATTACAGCGTTTTCCACAAACATATTTATTCGATTAAGCATATTAAAAAACCTCTAAAACTCGAGTATTTCTGGTTTTAAATATGTATTTATTTTTAAATTCATTTTTAAAGTTAATGATACGTCACTCCTGTTAAACGTCTCTTAGCATAACAGATGACGTCACGGTTTGCTTTTTTTTTGTTCTTGGCGTGTTATTTCGTATCACGTTTCACTGTATCGCTTTTGAAACTGTGAAACGTTCAACATTTCGTTTGTGAACTGTTCACACATCCTTATCAAACTCTTAAAAAAGTTATGCTATTTTACAGAAACATGTCATGTTCATTCCGGTTAATTTCTTCAAACGTTGAACGATTTCACTCGACTATTCCGATCAGATCCAACAGTCAATAGTTCTGCAATAGCTCATACGCGCTCTAGTGTGTGTATTTTAACTAACAACCAAACTTGGAACAAGCTGTTTAACTTCCTTGATATGAACTGGTTACAAATAATATTGTCTTCTTCTTTTAATGAGGTTTCGCAGAAATTGTAAGGTTTACTATTTTATAAAGTGTATTACAGCATGGATCGAAACATCGCCAAAAACATAACAGTTGACGTCAGAGCTGTTTTCAGTGACGTACATTTTCGGCAAATTTCAAATGCATTTTTTGTTGAAATTAAACATATTTGTGAATATTTAACCTTACATTCGGAATCTGCAGCTTCTAATGTACCAGAAAAACACATATATTATGAATTTCGCGTTTCATGCAACTTGTCCATTAACTTTAATTACCGTATTTATATATTTGAACCGCACTACCATTTCTGCAGAGATCTGCAAACACTTCTTCGTTATACTGAACCACTATATTCAACTGCCCCCGGCAGATATATACAATACAAATACTAACCTGTCAATCAGTAAAAGGAGAAAACTGAACCAATTTTGAATAAAAGAACCAGCAAATATCTGTAGAATAAATGACAGAATAAATAAATGGGGGATCAAAGGTGAACGCAATAGTAGCCCTAGGCAGAAAACGTGACACTTGTTTCTCGCATGGGAGCGGCCCAAACTCCTTTTAATGTATGGGTGATGTTAGAAGAACAACTGGATTCGGTGGCTATTTACTTTTTTTAATATCTCAAAATAACATAGGTTAGGTTTTTATTCAATAGGGCGAGTGACCAGATGTACTGAGCATTGCATTTTAAAGTTCAATTTGGATATATATTTACTGAAAAAATCCAAAATGTTCATCTTGACTTATTCGAACTGCAAGTCTGACCAACACATTCTCAATAAACTAATTTGACCATATACGTTTGTTTGATTTTTTTTACCACTGATCTTTATCATTATGCTTCCTTTATGTTTTCACTCAACAAAAATGTTAAATTTTAATGTAACATTAAAATCATATCTCTCATACATTATACATACTAGAGTTATTTTTTTTAGTTATGGCTATAATAACTGGCGTATAGCCTTAGACATAAGAATGCAAAATAGGTCATGATACAATATCTGCACATTATTTTGGGAAATGCCAATGTCCTATGCAGCAGGGTTAGAAAAATCGATTGCAGAACTATGCTATCTTGGAAAAAAATTTCGCTGTTATTTGTTGATAATTGCACGATTTTAGAATTAAAATATGACATGTCAATAATCTGTACGTAAAGGTAGGATACGTTATTAAAGTTTGTTAAGTGTCATTTAAGTAATATCTTTATAAAATAATTTGGGGCAAGTATAAGTTTTGGCCAGGCAAGTATTTTTTAACAATTTGTCCGACCTTATTAGTAAAAATTTTCAGATTTTTTTTTTTTAAACCTTGCTATGCAGTCGATATGAGGATTTTCCAATGTATGGTTCTTATATATTGTTTCTCCATATTGACTCTTTAAATACATTTTCTCCTAAGATACACAAAAAGTCACTTAATACTTTATGTTAGATAAATTCTTGGCTATTCATTCTCGTCGATTTTGACTTCAATAATTAAAAAAAATTTGACGAATGGTGAAAAAAATTATACGACGCAAAAGTTCCATTATAATTCCTGCCTCTAGCATCCCCCACATCAGCCCTTTCGTGGTTGGATGTTCAACGGCCCATGTGATGAAGTACACCAATGACATAGAAGGGAGCAGTGTGCCCTGTAAACGAGCATTTTCCCTTCAGGGGTAGAAAAAAAATGGGGAGAATCGAGTTTCTGTCGTTGTCATGGTTACGCCATCCTGTTTTCCCGGTTTTGCACCCCCTTGGAGATGATATATCAGAGATGATTCAGGAGAGGGCTTCTGATGGAGAATTTTCTTTGCATCTGGTGGAAGGCTAGAGCATGGGCTGGTGAGGGATGTCTTCAATCAATCTTTTGTCATTATCTCGGTTTTTGTGACTATAGGCTGCATATTTGTGATGGACATTTTTAGGTATTTTTGGTTGTTGCCGATATGCTTCATCAGTTCATTGACTTAGTTGACAAAGATACATGTTTGACAGGCATGAAGCCCTGTTCAAAATAACGAAACCGATTTTTTCAGGTTCCTTAAAACAATTAACATGTTTACCTAAAGCATGGTATGGTGATTACGTGAACAGCGAAATTTCGATTGTTTGACACATAAGTCTTGCCTCTCAGAAAACCATAAGGGTTCTAAACATTCTTAAGCTAAACTACTCTGTCGTCATTTGTTTGTTGTTGAATATTTGAATGTTTAATATTTTAGGTATATAAATGACCTTTAGCTATTTCCCTAGTGGTGTTCCTTTGATAAACACCAAAAAATAATTCTTCATTATCTTCCTTTTTCAAGTATTACCGAACATCCCCAACTATTCTATTATATTTTTATTCTAGTAATCATTTATACTTTTATCTCTTAGTACCCATTTCTATTTTTAAAAAATATATCTAGAACATCTACACTACATGAATTGCATTCTAACCCCATCATATGCTTATTTCTGAAAGATTTAATTCAGTACAATTCGAAAGTTTACATTCCCCCGGCTCTGCGCGAAATAAAATTCTAAACCTCAACTACATTCTCCATTATAATTATTCTTCCTTATCTCATTCCTAAACACACAAGCCACTGAAAACAAAATACTAAAATCCCCCCCTTGTGATTGTCAGAGGCATACTCGAGCGAGAAGTTCTATTTAGGGGGCGTAGGACGTTCTATTTCGGGTTCTTTCGATCGATATACGGCGCTTTGGGGGGGGGGGGGGGATGCACAGCTGTATTCCATCTGCTGAGCCTGTTTGAAAGGCAGGGGGTAGTTTTCCACTGAGAAGCATCATTTTTGGAGGGAAAGTGTCGAGTTTTGGGTTCGCAGTCGATTTCTGAAGTGGCAAAGGCGAGATCTAGAGTTACTCGGTATCGACTTCTGCTGGTACAGAGTTAGGATAACCAGTGTTGTTGGCGAGCGCTTGTTTTCCATTGCTCCCGGCAATTTCTTACTAATTCAAAATCCTTTGAGCCAATATAGCGATCCGCCGTTATATTCATCAGAATAATATTCTCCGCTGGTTGTCCTACCAGCTACCAGCCAAAATTATCATGACTCTGCCTACATTAATAGAGCTAATATGTAGTAGCTCTATTCGACTTTGGGGTTCGCTGTCGATTTCTGATGTGCAAAGCGAATTTCATTTCAAAACGTTTGTTAGGGCATGTGAACTTATATCACAACCGTCATACCAAAATTTCAAGGTTTTTTTCTCTCAAAATTCTATTGTCTAGATATTCAGGCGAATTTTCATCATAATTGATTTTAAATTGGAAGGCAATATTAAGTGTGATGGGGATACTAATTCACCGCTCAGTCTGGAAATGTAACAAGTTAAGGTAGTTTTTATGCACCAGTGTGTGATCTTTTACGGTACTATATTGAAAGCATGACCTAGGGCATTCAAAATAATGATAGTTAAACCGTCGTCCTAGCATACATGTCACATGTTTTGTCTTGTAAACTTTATGTCTAAAACTTGTCTACTTTACTTTTGAACAAATTTGAAGCTAAGATTTATTACACATTTAGAGTATTGCATTTTATTTAAAAAAAATTATATAAGAATAACAACGAATTTTTCTCCCACATTTCAACATTCGCAAGATAAATCTCTTTTCCAACTCCACCATACTTTTTTTTAAAGACGATTTTTGCAATGTACCTCTACGTATTGTTCGTTGCTGGGAGGTTTTCGAACTGCAAGTGACGTCACCAAAGGTCACCAACGTCATCTGCACGGATCTCTATGATTGGAAGTTTCCGAACACTGATGCGGTTTCATTCGTCGAGTTTCATTGTCTCTCCATGACGTAATACGGTTGCTAGGTTATGAGCCCGACTTTCAACTTTTATTAACCTTGGTTTATCACAACTGGTTGTTTTTATCTGCTATCTTTATAGGCCTGTTTTAATGAGTTTTCCTAGAAAGCGGCGTGTTTTTAGACTTTGGACTAGCAGTTATCGATCGATTGGAGTTCGTCGAATGTGGATGACTAGGAGAAAATAAATATAAATGAGAGCGTATATCTTGTGGTAAAAACGTATATCGTATATACTATCATGTCCCATATTTTTTCTTTCTGCAATTTTATCATAACGATTTAGTTTTAGTATAGAGGATTTGTGACTTTCAATATTGGTCGCCATTTTATCATTGTCTGTGTTGCTAGCCTATCTATTTGAAGCAAATATTGCGAGTCTCTCTTCGTTTCCTCCCACAATATTCTGATCATTCTTTCGTGTTTGATTTATTCTAAAATAGCGGAATAATTTTAAGATATTCAAATATAAAGATTAAGTATTCACATACTATTATTACTTCAATCTGAATTATTATCTGGTAGTAACATTATTACTCTTTGTTTCTAAAATGTTATGATCGGAATGTGTTAACAGTTGGTTTCAATTGAGTTTAATATAAGCAGGAACTTTCCTATTTTGATTTAACCGAAAGTGTTCCACAAATATTTTATATATCAAATTTGCAAGTAAATACAAGAAGCTTGTGGCTTCTTATACGTTCAGAACTGTTATTTTACAAAGATACGAGCAACGGTTCGATAATTTTAAGTCCATTGAGGACATACAGAAAATGTCAATTACAAAATTGTGGGTCTTTATAAAAAATCTTTACCCCAGGAAAACTGTCGACCTTCTCTTATTTAGTTCGCAGCGGGAAGCTTTTTTTATGTCTAGAATTGTACACCCTTTCACGCTAGGGCGAGTCCATTGGAAAAGTAGGAATAAATTTTTTTAATGGGGAAATAGGGGTGGAAGGAGGGTAATGTCAAGCGTTATACCCCTGACTTTTAAAAAAAAAGACTATCTGCTCTGGGTATGGGGTTTACTGGCGATACACTTGGCAAATATATAATCGTGTTGTTTAGTATAGCTAGAAAGATTGTTTTATAAGTTTTCTAAAGGAAGGGGTAGTGTAAACTGATTAAGTTCAACATGGTACATCATAAGCCTTGGTTTCCAGAAACTACAATATAAATTCAATAACGGGTTTATTTTATTGTGTAGTATGAGTTGGGCCGACAAATTACTTCAGCTATATTAAACAAAAAATTTCTTACGATTCCGGGCTATCACTTTATTTAAATTTGTTTGATGGAAGTACAGTCGGAACGCTCTAAAATACTATATTCTTTCTACAATGTATTTTTAAAAGCAAATTTTTTAATATATTTCTCTACTTCGGTTGAAAAGGGCCGATGTCCAATTTTACATTTAAAAAGATTGGCTTTTCTTCCACTACAGTACAAGTTAAATTATTTTAAGAATAAGCAACTTACATGGTAATTTTTCTATTTCAGATCAAGATCATGTATTTAGACAACCTTCTTGGTGACGACTATACTTTAATAGACATAGCCTACATTTATTCCTGGCGAAGGGTAAGTCTCATTCTAGGTTATCATGGATATCTGAAAAAATGAATTGTATATTTATTTTTATAGAATATGATAATTGTTTTACAGAATACACTTTGGTTTCAATTGCAATACTATTTACTTTTCTGGATCAATTAGTTCATTACCTATGTCATAATTCTTAGAACGATAATGCACGCCATCATAAATATCGTTTTTTGACGACCGCAAATTTAAACGTTATCTTACATCAACTTTTCTTACAATAAATAAAGGATATTTTTGAAATATTCAGTTTTTGACGTATTTCGGTATAGTTTTTTTATTTACTTATTGGTATTCCACTTCAAATTAATATTTTTTTAAATGACTTAATAACGTGAATTTTTAAAACAATAAATTTCTTATTTGAATCGTTTTTTAATCCGTTATTGTAATGCAATTCAGTTTTTTTTATGGACTTCCGGTTTCTTAGCGTGTGTGAAGTCGAAGGTATCAGCTAGTAGTGGATAATTTTCCAAAAAGAAAAATCTTGTTACTGACAACGATATTAATTAACTGATTCTTTGTTTTCAGGCTGGACCCATGAAGTTTCTGTATACTTTCACTCACCGAAAACACGTGGCTCAAAGTCAAGCCCTTCCCGCCATTGCTGAAGCTACCGTTAAGAGTGAAAGTCAAAACGAATCACAAACTGTCGAACCTGTGAAAAACGACGACAAAACTGTCTCCGTGGATGTCAAAACGGAAGAGGACGAAAAGATGGACACTGCTGAAGTTGAGGTCGCGACAGTCAAAAGCGAACCCCTAGTGGAACCCAAAACTATTGTAGAGACAACGACTTCACCCGTGGATTCTACAGAAGTGACGGCTTCAGTAAAATCTGAAGAAACGCATGCGGTGAAAACTGTCGAACAAAGCACGTCTTCCCCGACAACGCCAACAGACTCTATATCCAACTTTGTAATCAACGCCTTTCCTCCTAACCTCGTCCCTGCAGCTCAAAACCAACCCAATCCCAACCTCGTCCCTGCAGCTCAAAACCAACCCAATCCCAACCTCGTCCCTGCAGCTCAAAACCAACCCAAACCCAACCTGGTCCCTGCAGCTTCAAACCAACCCAAACCCAACCCCTTACCCCAAAGTTCCAGCATTTCTAGTCCTCAGCCTGTACCTCAGTTTGTGTCCCAGTCTCAAGGAGGCGGAAATCTCAAACTGAAACTGATCAATGTAAAAGAGTCTATCAGCAAGACGCCAAAGTCTTCTTCTGGTAAAAAGGTCGGTCGAAAACCTGGAAGATCTCGAAACACACCTGCGCCTGTCACGCAACGCTTTAAGAAGCTGGCACCATATCCACCTCCCCAGCAACAGTTAGTCCATCAGACAGCAACTGTTAATCCATTGGCGATAAGGAAATTTGTTCCTGCCGGTGTTATGAATACGATGGCTCAGAATGTGATGTTGTCTTTCGTGCCGACAACAGCTACAGCAGGCTTGTGTAGTATAAATAATGTGGCGACAAGTAATTCACCAGCAACCGGCCTGTGTAGCATAAGTAACAATATGGTGACTAGTAACCCTACTGGAAAGCCGTCAGCAGCAAGTTTTTGCAACATCAATAATGTAACGAACAGTAGTCCAGTTGCTTCTGCAGGTATCGCCAATAGTAACATGGTCAATACCAATCCAGTAACAACAGTCTTGTGCAGCGTTAATAACTCTGTCGCAAACAATATATCAACAAATAGCTTGTGTAATATCAACGTGTCAAACAGCAATTCAATGGCTACGGCTTCAATTAATCACAGTATGGTTAACAGCAAGCCACCAACAAGTTTCTACAACAATAATATTGGGGTCAACAATCCAGTAGTCACAACGTCTATGCATGGCATGAACGTAAACGTTTCAAGCAGTAGTACAGCGGTTTCAGCCAGCTCGAGCAGCATCACGAACACTAACATCGTAGTCAGCAAACCAGAAGATAAACCCCTGTACAAAATTTCCAATGTAGCGGTCAGTAATTCAGGAACTTCAGGTGTGTGCAGCATAAAAACTGTGGCTCCCAGCATGCCCATTATATTGCCAAGTGCAGGTCCAACAATGGTCAATGGACAACAAGACAATGGACTAAAAACTCCAACCCTACCCAAGCCGCAAGACAAGATACCTGAGTCACCGTCTTCAGCACAGGTGGTCAATGCTACTGAAGTTGTGGCGCCAAGGCCGGCATTTTACCCTCCGCCTTCACAGCAACAAACTGCAACCACTGTGTGCTCTATACCACATACTCCTCTTGGTCCTCTTGTTAGCCCCGGCAACAATTCCAAGCCGATAGCCGCTCTGGTGCCAACTAGAAGTGCTCCTTCACCTATCGCAAAGACAACTGATAAGCCTGCATCGCCTAGTGAAAGCAAAACGGAAATAAAAAGCAATTGCGTGTCTAGGCCAACTACGCCTTCCTTGCTCATGGCGGCACTGTGCGACGACAAGATTGGCAAGAAAAACGTCACTATCGAAACAAAGGCCGAGCTGAACGGAAAGAGATCCACACATTCGCCATCGTCAGCTACTCCCTCTCTAAAAAGAAGCGCTTGTTCTCCGTCTTTGTCCACGCCCCCAGCAAAAAGAAACGCCCCAAGTTCGGCGGTCACGCCCCCTCCATCCAAAGAATTACACTTCTCTTCTCCAGAGAAGAAATCGGCCTTCGAGCAGAGTGTCAAGAATTCGATCTCTGCTGAGTTCAGTGATAATGACGACCTCGGCTGTCAACCGGACTTAGTGGTGGACGAGCAGAAGATGGAGGAGAACGCTGACAGCTCTGACGAGGACGAAGAAAGTGCCCTTCGGAAGAAAATCACAGCTATCGCTGAGGAGAAAGAGGACGAAGACAGTGGACGCGCGAGCGATATCAGCAGTCAAGCGAGATCCAGTTGCGATGACGACGTGGGATCCCCCTCAGTTCCGACCGCGATGCTTTCTCAAGGGGCGACCTCGCCTTCTCTCCCGAACTTCTCCCTGGCGTCTTCTTCGTCTGGTGCTACTTCGACCAGCAACAGGGCGACCAAGTCCAACAACATCAATCACGTCATCAACAACCTCCTGATGAGGAACCACGAGAGGAAAGATTCGATGGGGGCTTTGGACTTGTCCACGTGCACCAAACCCGCAGGACCATCACGGCCGAAACCCGTCGCTAACCCTGTTCTGGACATCAAGCACAGGCAACAAACGTATTTACCCGCCCCTGGAACCAACACAAACAATAATAACAGCAGCAATAGCACCACCCCTGTCGGAAACAGCAACTCCAAGCAGCATACCGCATGCGTCCCATCTCCTAAACATCCCATTCTGATGCATGGCTTGGCATCTACGCTGTCTCCTCTCCAGTTGTCAGCATTGCGCGGCAAGTCCCCGCACTTGCCAGTTCCACCCTTCCACGGGACGGCCATGGTGTATCCTAGTCAAGGAAATCGGACTTCCCCTGCCACTGGCCGATCTCCCACTTACAACCAGACGGTCCTGCTCTCGGGTATGATACCGAGAATGTCTTCTTACCCCGTGGTTCCAAACACACCGATGCGGACATACGGTGGTATGAACCATAACAATAACACTTCCGTGAAAGGCTCGTCCTCACCAAATTCGCCATCGGCTACCAACAACGCCAAATCGCCAAACCACCCAAAATCTAACAACAGCAATAACCATTCTAAGACGCCATCTTCTTCAAATTCTCGGACATACAGCAGTCATCTGAAAGGTCTAGCTTCTCAACCACAAAATCCTTACAGCAAGGGGTCTAGTAACAAGTCACAAAGTCCTGTGTCTAGCTACAAGAAGTCCAACTCAAACTTTCCGGTGTACAGCCCCACCAAGAAGCAACAGCCGCCCCCGACTCCGTCGTACAAGAGCTATAACACCAAGTTCAAGAGCACCGGCAACCTAGCTGTGATCAACCCAGATCCGAATGGGTCACTACACAAACTTGTCATCAGAAATTTGGACGCGCGACCCACTAGTCCACAGTCACAAAAACTTTGAACTTATTGACAAAAGTTTCCTTTTGAAGTTTAAGAAACGTAGTTTTTTTTTTTTCTTTCACGGGATAGATACTGGCTGCTTTTGAGGAAGTAAATTCTACAATGATAGTTAAGTCATAATTTTTCATCAATAAATAGGTCAATATTTAAAGCCTTTCCGCGAGCGGAGGATCGATTTTTCTAGTAGATAGTAGCAAAACTTTTAACACAAAAATATAAAGGTACAGTATAATTTTGTGAGCGAGGAAATTTAAAGTCGGTTTAATTACTGTTCAAACATACCGGTTATTTTCTACTGTATAAACCATTCAATTAATCTGAGAGCTTAACTTCCAATAGTACTTGCATTGCCAGTATTTGCCCTCAGCGTCGAAGTCTTGCTTTGTAATATTTTTGTTGAAAGCGTCGATCAGTATTAAATTGTCTGAGCTTTCGTGATAGTTTTTTGAAGACCTTTAATATCGCATCTGAGTCATAGAACCGGATTTGCTTGGTCATGGATACAAAATGATTACAGTATGGTTCTAAACTGCAGGAGTGTAAAATGCCAAAGCATAAATGCATGCATATTTGCGATCGCGACTAAACAAAACTTTGTTTTTATGCAGTCAGTAAAATATTCCTCGTGGTTAGCAGGAGAAAAAAAAATTCGATTAGGATTTAAAAGTTTTTAAGAGCATAAATATGAGAAACAGAATGTCTAGACACAATCACGGCGTTAGGATTGTCTTGTTATAACGTCCTCAATACAATTAATAAATTTAGAATATCGCAAAATAAAGCCGTTCAAAAGATTATGTATCTAAAGAAATCGTGCCAAATTCATCTTTCTAAAACGGTTATTTTATTAGTTATATTTGGCAATGTGACAGTATTCCAATAATCATTGAGCAAAAACAATGACTGATATCTGAAACGAAAATCATTTAATCAGCTAATCCCATAGACGTAACACGAAAGGATTTTATGCACGGACTAGTTCTGAGATAGCGGCACTGGCCGCTAGAACTTTATTGTCAGTTATTAGATACTTACCTATTGTTGAAACATAATATAATTTAACAATAGGTTTTAAAAAAATTGTTATTGAGGAAACTTCAAAATTCGATTTTGTTTTGCGTGCTAAACAAACGTTTGTATACGTTGATGATCTCATGATGTTTTTGTTTCAACTTTAATATGTACATTGAATTAGTGTAAATATGTTTTTAATTTATCAAAAAGAAGGGAAAACATATGACCTGTTTTGAAGTCGTCCCATGGTTTTTAGTCTGTTTGACATTTACAGTTATTGCAAAGCATCAAAATTCAGTATCAAAACGAACTTGTAAATAAAACCCCGAGCTTTCTGACTCTTTGCGGAGAATGGACTCTTTTTTTTGGAGAACGGATGCACTATATACACAGCAAAGTGCAATAGTGAAAGCTGCACTAATGCTTTTGCACGTAGTGGACAGGAGATACGTATGTAAAAATTTCAACAAAAGTTGTACTATATAAAAAGAATGTGTTGTGTACTATTGTTTATTTGCCATATGATTACTTGTACATTTTTTTTGTTTTGAGGCCTACTACTTTTGTTTTTGAGAAAGTTATTTATTGTACATAGATTTTATATTATATGAATTAATTTATCCTATATATAATTGATAATAAAAAACAGCTGAAACTTCCTATACTTAGTATCACAACAGGTGTGAGGAAAGCTATATTGTATATAAGAAAGAAACTATTTTAAATGTCGGTTTTTGAATAGTGAAAAGCCTTCTCCCAAATCATATCTACCAAAACATGAAAACCTATGTGCAAAAGAAATACATTGCCACTGCTTGGGATCCACTTATCTCAAATTGCCTTTTCGTGTGTTTTCTAATACCATTAAAATTGCGTTCCGCAGTGCTAGGCTTGTTTTAATTGTTTGTTAAACCTGACCCTGCGGTATGACGCGAATTAAAATTTATATTTATCTTTTATTTTATTTAACTTTCGTTCAACTTTCGGACATACGCGAGATACCCAGAAAGCGTTGAATAAATACTTTTTGAAATTTCAATCAGGTTGGTTACTTATTCTCTACGCACTTCGTTAAGCTTAAACTTCATTTTTTTCCAAACAAAACTATTTAAAAATGCTAACTATCTAGATTAGTATTTTCATAATTGTAATCTTTTTTTCACTGTATAAATTATGAATACAAATATATTTTCCTATAGTTTAAAATCTAAAAGGTGTTCTATAAAATGCTGGTTATTTTATGGCACTGAATTTACTTTTGTGAAACTTGAATCTTTTACGATGGATTTCCTATAGTGCAGCGGCTTGTATTTCTTTTTGAAGTGGTTAAAAATTACCACTGTGTGCCTGGCTATTTCCTGCTGAATGTTTAAGTATGAAGATAGGCTAATATAATTGGAAATTTACAGTGAGATCTTTGGTTCTCTTGTACACTGAGTGTAAAAAATAATTGCCAATAAATGTGAATTTGCATTCTGAATGGTTATTTGAATTGATTTTTGATTTTGTTTTTCCTTTTTTTGACACAAATAAGTCTAACCCAAGGGAGGATACAGAAAAATCTGACTGAAAAATAGCCGTCGAGTAGCTCTAGTGCGATGAGAATTCAAACTAATCCTAACCTTGACTGAGAGGTTAAAAAAAATTTATAGAGGGAGAAATTGGTAACAATAAAAATCGCAAATAAAATTCAACTAGTTCTAATATGACCATTCGTCATTAAATATTATACTTTAATGATTGAGATTCAAAACATTAGTATTTAACATGTTACTAAAACTTATTTGATTAAATACACTGGTAATTAATAAACACATTTAATTAAATGTAATTAATAATCGTGATTTGCATTGGCAGTTTATGCCGGCATTTTAAATAACGAGGACAGAACGACATGAAGCACAATTTTTTCAAAAAAATTCCCATATCAAAATTTATAATTTCTGTTACTATACTAGCTGTCTATAGCTTTTTCCAGCACAAAAATATAGTAAAACTCCAAACAACTGACGTCACTTGACTGTATTCGAAATTATGACAAAAAATCAATGTGGTAAAAAATTGTGTTGCTAATAGCCCTAGTATAGCTCTAGTGTGACGTTATTTTAACTTCACCCAACAGAATATTTAGCTCAATCTCACGAGGGAAAAACAATAAGTGTTTTAAAATCCCGTGATTGCACGCGTTTGAAAAAGCCTGGTGGGGCTTACGCTTACTCATATAAAATAAGTTAAAGATCATTATAACCGCCGTAGCACGGGACAGTCAAGAAGAGCGGTATTCTTCATCATCAAAAGTTCCTTTTGAAAGTCTGGAATACAAATATAAAATACGACGCCTGTCGCCAATAGCCCTCATCTAGCTCTAGTGCGACGTTAATTCAAACTAAACTAGAATACAAATAAAACAACCTTCGATAAACATCGTGAGCTAACAACCGTGTGGCAGAACTTTAGGCACATACACAGAGCTATGAACTCGACATTGAATTTACGTTGAAACAAACCTTCAAAAAAAGAAGCCTTGTAGCTCTAGTGCGACGATAATTCAAACTAAACTAAACAAAAGAAGCCGGCTTGAACAAATATACAAATACATCGAAGAGGGGTCCTCTATTTATGGGCTCAGAACTTTAGGTAGGAAGTGGTAAAAAAAGGGTTATGGAATATAACCTAACAATAAAGGCTTAAAATTGCCACATTTAAATGAAAAATTTATTCTGAATGCCATCTTTTTGGCACTGCTTTCCTACATATTGTTTGACAATAAAAAAATATTCTGTTAAATTTTTTTAACAAAATGCGTAATTCATATAATTAGTAAAAAACGTACAAAAAATATTCCGTTTAAATTACTTCAGATTCTAGTGAGAACAAAAGAAAAAAATCCTATAACAGTAAACAATGCTATTTAAGGCAGTAACCTGCGTGCAGCCAAAATACACATAAAAAACAACATGAAAATGTATAGAAGGACGGGACAATGAATGGGGAAATTCACGGAGGGCGATCCATAATAGATAATCACCTTCATTTACAAGGGGGGAATAGCATGAAGTCACGATTTTTCATTTTTTTTTATTTGTAGAGTGGAAATTTGAGCACTGATGGTTTCAGCTTTCTCTCTTTTAAAAAATGGTGATGGTATTAAATATTAATTGATGGTTTAACAACCTAGTTACTCCTGAATAAGGAAGCAGGACGTATATTAGTTGTAGTAGTAGTACGTGCAATTTGTTGTAGCTAGCAACTTTTATTACGTAGCAATTGTTAAGGTTAGCATCAAATGTTGGAGCAGAAATTATGTTTCGAATGAAAGTCTGCTTTTCGGTAGTTACTACATCATAAAATTAAGATTATGATTACCTAACTGGTTATTTACCTAATATCTTAACACATTCTAATAAAAAAAATTTAGTCAGACGTGAGAATGCGTCATTGTAAGCACATAAAATACACGCGCCGCACACTATAACCCATTATAAAATAAAATTTATATTTAAAATACTTGCCGTTTCTACAGAAACTCATCATCATTATGGAGAGCAATTATTTCACAAATACTGTCCACCGTTCTACCAACTGAGTTATAGATGGACGTGATCACTACTATTATATTTGATCAAATATATAAATTAGGCATTAGCACAACTTATAAATACACATGTTTATGTAGTTGTACAGTTCTATGTGTTTATACAGTTTATGTAAAAGTATTTTCAAAACATATCTTCTATTAAAAAAAAAATTAGTCATACGTGTCAATACATCATTCTAAACACATAAAATATACGTACTATAGACGGGAATACATGCTATATACGTACTATATAGAACATTACAGTATAAAATTTAATATCTAAATTGAACTGCACTCCACTCCAACGCTCTATCAACTGAACTATCACCGAACACAATCCCCACTCTTTTATTTAATCAAATATAATAAGCATTAGCGCTTAAATGTATATAGTTTTATATATATAAAACTTTTTCAAAACCTGCACTTGTACGAGCAGGATTCGAACCAGTGAACTATGAATAGGAATTACTTCTCCAACGCTCTACTAACTGAGCTACAGATGGACGTGAACCGTACTCTGCTATTTAACCAAACATAAATATAGCAATAGCACGACTTGAATACACATATTTTTAGATAAAAGTATTTTTAAAACATGCCTTTAGTCTAGCCGGATTTGAACTAGCGAACTATATAAATAGCAATTATTTCGCGAATACAGTCCACTGCTCTATCAACTTAGTTATCTACGGTCATAATCTCTGCGCTTTCATTCCAGCAAATGTTATTGAAGCAAAAACAGAATCATATTGCACACAGTAACAGTTTTATGCGAGTGTCTTCCCTCGAGTCGTATTTGAACCAGAAAAATATTCTTTACCACATTTTTTTTCTTCTATATACTTCATTCCACTAGTCTACCAACTGAGCTACCAACGGACATACTCTCTATGCTTCCACATTCAATCGATATAATTAAGTCAAAAGCAGAATTAAATCGCATACAGTAACACAGTTTTATATTTATCTTCCGTTGAATTGGATTTGAACCAGTGAACAATGGATAGCAAATGTTTCTTTTCTACTGCATTCCACAGCTCTGCCAACTGAACTATCGACGGACATACTATCTATACTTCCATTTAATCGGATATAATTTAGTCAAAAAAAGATTTAAATTGCATACAGTTTTATATGTCTTCCGTTGAGTCGGATTTGAACCGGCGACTAACGGATAAAATTTTTTTTCTTCTCTACACTTCATTCCACCAATATACCAACTGAGCTATAGACGGACATACATTTTATGATTAAATTCAATCAAATATTATTTAGTCAAAAGCAGAATCAAATTGCATATAGTAATATATAGTTTTATATTTGTCTTCCGTCGAGTCGGATTTGAACCAGCGACTAATGGATAGCAAAATGTCTTTTCTACTTCGTTCCCCCAGGCTACCAACTAAGCTATCGACAGACATCAACTCTGCGCTTCCATTCAATCAAATATAATTTAGGCAAAAGCAGAATCAAATTGCATATAGTAATATATAGTTTTATATTTGTCTTCCGTCGAGTCGGATTTGAACCAGCGACTAATGCATAACAAAATTTCTTTTGTACTTCATTCCACCACTCGACCAACTGAGCTATAGCCGAACATACTCTCTATACTTACATTCTATCAAATATATTTTAGGAAAAAGCAGAACTAATGAAAAAAGAAAAACAGTTTTATATTTGTCTTCCGTTGAGTCGGATTTGAACCATCCACCAAAGAGCAGCAAATTTTCCTTCTCTACTGCAATACACCGCTCTACTAACTGAGCCATCGACGCACATACTCTCTATGCTTCCATTCAATTAAATATAATTTAGGCAAAAGCTGAATTAAATTGCATACAGTAACACGGTTTTATATTCGTCTTCCGTTGAGTCGGATTTGAACCAGCGACCAATGGATAGCAAATTTTTCATCTCTACTGCATTCCACCGATATACCAACTGAGCTATAGACGGACATACTCTTTATGCTTCCATTCAACTAAATATAATATAGACAAAAACACATTTAAATTGCATACAGTTTTATATACATGTCTTCCGTTGAGTCGGATTTGAACCATCAAACAAAGGATATCAATTTTTTCTTCTCTACACTTCATTCTACCGATATACCAACTGAGCTATAGACGGACATACATTTTATGCTTAAATTCAATCAAATATTATTTAGGCAAAAGCAGAATCAAATTGCATATAATAATATATATAGTTTTATATTTGTCTTCCGTCGAGTCGGATTTGAACCAGCGACTAATGGATAGCAAAATGTCTTTTCTACTTCAGTCCACCGCTCTACTAACTGAGCCATCGACGGACATTTTCTCGGTGTTTTCATTCAATTAAATATAATTTAGGCAAAGAGCATAACTTGATTGCGAACATTGACAGTTTTATGTCTTTCGTCGAGTCTGATTTAAATCAGCGAAATATGATTAGCACTTTTAATCTAGCTTTCTTATTTTTTCCCCCGAAAGAATTAGGTAGGTATTGACTTGTTGAAGATGTCCATCCGTCTGCGTTTCGCTCCCAACTAAATTATCTTCAGTGAAACAAACAACTGACCATAAAGCCCCTGTCACACGTGCTAGTGAACCGCAGGTTCGCCATCATAGACCGCGTATACACGTATACGTCTGACACCCCAGAACCTGTGAAGACTGTGGAATGGAGGTCTTTTTTGGTGGATATGACGGTTCAGGACCGTAGTATCCATTCGAAGACCGCGTATACACGTATACGTCTGACACCCCAGAACCTGTGAAGACCTTGGTATGGAGGTCTTTTTAATGGATATGACGGTCCAGGACCGTGGTGTCCATTCGAAGTCGGTAAATTTCAAAGGAAACCTGTACTACACGGTCCTTTCGTGGCAGAAAATAATTTTTTTTCCGCTTTCGAAAATGAATTGTAGGGTTGTTGGTTGGGGTAATTACAAGAAAAGTGGCCCTTTGAGTTAATAAACGGCGTTTTTTTAGGTGTAAATTATATTAAAATAGTTTAAATAAACTCAGATTAACAATAGATGTTTTGGTAAATACTAGCATAGAAAATTATTTCATTTTATAGATACTCCCCCCCCCCCCTTAAAAAACCTTCAAATGACCCTTATATAGTTCCAAATATATGGGCATTTTCTCACTAACAAGATAATTTCAATGAGCATGCGATCGACTTACAAAAAAATATAGAAGCCAGAAGCAAACTTATCCGATCCCAACCCCACCGGAAACGGCCAAAGGTCAACTATCCCCTTGACCTTGTTTTTTACCTTCTCCCCCCACCCACGCCTGGCCTTATTGCATTCTATTTCCCAGTGGGGTTAGTTTCTACTCTCATAAGAAAGTGGGCGAAATATTCAGTGCGATCTACATTTCAATATGGATGCACATGCTTGGTCGAGAGAAAGAACTATGGAGTTTTTGGACTTGTACGAGGAAGAGAGTTCCATATGGAACCCAAAACACCCTCACCACATGGATCGGAATATGGTCCACGATTCGTGGAAACGAATGCAAAAAAAATTATCTTTTGAATGTTCATTAAAAACATTAAAAAGAATATCTACTCAATAGATATAGAAAGCTGTCCAGCAAATTAAAAAAAACCAAAACAACTGGTACAGCGACAGACCAAGTATACACCCCAGAGGGGTATGCGTATGAGAAAATGGATTCTTTCTTACATGATGTATATAATCTACGGAAAAGCATAGTTTCTGATATAAGTTAACTTTTATTAATTTAAAAATTTAGAAAATCTTTTTTTTATAAACCGTGCAAAAATTATTTCTTTAAATCAATAATCTTGATTAAAGTAAAGCGTTTGAAAAACAGTGTGTAAAAGTTATTTTTAAGCACATAAGTCGTAAAAAAGTAGCTTTTTTGATCTGGTAAGAAAAGAAGTATATCGCGATCGCT
Organism: Oedothorax gibbosus; assembly: GCA_019343175.1. Taxonomy (NCBI): domain Eukaryota; kingdom Metazoa; phylum Arthropoda; class Arachnida; order Araneae; family Linyphiidae; genus Oedothorax; species Oedothorax gibbosus. Next base: position 21,847,317 of record CM033275.1, read on the forward strand.
TTAAATTACTATCTTAAACTTTAGTTAATTATTATTTAAACAAAACTCCTCGGAGCAACAGCCCATTTAGGGGCCAAGGCCTGCCGTGCCCATTTCAGCTTTCGTGACCTAGGGCTCTGGGGTGCTAGACATATGTTCTGGTAAGGTGGTCATCCTCACGCGAAATCTCCAGTGTTTAGTTCCCAAGCATGCTTGGTACCCATTTTATCAACCCACTCAAGGGATGAAAGGATGTATCGACCCCGCCCAATCCGGTATTCGATCCCCGGATCTGTGGCGTGGCAATGCGAACACTACCACTAAGCCTACCTAATTATTACTTACCAACATAAAATATTGTATGCAACGTTCAAAATATTCTTTGCACGGATTTATAAAAAAATATGTATCCAAAGGGCTAATGCATAAAATAAAATTCATAAAACTCGGGTAAAGTTTTACTTTACGCACTTGTTGCAAACAATTTGTATTGTAATTATGCAAAGAACTTTTGTATAATTACAATATTATTGCTGGTTCAATGGAATCAACAAAATAAATATGTTTGTAACTGAAAAAAGGGTATCTAAAAAAAGTACACAATTACAATGTTCCCTCTGTTACCAATAATAATACATATATATTTTAATTGTTATTTATAAACTTGAATTCCATTCTTCATGCACACTTTTGAAATAATTGGTCAATTTTTGAAAATTAGCAGATAAGCATAATATTTGGAACAGAATATTAGTGCAGAAATTTAAAAGTTATTGAATATTATTGGTTCACTTTCTGGGAAATTTTGAATACATTTTAAATAGATTTCTATTGAACTGTTTTCGGGAAAATACGAAAACATTTTGTAGCAAAATTTGTTGCTTAATGTTTTGGCAAAGGAAAAATATTATTTTCAACTTGCTATTCATGTTATAAGATATTTATACCCAAAAAGTACATTATAAACTCAAATTTGTATTTAAGAAAAATTTATCACTTCAAAATTTAAAAAAAAAAAATAATAATAAACATACACAGCAAAATATTTTTTGTATTTTAGTTTTGAAAACGCTTTGACACACAATGTAATTTTAAAGATACTTATAATAGAAGGTTACTCATGGACAAAAATAGATACACAAATTATATATAGGCATTTAAGTTGTTACTGTTTCACTCGTGACATTATTTCTACTGCATAAACATAAGTTAACAAAACTTGTTTTGCCAAGATAATTTCCCAATTGTCGAAAAATATTTGGAATACGCATCACGAATATTTCTAACTTGTAAGCTAGAATTTGTAGGATATTTTTTTTAATCAAAGAAAGACGACAATTCGGCCCTGAGCACGCAAAGTGCAGCAGCACATATTTGTTGTTCACTGTCTGATTCATTACTTGAGGAATTCATTTCAAAATAGAAATAAAAACTAAATATTTTTTAACAAAAGTATAAACACAACAAAAGTTGATATACAATGTGAGGAAAGGTTGGCAAAGCGATTCAAAAGGGAGCGTAGCGTCCAACTCTAGTAGTGGGGCATAAGTCCCGAATATTTTCTAAAAGTCAAAATATAAAACGATCTCATATTTGAAACTTTACCACATGCAAACGATACTTCAACACGTTAAAAGCTGTTAGTATTTTTTTATGGAATATTATTTTATTGGATATTTTTTTATTGAATTTATTATGCTACGTTCAAAGTTGTATAGAAAAGGCGATAATCATCTGGAATGCGTAATTTTCTCTTACAGTAACACAGAATTTCTTTGTAACATAGAAAACTATTTCAAAAACAGTTAATAAAAATAGAATATTCATCTAGAGGTATGTTTTTAAAGATATTATGAGCCTATGTCGTATTTTAAATATTTTCATTCAAAATAAAATGCATTACTTCCAAACGCATCGAGCTTGAGCAGGGACAAAAACCTTAGCTAATTAAATAAAAAAAGAATCTCGTTTCAGAGAATCAATTGATACTTTGTCAATTTTAAAAACCATTGTATGAAGTTGAAAAGAGACTTCCACTAATCTGGCTCTGGAAATCTAATATTGTTTCTCTTTCTGAGAAGCAAATCTAAAGAAGATTAGAAGAGATAATAAAGAAGAATAGAAGATAACTCACTCGCAACCGAACCAAATTCTAAGAATCTAGTAACATTCCAAGGGAAATGGAAACGCATTTATTCCTTCCAAATTTCCCTTTTCTTTTTAATTCTAATCATTGCATTTTTCATTTCATATGCACAAAGGAATTATTATTTTTTTAAATCCTCAGAAGAAGAAAAAAATCTACTTTGCAAAGAAAAAATCATTTGCTCATCAAACAATGTTTTTTCATCTTTCATCTTTGAAGAATCGCATAACTTTCTCCTCTTTCGTTTCCTAGCAACGCTCCCCATTTTTCTATTTTTTTTTTTAAATTTTATTATTCTTATTTCAACGCCTCCTTCATTTTTTTTGCACAACGTTTAACATTCCTTTGTTAAAAAAAATAAGACAGAGGAAGAAACTTTTCTTCTAAGATAAATAAAAAAATAAGAAGAAATAAGAAAAACAAAGTATCTTAATATGCATTCGTAGTTCCTCTTAATGACGAAAAGAAAGATATCAAGGATATCACAATAGGTTATTTTAAGCGGTTTTATAACAGATTAGGTTATGTTGAACGCTTCCGACTGTCTATTTCCAGCCTACAAGGTGCTCTAACACAGCCAAATTACGAATAGCAATTTAGAACCCTGGTCAAGTAACGAGGTCGACACCTAAGCGGGCACCCAATGGAACTTCGAGCGACACAGCACTAACGCCGTCGGGACTTTCGATTCCACATATTTAACAATCACGTATATCGCAGTGTAATCGGGCACCCCCTAGTGATTTTTAAAGAAATTTTTCCCCCATAACAGATTCTTTTCCAAGGTTCTTGAAAGTAAAACTCCGTCATAATTTTTTTTATTCTAAACTCTTTTCAGGGCTCTAACACAGCTATGTAACATGTAAGTTTCGTGATTGCGAAGTTTTTGTGATTGGTTAGATCGGACTACTTCAACCACGTCATTGTTTAAGTGCAGCGGTCTTCTCTAAAGAAGGTGTTGGCTAAACATTGGGATTGACTGGGGTGTACGCTTTGAAACTTAAAATTCTAGGTCTCGAAAACAGTGATTGACATCGTTGACCCACTAGGGCCACTCAGTTGGTGAACGCTTCTCTTCCACCGCTCAAGGTAATTTTGTATCCTCTAGCCCAATAGAAATCAGCCGTGCATTCACCAAGGTTTGTCACATATCTATACAGTCCCTGGACAAATTAGTAGACGCACTGTATTTTTTTAGTAATGATGAAAACGTACCAAAGAATGCCATATCATTAAAAAAGATGTCGATATATGTATTAAGTATAGCGGATAGTATTTTCTATTCAATAGCTTAAGTTTAGGAACACAAATGTCCTTCTAAAGGTATTTTGTTCATCATTGATTGATACATGAAATCTTGCAGTGCGTCTAATAATTTGTCCAGGGACTGTATAGTGACTCTGGACCAGAATTTGATCTAGGAAAACCCACAGACTATGGGCACAACAAATTTTGGAGGCCCCCTTATGGAAAATTTTGCGTATGATCGCCCATACGGATGGGGCCAATTGGTCGATGTATCACATTTTTTCTGCTATTTTATCAGCTTCCTCATAACATCAAAAACCAATCATAATGTCTAAGTCAAATTCAAGCTAGAAATAAAGGAAGGCCACAAAGTTTTTAAAATTTACAGTCATTATTGAAGTCTACATTATTATTCATAAAAAAAGCTGAAATTTTGGCTCCCTAGGCCCGGGCTTTATGAACCATCAAGCCCTTACTCCAAGGAGTCTAAAGTAGCTTAAAACAGAGCTGTTTCCCAAAACAATTCGTGGCTTCCGTTATTTCTAGGAATAAGACGTGAGCATCTTTTCTCTTTCTCTCTTGAAAAATGAAGATGCGGAAGAGAAATGATCGATAGCGAAAATTCGAGAACGAGCGAGTGCTCCCGTGCTTCTCTTCTTCAGTTATGTAGAAGCATTGAGCTAAAAGGGAAACTGGAGTGAGGTGTCAGCGAGCCGAAAACCGACTCACACTTTTTTGAGCGAACAGGGCAGAAAAGGACTATTTTCCCTACACTTGTATGCAATGCTTGTATGAGACCCCTGTATCATATTGATTTTGGCTCCTAAATGTATTTTAACATTTTTAGTTCGAAAGAAATTAACTTTATTTAACTTTAAAGACCAACTTTTTTAAGAAATAACCATGTGGATCACTAACTAAGAACCAGCGAAGACGAACCCAATAGCGAAATAGGCAAGTTTCTAGGTTTTCTGCCCGGTTCGTTTCTGCTGCAGTGCCGTGTATTCCTCCGCGTTTCGTTATTGAACCGTGTCGTTTGCTGCCCTGTTCAGTGAATCACACATTTCAATCTTTAATCTTTAATATAAACTGTAACTCGGTGTTGGGCCGAAGGCCCCATACCGATTCGTCGTGAGGAATGCCAGTGGCACCTGAGATTAAAAGTCTGACATAGGCACACCTCAATCCACGTTTCTTCTAGCTCAATGTGTAGAAGACGAGGGTCGAAAAAACGGTATCATTTGTAAGCTCATTCCTGATTACAGGCTACAGATGAGTAGCCCTGTATAGAATATACATTTTTTTTACTTCAAAAGAATTAAAATTATGGCTTTTTAAAAATTAAAATATATAATTCATAGAAGGATCGGAATTAGGTATTGATGTGTTGAAAGTAAGTTGTGACATGCTGAAGATGTTAGTCTGTCTGTCCGTACCACCCCTTTGAAAATCGGTTCTATCTGTCGGATCTTAATTATTTTTGTTAGAAATTTATGACATCAGAGACCTATCTTTTCATACATTTTGTCCGTCTTTCTGTACGAGCAAACGGACATGTTATCTACCTTTCTCTCGACGAACTACCAATTGAAATTTAATTTTTAGTCTATTTTTCTTTTCTTTTTTGTAATTCGAAATAATTTTTTAAAAAATGAAGAGTAAGTATTGGCATGCTGAAGATGCCTGTCCTTACATCCCTTCCAAAATAGGTTATATCCATCGATATTAAAAAATATTTTTTTTTATATTAGAAATGTATGACATCAGACACCTATATCTTTTAGCCTGCTTTCCTTCTTTTTAAAAAAAATTCTGAAGAATTTTTAAAAAAATAGAAAATTCAGTATTGATATGCTAATGAGGTCCGTGTGTCCATCCGTACATCCTTTCCAAAATCGGTTCATTAGATAATGCATTAGAATTATGTATTGAAATTTAGATGGATAATGGCCATATCACATCTGATTTGAACTTATATCTCAAAGAAATTGAGATATAAAGACCTACATATCATGTGAAATTAGGACTTTTATATAAGTCGTGATAAAGTTATCTCTACAGTAAACAAGTCTACGACTGTTCGCTTTACACCCTTACTATTCAGGAATCACACATTCAAATATTCCCTGTTTTATGGACCATTCCCCTTATTGACGAAAAGGAAATGATACACTCTAAAAACTAAACGTGTAAACTTGAAAATTTACACACGATTATTGGTATATTTCAAGAATTACACATATGAGGCACCAAATTACGCATTTGTATGTGTAAACGAGAGGCGTGTAAATTGACAAATGGTCAAAAACACATATTTATGTGTAAACATGAAAATATCAAGCATTTTACCCAGTATGGTGAGTTTTTTTAATTTACACACATTTATATGTTAAAAAACATCAAGCATTTTACCTAGTACTGTGAGTTTTTTTTTAATTTACACACATATATGTGTTAAGAAAATCACATGCTTAACATCACTCTAAACTTTATTTTACAATTCAGCAAAAGGCTGGAGAGCCCAGTCAGTAAGCCGCTTGCCTTTGTATGCGAACGATCCCAGGTTCGGGACCGAGTATGTATTGTTAAAATAACTGCTGACCTATAAACGGTCTGTGTGTGTGTGTGCAGCTAAAAATTATTCTTCGGCCCGTGTAGAATACCCCGTGTAATAATACCCCATGTAGAGGAAGTGCACTTTAAATATGCTCCAAAGTCACAAAGCTGCAGATGACCTTGACCGTAAAAAAATTGCGTTGGATGCCTTCTCAGGTGTCGGCTCGTCACTTGACTGTGTTTCTCAATTATGACGCCCGTCGCCAATAGCCCTCGTGTAGCTCTAGTGTGACGATATTTCAACATAAAACCCTAACAATCCACTGTTAGATTGAATTGGCGTCGCACTAGAGCTACATGAGGGCTATTCATAACAAAATAACTGCCGACCTATAAACGACCCGTGCAGTACTATAAAGATAGAACGAAATTATAGCTATTGTTTACTATTGCAACTGCTTTTCAGCTGCCAATTTACACTACGTTCTTGAATTGAGCTTTAGCGCAGTCAAAGAGCGCTTTGTTTTCGCAAACTTCTATCAAACAGTTTGATAAAAATCGTATAATAAAAATGCAAACAGTATGTAAAACAAACAGTTGTTGCTGAAAATACGATTAGAACACATTAAATAATTAAATATAGTTTTTTAAAGCAATTTTAAATATTTGTAAATCGTTTGAAAAACTTTTGAAGAATGTATAGTACTACTCAACTCTTTTTTTTATTAAAATAATAGTTCTCTGTTCTTGTTCTTTTCGCTGTGGAATATATTTGCGGCAAAGGCTTCTATGCTATGGCTTTCAGAAAAATAAATAAATTTATAAAATTAGTTATAAATTCAAAGTCAACTAAAAAAGAAGATAATTTTATAACGCCACTCTTTCGTATGAATTTCACCAGCAGGTGATGTGTGCTATACAAAATGTGCAGCTGATTTTTATTGGAAGAGTTGAAAAGAAAAATAAACATATTCGACGCTTACAAGTTAATGCAGTGGAAACCGGGATTTGATTCTGAAAACATCTGTCACTTGTTTTGCTCTTCCATACCAGAAAATTGAATTGTTGTCGCTGTCTTATTATAGGTAGTCATATGGTCAGTTCGATATTCTCACTCACACTCGATTATTTCAAACGTAATGTTTAATCATTTTCATATATAGCTCAAAGTGTTTTTTAAATATGTGTGCTGGAAATTCTGAAACAACATTTTTTTGTTGGAAAGGTTTGGATTATTTTGTTAAAAAATTTATCAAGTTAAGTGTAAGTAATGTAATATTTTTTTCTGTAGAAATAAAAATGTTTTCTATAAATTGCTTTGGTTTCTTCATTCAACCGATACATATAGTATTATTATAAAATTATTTAGTTATTACTTGGGTTAAAAAAGAAAAACATTAGGGAAAACTTTATAAATTCTACTTCTTTATAGTTAAAAGTATTATTTTTACTATGCATATTTGTGTCTTAAATTCTGGTTATTAATCAAGAATGTTTTACATTGAAAGATAAATTTATTTTTTGTGTAATGATCCTTTACATTTTTGTAACTTGCTGTTTTTCTTTTAAAGTAATTTTAATATGTAAAGTCAAAGTGCTAAATCACTATAATTTAATATTGAACAGTTTGTTGTCTTTTAAAATAGTTTCTTCTAAGTTTGAAAAAATATGTAATTGTGACAATTATATTTTACTGTTAATAGTGGATTAGTTTTAAATTTAACTTTATATTCTACGGTGGATACACGGGAAAATGCAAAATGGAAAATTTTAACAACGGAGAAATAAGAAACGGAACTTCTGTAAATACACGGGAAAATACTTAACGAAACGGGAAAGTCCCGGCAACTCTGCTGCTGGTACTTTTCCCGTTAATTTCAGGAAATTTTTTTTACAGTGTATCATGAATTGAAATTACTTGATATATAAGAAGTAGTGTAGCATTATTATTGTGTTGTTCGTTGTTTATTAAAATTGGATGGTAATTTCCAAAGTGATTAAATCTATAAAAAATATTCCACATTATTTTTATTTTTTTGTTTCATATTATAACTCAAAAATTTTTGTTGTCTAAAAATATGTATATAAGTGTAATATGGTTAGGCATGTATATTGTATGTATGCATTTCTAAATTACTTAATGAAGTGTGTATTTCTGAATTGCTCAATAAAGTGTGTCTTTCTCAATTAATCGGTAAAGTGTGTAATTCTCGATTGCACAGTAAAGTGTGTAATTCTCGATTGCACAGTAAAGCGTGTAATTCTCGATTGCACAGTCAAGTGTGTAAACTGAAATGACACGCTTTTTTACACACATAAACAAATCATTTTAGTGGCAAAAAAATACCTGCTTTCGTGTGTAAATTTACGCATTTAGTTTTTAGAGTGTATATACTAAAATTGAAATGGATACAAGAGACATAAGGAGGATATCATAGCTGATTCGAAGTTATATTTCAAGGAAGTTGAGGTAAAAAAAAATACATATCATGTGGGTTTGGTAGTGGTACTCTTACAAGTTATGATAAAGTTATGGTGACCACAGAACTACTGCATTTCGCAGTGCAGTTTAGTTTGTTGTTCAACTATCTGTCGAAAAAAAATGTGCAAATATATTTTTATAGTCTTTTTTAACAAAAACAACATAAGTAAAACATATTTTATGACAATTCAAAGATGATTTCATAGTCGAATAGTAAATCACTGAAACAATTCTGGTCTGGCACTGGCTATGTAATGTTGTCTCTATGTTCACTCTTACTATACTCAGGAATCACATATTCAAATATGCCCACTTTTATAGACCTTTCCCCTAATTGAGTAACAGGAAACGGTGGGGGTAGAGGAGATTGATTAATTCGATAACACGCTTTCGCTCGTTAGCGGAAAGTCTTTCCTCCTTTCCCTCCGTAGTTGAAAATTCGGGTGTGGCAAAATATAGGATCACGGCCAATCGGTAGCTGTGGTCGTGATGCGAAGGAATTTCCGGATATTTATTTGGGGTCAATTGTTGACCTGGGTGTCCGGGTATAGGTGTTTGTTCGCTGCTAGTTGAATATTGTTTAGGTACATAAACTACAGGTGGGTGACCTGGATACTGTTGTAGAAAGAAGCTGCTGCTCTGGAAATATCTTCATTTGAATTTCGTAACGTGTTTAACATTTGTCCCCATATATCTAGACGTCAAGTTTTCTGTCTTATGTTTTTCTATAAAGTAAATGAAACTAGCCAAATTTAATGTGCAAATGTTTAATATAGAATTAATACTATGGTTGGCGTCTTTTTTCCTGTTGATCACAACTGTTGTGTGGAAGCTGGTTGAGTGACAGATTTTGTTACAAACCTACTTGTTTACTTTCAATTAGCACACAAGCCGGAATATATATGTACCCTACCCTTACTTTCAATTACCTAAAAAAGTAAGGAAATGTAAAGTATTGCGATGGGGTCCGAAATCCGAAATGAATATGTGAATAATACAGTAAAAAATTTTTATAACGAATATCATTACAATGGAATATCCAGTATAACGAAATAAATCCCCAATCCCTTTTGAAATCCCATAAGAATAACGGTTTAAAATTTCCATTTTAACGAAATTACTAAATTAGTTTCATTATAACGAAGGATTTTTTCTTAAAGCAACTTCGTACTTTTCTGTTTCTACCGTTTCGAAAAGGCACCAAATAAGTTTTAAACGGGTTTGTTTATCATTGTTGTCACATGGAAGGAGGAGAGGGAGGATCACCGTACTTCTATTCTTCTGCTAATCTGCCCCCTAACCCCCTAAGAAAGCCCGAAAATTGCTATTCAATGGGTCAAACCCAAACATCTGTAGTGACCAGTACAATCCCCTTAGAATTCTCTAATGATAGCCTGTCATTATGACACTTTGAGATTTTGGTTTACCTGGGTTGAATTTGAAACCTTGTGTACATGTGCGTTACTTTTATTTGTTGTCACAAAGGAAGCCTTTTTGAATGAAAAAGACTGCTGGCTTTTCTGTCACACAAAAAGTTATTCTTTGAAGACGCTTCTGCTTAACAGAGACTAATGGTTTGTTCTACACTCAACCTTCGTTACCAAGGGGGAAAGGGTGGATTCTGTGCCGTTCTGTCTTTTACTTTACTGCTATTCTCTCTAGTGTTGGTTGTCCTTTCTCATTCTAGAAATGGCAGCCACCAAACGCAAAACTGTTTTCCTTAGAGGAAAAGATGACCATAATAACGGATCTTGATGAAGGATTTTTAAAAAAAAATCAGATCCTACAAAAAAAAAAATGTAGAATCTCCAACCTTATCAAAAATTTTGAAGAGTGAAATAAAATTGAAGCGCAATCTTCGGTAATCAGGCTGTGTAGAGAAGGAATACGGACTACACAGCTGCAAGAAGTGCACACAGCCGTCTTCAAACTATTTATTAATACTTAGTTATATTATTTAGTACTTATTTATTGAATTATTATTAAATACAAATATTATAACTTCTATATTAATGAAATTGTCGCATATTTTTATTGACATTTTGCAGCATTTTAAATTTAACAAAATTGTTTTTTTTCTGCAATTCCGTTTTAACAAACAATCCACTATAACGAAGAAGTTTTCTAGTCCATTGGAATTCGTTGTAACGGAAATTTACTATTAAAATTTTTTTACAAGCTTTTATTTTGGAGCTTATGCTAGTAGCTTTATAGCAACAATTTTATGTAAGACTCAATTTTTGTCTATAAATACCTATAAATGGGCAATAATTAAGTACATAGTTAAAATAATAAAACTTGATAAAGAAATGTAATACTAAATTTCAATACTTATTTTTCATTTAAAAAGTACAACTTTACAGTATTTTTAATTGATTAATAAAAAGAATTATAATTAGCATTTAATTAATCATTTAGTACGAAGACGAAATACGATTTTTAATCCATAATTTATCTTTTCAAAAATATAATTTAAAAAACCACGATAGAGTTCAATTACGGATAATTTAGGTAAGTATTTAGGAAAATGGAGTTTGACATAAATGTTTTTTCACTGAATAGAAACAGAAATATCCAAAAAATTATCCTGGGAGTAATGTTTTATTTTGCACAACTCCTCGAGCGGACCTCAACATGGCGGGAGAAAGAAGCCATAATCTTGCCTCCCGTGACTGCTCTTTACTATATCTCTATGGACTCAACACATAATGAAATACAGAATTTCCTTCCGTCACAAATGAAGAGCTTAGTGGAAGAACGTGCTAAGTGACAAGAAGGTGAAAACGATAAAATGAGCTTTAAAGTTTTTAGTTTGCACTCAGATCTATTGAAAACGGTACTTGCAAACCGTAAAAAATATACTAAATTTTAAGTTTAGGAACAAGGAGAAATTTGTTATCTTTAAAGGAAGGAATAATGTGTTCATTGATATAAAAAATCTCAATTTTTTCAAAAATGTCACTTAGCACGTTCTTCCACTAAGCTCTTCAAATGTGATACTCAGTCTTGGTTATTAGTTTAAAAGGTGAGTGAAAAACTATGGTAAAAAATTAAACCATCGAAATAATAACGAAAAATTAACAGATGAATACCTCATTTGTCTGGTATCCAACTTTAATCTGGGCTGCATGGAATAAAATTCGCTAGGCTCAGGCAACCCTTTCTCGTTTGATTCGCGTTTATTTACCTCCCCCCTCATTTTCTCTCCATTTCTCATAACCAGACATTCCACCCAGACGGCATTTCTTTATCCTCCCCCCCCCCCCTTATAATACCCACCCCTCACAGCTACTCTACCCATGAAGAAAAAAATTTACTACAAAAAAAAGGACCAACACGAAGGAAAAAAAATATTAAGTAAAACCCGCCTATGTTCAATCAAACGGATAGTTTTGCCCGAGCCGACAACTTCAACCCCCCCTTGCTCCCCTCCTAGATCCACTGGGATCAACATCCGGCAGCCGCTGGGAACCAATCACAAAACGAGTTTCTGTGTGTGTCCCCCCCATATCGAACGGGTACCCCATGCTGTGTTAACTACACCCCCCCCCCTCTGGCTAGAAATGGAATACTTAGGAATTCGTGAGTCTACCCTCCCCCCTCTTTATAGGCACCCTTGGAAGTAAGCATGGGGGGGGGGGTTGTAGATTTATCCCCCCTTATCGTTTGCGCGGGTCGTTTTGGAGAAGCGGGTTTTGAAGTGAAGTGAGGATGGTGAGTGAAAATGGGTGTCGTGTTCATTTTTCAATGGTGAGAACTGTTCAAGACTTCATTGTAAATAAGCAGGGATGAAATTTCGGTAGAGATAAGACATGGTGTGCATAAGAAAAAAAAATCATTTATATCCTATATTGTAGTTCTTATTATTTTTTCCCCAAAAAATTAGAGTTACACAGTCAGGTGAGACTAAAAGTATTCAACATACAGCTAGGCTAACAAAAACAAAAATATGGTTTGGAGAAAGATCGGCATCAGTACAGTGAGGACAGCTAACCATAAATAACTAGACATTATGTTAAGCTTTTTTTGTACCCTTATACTATACAATGGTACTGCTTTCTTTGTTTCAAGGTCCAAATTAAACGCACAAAGTAATTTAAAAAAATAAAGAACGTTTGGCTTCTTAGCCTTCGTGCCATTTATTGCTTTTATAGACCAAAATAGCATGAACTCTATTCTTTATTATCTCTCTCTTTTTTATTGGCTTAAAATATTCTTATACCAAAAATATTATACCCGTATTTTTTCTTTTTTTCAAATACCGGGAAATATAAAAACGGGAAAAAAATGAATTTTAAAACTAGGACGAAAAATCATTCCCGAAAATGCTTTGTGGCTGTCACGTGGTATCTATGATGTCACTAGTAACTATAAACAAACTTTTAAACACCATTTTGGAATCTACTTTAAGCAAATTTGAACTATCCGCTTCTGTAAAACCTCCACCCATTATCTATATAATTCTTATTTTAATAGTAAGTTAGATTAAAACCAGTTTAATTACAAACAAAAAAACATCACACTGGTTTGTTTATACATACTAGTGACGTCAGCCAAATCGACGTGTTTGTGATCACGTGACGTACCGATGAAAAAAAAAGTCATTTGAAAATGATTTTTATTAATTATTTAAAGATTTATTTTGCAAAAAAATATATACGTTTGTTATATTTGGGTCCAAGCTATAATTTAATTAATTTTGGAAGGTATTTTAGAGATACTGTCAAAAACACTATTCTATGCAGATGGGTCATAAGTATCTATTACAGAAGCGTACACACGTATTAAAGATACATAAGCATTTTTGTCGTACAATAAAAGTCAGATTATGATTTCAATTCTCATGAATCCACCCACAATATTCTATAACACCAATATCAATTATAACTGATACATATAATGCTCAAAATTTTTTAAAATCCTGAAAAATATTTTGGAATGACAAGAAAAATTCAAGCAATCCTGAAAATCATTAAAAAAAATATTAGTTTCAAGAAAATTTATGTCAATATTTTATTATAGACAAATTTCACCTAATTTTTGTCAATTTTCATTTCTTTTAAAGCTCTATCAAAATTATCTTTGTTTTATCTTTATGCCCACCTTAACATTTTTCGCAGTTGTTTCAATACATTGCATACATTACTTTCATTAAAAAAGAGCTTGGAATAAAGTACGATTTTTTTAAGACAATTTAAGTACGATTTTCTCAAATTTCAATAAATCAAGTTTGAAAATAATATGTAGACGTGATCGGAAAAAACTATTTGCATTTCGAAATCAGCGTCTAAAAATACATAAGAAAAATAAGCTATAGAACTTTAGTTCACAGACAAAAAGTTAAAAAACGCAGAATAGAGAATTAGTGTCATCACAAGTTTAGCTTATAATTTACTTTTCTGATAGTACTCTGTGCTTTTGCACAGTGGCTCTATATTTTAAAATAAATTAGAAAACGCCGGAAAATATTTCATCAGGACTTGAAAACCACCAGCTTTATTAGTCATCAATACTTTTTATTAAAATTATCATATGCTTTATTAAGTATTATGATACTGCAAAATAAACCTCGCCATTCGAAATATGGTGAAATTATTCATAAAAATTACGAATTAAGTTTATTGTATGGAAAAATACGAGTTTAATGAGTAATATAGTTTATGAGTATTCACTTTGGAAATGTGAAAGAACTCTATAGAAACTTGTCTGACACAACAACTGATACATTTCAAGATCTTTTAAAGGTAAATTTAAGTTATGATGCACCTTTTAATGAATTTCACACATCTATGACACCATATCAGGAAAATTTCGTCCGCTGAATAATTTCGTCTAGGAATTTTTTTAAAAATAAATATGACATCTTTAATGCAAAAGTAAAGGCTGATTTCAGAAAAGTATATTCTTTATTTCTAATCCATAAGACTGTGACAAATATGGTGTGGGAAGAGACTTCGAAATCTTTATTACTTTTATAAACCTAAAAGTGACTAAAAAATAAAATATGGTTTTTACATTCGATGTGCCGAAATTTACCGCACTCGTAATGTGAAAGCTCCAACACATCGAGCTTTCATTTTGAGGTTGATCGAAGTGAAACAAATATATATCGAATGCCATTCACATTTGCATTGTTTTACCAATGCAAATTTCCATAAAATTATAAAAAATTCTATGAAGACAACGGCGTAGGTAGACCAAGGATTCTGGAGGATTTTTTAGCCTACTTTTCTTTGACTTTTCTTTCAAGCTGAAAAAATTAAATAAATGGAAAGTATATGTATTGACATCGTGCTGATTTCCACCCGTCTGTACCCCCCTTCAATTTCCGTTCTAACCATAGATATCCTAATTAAAGTATTAGATTGGCTGATCACGCGACCTCCAATGCTAACGACGGGACGCACATGGAGGCCAAATTGGTGGGCATAATTGCCAATGTTGCTGCCACTTTTAAGAGAAAAATACTACAAAAAAATACCATTTAATTTTAAAATTACAAAAAAATACTAGAAAAGGATTTAAAGTCACTAAAAAGATACCAAAATGCAGCTCGTATTTTTACGATATCTTTTTGTAATTTTAGAATAATTCTAAAATAAATTCTAAAATTAAGTTAAAAGTTTAGTTATAAAGTTTAAAGAGTGCATTAGTATTTTAGAATAATTCTAAAATAAATTCTAAAATTAAGTTCAAAGTTTAGTTATAAAGTTTAAAGAGTGTATTAGTATTTTAGAATAATTCTAAAATTACAACAAAAAATATCGTAAAAATACTAGCTTCATTTTGGAATCTTTTTAGTGACTTTAAATACCTTTCTTGGTTTTTTTTTGTAATTTTTGAATTAAATGGTATTTTTTTGTAGTATTTTGCTCCTAAAAGTGGCAGCAACATTGGCAATTATGCCCACCAATTTAGCCTCCATGCGCGTCCCGTCGTTAGCATTGGAGGTCACGTGATCAGCCAATCTAATACTTTAATTAGGATATCTATGGTTCCAACCAACTGATTTAAAAAATTCTTTTTTCTTTGAACGGCAGGGGACATCAGAGACTTTAGGTTAGGTTTCAGGTTTAGTTAGACACTACGACAATATTTTGATTTGGAGTGTGGATGAAGGTGATAGAAATAATTTTTGAAAAATGGATTGATTTGTAATGAACGAAGATTTAAGCCTTTATGTATTTTGTCTGTCCGTCTGTATACCACGACGGATGTCAGCCTACATGCCTGTCAACGGTCTTTTTCAGCTTCCGGCGTTCTTATTATTAGTGCCCAGTTATAAGATGTCTTTATTTTAATGAAAGGTGTCATCAGGGACATTTTTACTTTTCTTCTTATTTTTTACTTTTAAAAATAAGAATTTGTGTGAGAACATTAAAGAAACAGGAAAGTAAAGTAAACTATTTTAGTTAAACTCTTGTTTTTCTAGGTTTAGGTTTAGGGTATAGTTATTAGGTTTTTTTTTTTTATTTTTTTTTGCTCGATCAGGTTTAGTTAGACACTACGACAATATTTTGATTTGGAGTGTGGATGAAGGTGATAGAAATAATTTTTGAAAAATGGATTGATTTGTAATGAACGAAGATTTAAGTTCCGACTAAGAAGATTATAACAAACTTATTCATAAACCTTTGCTACACTCTTAAAACAAAAGAGTGAAATTCACTCCTATAGGAGAAGTGCATTTTCGGCACGGAAAGGAGTGGAAGTTAAAACCGCTCGTTTGTTTAAGAGTGTACATTTTGCGAAATACCTTTAAGCACCTGAGGGATACACGCAACACATATGTTGAAGTGTAAACATGTTTTGATCTAAATGAAATTAAAATTTTAAAAAGAATACTTAATTTTTTTAAAAAGAATTTAGCGTTATATTTATGTAACAGATAATTATTAATGACTCCTCCATACTTTTTTTTTAAGTTACGTGTTTTGCTGGAAAACCTGACAGTCAGGTGACGGGTTTTTTCGTCGGAATCCCTCAGTGGGTTAACATTTTCAAAATTGAGTCGATAAGCTTAGTTTTGAAAAAATTACAGTTACAAAATTTGAGTGTGTTAAAAACTATAAACTCCTTCCTTCCAATAATCTTTATACATAATATACAACAACACACTTGAATCCATTTTCAACGCACGTCTTTAGCAATCTACTCATTACTAACAAATCGTCCATTGGTTTACAATCCAACATTGACACAAACAAGGTCATTCCAAAGGTCGACCGTCCTATCTCCATACAGGCGCGTATACAACACTGGCTTTATCGAACGCACCCCCCCCCCCTTTGAAGGTCGCCGGGGGGCCCACCCACATTGGCGTGGGTGGGGGGCAATAACCTCCCTCCCGATTAACTGCGACTCACCATCGTTTCATTTCATCGAGGGAGGAGAGATGGGATGCCGAACAAATAGATGGAGATTCGTCAAAAGGGGATGTTTGGAGAAAGGTAGAGTTTTTTTTTTTTTTTGCTGCTTGGGAAATTTACCGACTTCGAATGGACACCACGGTCCTGGACCGTCATATCCATTAAAAAGACCTCCATACCAAGGTCTTCACAGGTTCTGGGGTGTCAGACGTATACGTGTATACGCGGTCTTCGAATGGATACCACGGTCCTGAACCGTCATATCCACCAAAAAAGACCTCCATTCCACAGTCTTCACAGGTTCTGGGGTGTCAGACGTATACGTGTATACGCGGTCTATGATGGCGAACCTGCGGTTCACTAGCACGTGTGACAGGGGCTTTAGACATTGAGCTAGAAGGGAAACTGGAGTGAAGTGTCAGCGAGCCGAAAACCCACTCACACCCTTTTGAGCGAACAGGGCAGAAAAGGACTATTTTCCCTACACTTTATGCAATGCTTGTATGAGACCCCTCTATCATATTGACTTGGGCTCCTAAATGTATTTTAACATTTTTAGTTCGAAAGAAATTAACTTTCTTTAACTTTAAATTCCAACTTTTTTAAGAAATAACCATGTGGATCACTAACTAAGAACCAGCGAAGACGAACCCAATAGCAAAATAGGCAAGTTTCTAGGTTTTCTGCCCGGTTCGTTTCTGCTGCAGTGCCGTATATTCTTCCGCGTTTCGTTATTGAACCGGCTAGTTTGCTGCCCTGTTCAGTGAATCACACACCTCACTCCACTTTTCTTCTAGCTCAATCATTATCGACAGAATAACTTTGATAATATGAACAATGGAGATTGATTGCAGAATGAGGATTCAAACTTTTTTTACTTAGGTGAGAGGTGACGAGAATTGGAGGTCGCACCACCACGACCACGGTCGTAGTTTATGTATTTCAAATTTCATTTTTATAATTAAACGGAAAAAATATGTTCTCAACAGATGCAATATCTATCAATGGTTGCATATTTAATATGTTTTCAGATGAAATGTGTGTTGAGAAATTGATATTAATTTTTCAGTAAATTTTGGTAGTTTTAGAAAACTAATATTTTCTGTAGGAAAAAAAAAAGAAATATTTTGCTTTCTAACACTTTTTTCTAGCAGTTTACGCTCTGAACAGTTAAAAATAGAAACACTTAATTTTATATATATTTTTATTTAAACTGCATATTTTTTACAGAAAAAAAAACTGTTTAAAGAAGATAACTTAAGGTTTAATAAGTCTTTCCCGGTAAAATTAACGGATATGATTCTAGAGTATTTAATTCTAGTAGTGTGGCAATTCAAATCCAATCGTACAATTTTAAAACAAACGTTTTAAGACCGAAGAAAGCTAGACTAGTGGGGTTACCTGCCCAATTACTTCAATTCCTCGCAGAAAAACGGCTAGTGCCACAGAAAAAATTGGAACCCAGGGGTTCCATGCGGGAAGGCAGAACAGAGAATGTACTTAATTAGCGAGAATTCCTCCCTCCCCCAAAAGAGTTCCATTCTGTATCCCCCCCCCCCCCCTCTACACACACGTACTAATCCCCTTGTAATTGGTTGGTCTTTTATAAGAGGGTGGGTGCTTTTATAGGGGGAGGGGGAGTTATAGTTTTCGTATGGGTTTTAAATAATGGAGATGGGGTTTAAATAATAGGAGGTGTTGTAGGGTCAAAGGGTGAGCTGAAGACGTGACGGGGTTTAATGAGAAGAAAGAAGTAGGCATTTCGGTAAAACTGAGAATCTGTCTTGCACAGCAAACACGGATCACACATTCAGAACACATGTAGCACACTTTAGTTATAATTGTGTTTGTTAGTGTTGCAGATGCGTTTTGTTGTGCAGTACGCTTTCAGAAAGTGTTCCAGAACTGTTCCCTAAGTGTTCTAAGGGATTTGTTGAATTTAATTTTTTTAACGCATTGCGAAAATTTGTGGAGCACATTGTAGAACACAGTCTAATCTAAATAAAACAACATTTATATATCAAAGTCGCACTTTTTTCAGCTTTCTTCCGACAGATGTAGAACACAGATACTACTCCCCACATAGATACTACTGCGGTTGCCGCATGCGGTTGACTTCAGGTTTGTAAGGAACTGGCAATGGGGGCGCTATATCTTGTGAAAAAGACTATATTGTTTTAAAAATTTGCATCAGGGCAAAAGAAAAAACGGATTATTCAATACTTAGGAATAAATTTTAAAGAGGCCAAGTTGGAAATTGAATAAGTACAGGGCACAGAAGAATACTGTTTTACCTAGCGAGCTGTCCATACACGAAAATTTTTTTTTTCCGGGGCGTGATTTTTGGAACTTTCGATTGAAGTGCGCATGCGCGGACGTGTGTTTCTTCCCAAAATATCGCTTGGACGTGTGATTTTTGGGTAAGAAGCACGCTTTGGCGCATGCACACTTTAGCTAGAAGTTCCTAAAAGCACGTGCCAGAATGGAATTCCCGCTTCAGATGTCAAATTCCTACCTAATACCAATCAATTAAAAGTAATGGTATGTTCCTGTTTCTTTAGCAGTCAGGTACCAATTAACCAGTCATTCTTCTTTCAGAAAAAAAAAAAACTTAACATCACTTCAATTAATAGGTGTGCGGTTCTTCTATATATTTATAGAAATTTTCCTTTGAAATGCCATTATGCTCCCTCCCCTGGATGCGATCCTCTTCAGACCGTTTATACCATCAGAAGTAATTTTAAAAAAAAGTTGTGAAAACTTAAAAACTTCATTTAGCACTACATATGCTGTAAAATTTTGGTAGAACGTTATTCTGTAAACACGGAGTAAGCCCCATATCTTACATAGTAACGTTGCATAATGCATAACTTTTGAAAACTTCCTCCGTGTTTTCAGAGTAACATTCCACCAAAGTGTATATGAAGCACCTGAGCAATTACATTAAGTAACACAACCATTCCGAGCATGTTCAAAACCCTTACAAATCTGACCTGGACCAACCTGCACCAGCAATTACTACCCGACAACAAGTTTTTTGTGGCGATGTACAAAGCTCAGCAAATGGTGTAATGCTTCATCCATTGCTAATGAACACGGAGCGTGCACATTTTTTCCAGCTTCTACCGTTTTTACGCAATAACGTTTCACCAAAGTTTTACAGTGTAAAATCAAACACCTGAGCAATTACCTAACGTAACACAACCATTCCAGACAGGCTAAGAACCAATACAAATCTGATCTGCACCAATGCAGAATTTCTTGTCATCTTCCACCGTGTTAATTTAGGAACGTTCCACCATTTCACAGTGTACTTATCAAGCACCTGAGCAATCACCTTACGCATAACATACCCATTCCGACCATACTCAGAACCCTTATAAATCTGACCTGCACCACCAATTACTACTCGACAATACGTTTTTTTTGTGGCGATGTACAAAGCTCAGCAAATTGTGTAAATGCTTCATCCATTGCAAATGAGCGAGAAGCGTGCGCGCGTGCCCGCTTATTTATCAGACCCTCTCGTTGCCAACATTTCCGACGTAATTAATACGGGTGCAGCACATGCCACTGAAGCCTGCCACCTGGCGGTAGCACGTGGGGGGGGGGGATCAGAAGCCCCCATCTTGTTTGGGGGCCATATGCAGGGTAATAAGTAGTATGGGGATATCCAATAGGGATATTCATGAAATTATGCATTAAATATTGGGTACTGATTTTACAGCCAGTGGCGTAGCCTGGATGGTTGTGTGATGAGATATCGACGGTCCAATACCAAAACCACTGATTTGCAAAACCACAAAGATAGAAACTGTTAAATTGTTGAATTGAAACTGTTTCAATTCCTATAAATTTGGCCCATTCGTGGTTTTTGTTATAAGCATGCTTCACGTCTTCAGTGCGGCAACAGCTTCAGTGGTTTTGATTTCATTCTTGGTCTTGCTGGAATTACATGTGTTGGTATTCTCTATAGTGAGTTGTGTACAAACTTTTCTTTCAGTAAAGCTTCTCTGTTCGTGAATCACGTCAAATTGCCTATCGCACTAACTTCGCTTAATTTCTCCGTATCAAACAAATATCATCCAACAACATTTATGTTTTGGTAAGGCTTTGCCAAAGTTGAAATGTATCAAATTGAAACCTATAAAGTTTAAAAAAATGGAAGGAATAATAACAAGTTGCACATAAAGAATTCTAAAATAGAACATATCAGACTAAAAGACCACGCATTTAGAATGAAACCGAAACAATCGATGGAACCGCGGATGTGCAAGAATGAAAACTGGAAAGTGTTACATTACCTGAAACAAGCCAATCGGAACGAGGGCGACGCACAGTGGGGTATTTGACCCGAATTCTTGGCAATAAATAAATAAAAAAAAATTTAGCTACAATTATAAAATTGGTGTCTTTTTATAGCTAATTAAGTGGTGCATCTATCCATATAAAGAATTATTATCTCATACAAAAACATTCGTTTTTATAAGCATCGAAAGTCGGATTTTTTCTAAAATTATTGTACTTTTTTCTTGCATTTCAGCGTTTTTTTATGTTTACTAATTAATTTTTGGCTCGTTAAAATTTTTTATGTTCAAAACTACAATAGGTGCATGTAATAGATGAACATTTGAGCTTTATTATAAAATAAGAAAATGTTTTTTAAAAAATAGTTTTGACTTTAAATTTAACAATTAAAGTTAAAAAAGATATTTTTTTATAACAAAAAAGTTTTAAAATGTGATATTTTGTTAAGGTGCCCGCCTGAATCCGGCACATCTACTACCACCAACATATTCCTCAAACATTGGTTTTTCATGTTCAATAGTCAAAACTTGCAGAAAAACAGTTGTAGGAGTAGGTTTGTTTCGGGGCATGGAACAATTATATGGCAGTGGTTATTGTTTAAAAAATATGTATGGTGATCAAAGTTATACACGAATATGTTTTTGAAGATTCTAAAAAGAAATCGAAAATTTTCTATTTTAAGACATGCGTGGTCAAACTATCCGACCAAAATAATGCCATAAGCAAAGTACTTTATAAAAATGTTTTTTTTTGCCTATACTTATTCAAACTCACATTTTTTGAATTAATTAACCTCATTTTCATATTCAGCATCCTCGAAAACATACATAAGACTTCTCAAAAGAATTTCCAGCAAAAATCCAATTGTTGCTGAAAATTTTAAGCACATACTTGGATTTGCTATTTTGCAAAAAAAGCAATTTTTTTGCAAAGATAGCAAAAAGTAGCAAGTTTTGACTATTGAACATGAAAAACCAATGTTTGAGGAATATGTTGGTGGTAGTAGATGTGCCGGATTCAGGCGGGCACCTTAACAAAATATCACATTTTTAAACTTTTTGTTATAAAAAAATCTCTTTTTTAACTTTAATTGTTAAATTTAAAGTCAAAACTATTTTTTAAAAAACATTTTTTTATTTTAAAATAAAGCTCAAATGTTCCTCTATTACATGCACCTATTGTAGTCTTGAAAAAAAAAATTTAACGAGCCAAAACTTAATTAGTAAACATAAAAAAACGCTGAAATGCAAGAAAAAAGTACAATAATTTTATCAAAATTCCGACTTTCGATGCTTATAAAAACGAATGTTTTTGTATGAGATAATAATTCTTTATATGAATAGACGCACCACTTAATTAGCTATAAAAATTCGCCAATTTTATAATTGTAGCTAAAAAAAAAATTATTATTTATATATGATTTATTGACAAGAATTCGGGTGAAATACCCCACTGTGCGACGGTACGATTGATGAGTTTGTAAAAAAATTAGCGAATATAATAATTAACTTTCATTTAGCGAGGGTTATGGACTAGGCAAATAACACCTGTAAAGTTATTGCAATAATTAATGGTGTGGTAATAGGTAGTCGAACACTATTAGTCATAAAAACTAGGAGGTGTAACACCACACAACTTTTAATTTCCACTCAATGATAGCTATTTGAAATGCTAGAATTTTGCCGACCCGGCAGCGCAACGGTTAGGGAGTTAGCCTTTAGAGCCTCTGGGTTCGGTTCGGGTTCGAATCCCGGTAAGGCATGGATGTTTGTGTTTGTCGAGTATATGCGGAGTACGTGCTCGTTAAATCTGTTGGGTCCGAAAGTCCTGTGGGCGGTCATTGCGCAGTTTCCCACGGGTACAGGTCCTTGGAGACTGTTTCCCTCCCCTTCAGGGACATGTCTAAATTGTGGAGGTGGCGATAGATGGCAGCATCTGTCTGTATGTGTGTGTATGTCGTGTCCGTCCTTCTTGACGATGGTTTATAAGCGGGTCTTTGTGACCAAGCACACAAGCCTGAAAATATATGTCTACCAACCAACCAACCAATGCTAGAATTTGGTTTAAAGATTTGTACAAGAAAGTTTTCAGTTTTTTGGCAATACTTTTAAAACCTAAAAACCTTCGGGCTGTAGAGTTGTTTCATTTCAGATAGACAGATAGTCTGACCGACCGACCAACATTTAAAAACCATTCCTTTCAGAACACCTTGCAAAACGTGAAGCAAACCAAAAAATCTCTAGTTCGGATTTTCGACCCCATCGCAATACTTTCTTTACTTTATACTTTATATTAGGTAAGTGATGTAAAAATCATCACCAATCTGTCATTTACCCACCAACCCACCAATAACAATTTAAATTAATTTCAATTTTAAAATCTCTTACTATAAAAAAATAGATGGACGTACAATAAATTTATTTGTAAATTTAAAAAAAATCTTTCAAACTTGTCTGGCTTTAAAATTTTAATTAATCATGTATCTAAAATTCAAATCCTATTTCTAAAATTCTGGCAAAGAAAACGGCTTTACACCTCGTATCATAAACACTCTTCAAACTAAAACAGCAGTTATGTAAAGTATGCAGTTTTATAACAGCAAAAAAACACCGTAATCTGTAGAACTAAATCTTTTTATGATGAATTTTGTTATTGGTACTGAAACAAAATACCACATAAACATCAGTACCACTGGACAACGTGGGCCTGTGGCGCAACGGATAACGCGCCTGACTACGGATCAGGAGATTCCAGGTTCGAATCCTGGCAGGCTCGTCGTATCCTATTTTGCAAGAACAAAAACCAACTTATAGATGCCTATAGTCCATTACTATCGCCTAAGTAGAAATTATTTTCTTTCGTTAAATTCTAAAGCTTATTTACAAACTCTTCGACCATATCTAGAAAAAAATCTATTGATTAAAAACTTTGGGGTTAACAGTTTTCGGTTCTCCATCTCTATATTTTTGCACATTCGAGGTTTGGTAAATCGGACCAGACGATGTCTCATCACTCAACCTCAACCATGAAACCATTTTGGCTAAGCCACTAGCTGTAAAATCAGTATCTGTCAGATTGTAAAATGATTTTACGTTAAAAAATACAATTTCAATTAAGAGTGTTTAGTAAATACATCACTTCAATTTAATAATTAGCTGTTTTTATATTTACCTTCGATATCTAAAACTCCCTCAAAATTTGAAAAATTTGAAAAAAAATCGCAAATATTCTTTTTCTTTTAATTTAATTTTCTGACTTTGAAAATGTCGAGTGTAGTTAATCTATTCAACACAATAATCAACTCAATAAACTAGGTACTGTATTTTAATTTTCATTACAAGTCAGTGATATTAAAATATCATAAAAGTCATATACGTAGTTCCTGTTATTTAAAAAAGATGAAACAAAATACATGCATTGTACGGGAGAAAAGGCATATCTATAACAAAATATGACCTTTCGATTAAAAAATACCCACGAAAATATTGAAAATTTAAAATCTGCAGATTAATGTAAGCTTAAAATCGATATATTAAAATTATAAAAAACAATATAATAGGCAGATTCGTAACTATTCGTTAGTAAATGAAATAGAAACGAAAAACTTCAGAACGATTACCATACATCCTATTTTACTAAAACCAGACAGTAAATTTTTCAGAATTCATTTTTAATTTTTTATTAAATTTAAAGTTTTCATATTACAATTGCAAAAATAACGGTATATCGAAGGGGGAAAATTAAAAAGATTCATGGGGAAAATCCCCCCCCCCCCCCCTTCCTTCCCTCGATACATAATTGTCACTTTTTCAATTGTAAAAAAAAAAACTTTAAAAAAAAGGAATTCTCAAATAATACAATATATAATACATTTATATAGTATATAAATAAATAATATTAATAAATCCTAAATAATAATTAAGTATGTCATCAATATACCATTCTAAATTTACCATCTTGTTTTCCTAAAATACAATGTGACGAGCCTGCCAGGATTCGAACCTGGAATCTCCTGATCCGTAGTCAGGCGCGTTATCCGTTGCGCCACAGGCCTACGTTGGAGAGTAGGACTAAGCTAATATATGAGCAATATTTTTTCAAACTCTCATCATAAAAAAATTTAGTTTTTCCGGATTGCGGTGTTTGCTATTGTAAAGCTAGGAATTTTTCATAACTGCTCTTTTAATCAACAGAGTGTCAAATGAAATGCAGTTTTCTTCAATATCTAATTTTACAGAAAAATTAGCAATTTACACGGTGTAAATTGCTAATTTTTCTGTAAAATTAGATTACACGGAAAAGGTGTCAGTCAACGTAAGTTAAATATGTAACTTTTTCTGCCAAAACTTAATTTTGAAAAAAATAACTAAATTTAGTTTCGGATACTGAAAAACCAAACAAGGTGTATTATCTAAACAGATAAATACGCGCAAAAATAGTTTGTTCTTTTTTACATAAAGTATTTATGACTTATTTTGGCATTATATGCTTTTTTTTTCTTTAATGGGGCTGCAATATTGACGGTCCAGCCTTTGCAGACTCGTCATATTCCCCAGAACATGAGAGCCATTTTTTGTGGCACCATCTAGGCGGACTCTCGCTACCAATTTCGACGCGCAGATTACAATGAATCTGAACTCTCTGTGAATGTTAAAGTATGCCGAGATATACCCCATTTTTCTTTATCCAAAATCTGTTAAGTAACCTTAACTACTTTACCTTTTCTTTTTAGCTGCCACCACTATTTATAGCGTTGATTTATCACCTTTTCTGTGCATCAAAGTTACGTTTTTCGCACAAAATTTGTAAATTCACGTTTCAACAATAGTTGTTCCAGGATTCCGGTGCAATCTTGCACCAAACATTCAACAGGGAATATAATTTCCTCCCAGCTTCAAACCTTCGCCTTCACTTCAGTTTTAACTCAGTTTCATTCGCATTATTTACTCAACACTGAAAAATTCCCCGAATCAACCATATTATGCACAAGTACAGCCCCCCCCCCCCCACATTCCCTTCTCCCCCACACGTACTTCAATCCAAGGACCAAGGCCTTTGTAGGGTTCTAATCCCCCCCACCCGTATGGGTGGGTGGTCTCTTTTCAATAATTCGTACATCCTATCGAATCCCCTCGTTCAATGGGACACTTCCATTGTTGTACTTGACAGCGAAAAGGTTTCATAGTAAGCCTTTTTTTTAGAATATAGTTTTTTAGTTAGAAATTAAACCACTTATGCGATTGAGCGTTGGATTGTTTAGAATGTCTATAGAGTGAAGGGTTTTCAGAAACCGTCAAGCGATTAAATTATATTGAAATTGGATTTATTGTCGATTTTTTTGTTTTTTGTTTTTTTACAAAGGATTGCAGATTAAAATTTTGTTTATTTAATTTTACTTTACGTAATAAAAGAACTTACACTGTTAAAATGTGGTGTCACGTTACTTCACTAAACCGATGACTGCATTTGCTGATTCTATATAGCTTGCTGTGTATCACCTTAAAATAACTAATCTTTTACTACCAGAAAAAGTAAACTTACACTGTGTATTAAGAATGTGAGTAGTATAAATACGTAAGTGCTGTTGGCTTAAAAAGAAAAAGAGTTGTCAACCGGCATATTCAACGCTTAGCCAGTTTGCTGAGTGCTGACTTATAAGACTATAGATATTCCGAACAGTGGACAAGTGACAAAACTTTATCAATTGCTAAAAATTCGTTAAGTTAATCTTCTGTATCGCAAACGTCCTGGCTCTTTTACAAGTGTACATCTTTTTTTGTTTTTGAATTTTCAGATTTCCCTAAGAAAATAATTTAAATCGTTTAAGATACATTTTTTAGGGACAATTCAATGTAATGCATCGTTGCAACAAGCAACCATTGCTGCGGCGCGTGGCGCGCAGTTGTGAAGTGGTTGAACGAATGAAACCAAACTTTGGTGGATTGAATCCGGCAGATACCAGACCAAGCAGACCGTAGTTGAAAAAGAAGTAAAACGAATAGTAGCGTCTTCCGTATATTCGCATCCAAATGAAAAAATCTTTGTTGTTTCTAGGATATAGCTATTGGCTTTATGTAGGATTGCATCTAAATTTTTGGGGAAAGTTACTGATATATTCTTGGAACATTACTAGTAAAAATTAGGCAGGTCAACTGCCCAAAATTTCCTAGTAATGTTCCTCAATTTTTTTAGGGTATACTCATGGGTTCTTATCGGCCTAACAAACCCTTTTATAAAGCAATAAGTAACACTTTAACAAGAACAAGAAATTCAAAATGAAATGAACGATTAGAACTACCACGCTTATGCTGACGTAACAGTTTCCACAAAAACTGCCTTCTAACCTACAACAAATCATACTCCTCCGAATCGCCCGTTAGCCTTTTGATCGGTTTACAAGATCTCAATATAGAACCTCGATTATCCGCCCCTCTTTTATACCTACATGCAATTCTCTAACAAAGTCAGATTCGGGTGTTTACAAAAGAAACCAGTTTCATAAATACAGGGTGGCGCAAATAAAAGTGGCCCCGGAGTAGATATACGAATGGAATACATAAGTTTTATTAAAACTTATTCGTAGGAAAATGTAGCCAGTTGTTTGTTAAAGAATTCAAAGGTGTAAAAGTGCCAAAAAAGTGATGCTATGCAACGATTAGTAATGAAATAACAGGATCAGTTTAACAGGATCTGTTTTGAACAAGTCCAAAAACATTCCGAAACGGGTCCAAACACCACATTTTGTGTCTTGCATTCAATTTAGAAGGTTTTGTATTAACAAAAACAAAAAGGTCCGATTCTTTAGGATAAATAATGGCCGAAATAATCACAAGTAGTACGGGAACTTTTTTTGCACAGCTGTACAAACTTTCAGTTTATATTGCATTCCGACTAGCTTGTCAAACCATATAGCATAGTTGCAGGCAAATAATTCGCCAAGCGTTTGTTTGGGCTTATTATTGAAGCGATCAATAGCTTCACATAGCAAACCTGTTTTTTCATTGGTTTTTGACTTGGCAACAATCTATATTATTCCTATCTCCATGACGGGACCACTTTTATTTGCGCCACCATGTATAAGGCCATTTTAATGTGAGGAATCTTTGGTGATACCGAAATAGGCTAACTTCTGTGATTCAAAAATTGAAAACCTTCGGCGATTTTGAAATCGCAATTATCAGGCGATTCTGAAATTGGAATTCTGCACCTTATTCTCAAATCAGGAAATTATAGGGGTTTATTAAATCAGGAAACTGTGGTGATATTAATAGCAAAACTAAAGAAACTAGAAAAATAAAAGCGAATTTTTGGCATTTCGGTAAAAATTTTCGGGAAACTTCTAAAATTGTGGAAACTCCATATCTCTATACTAAAAAAAATAAAAAGCACTGTTCCCAGAACACCACTCCGAAATTTTAAAATACTGTTTTAGCACTTTCTTTTTGCCACGAAGTCTCAGAGATAACTTACCACTACAATGCAATATTTACTTGCAAAACCAGCCTGGATTTTGGACACATTGGCAGATTCTCAAATCTGCCAATGTCCAAATGTCCGCGGACTCGGGCGGTCCCCTCTGTACCATAAGTTTTATTATTTAATGAAATTTTTCTCGTATCCTGGAATTTTCAATTATCCGACCTACCACCGGTCCCAATTAGATCGGATAATCGAGGTTCTACTGTATATCTAGTATAGATATCAATGAATATGGTTGGTTGGAATAGATGTCCCAATTTTCTGCTATACCAAGCACCCCATTAACACTAAATTAAATTAGCCTTCCGAACTGATCCCCTTCGCTATAGCGTGGCTCCACTAGTAAAACCACACTATTTCAATTGCATATTACCAGCAATCCCCTAAAGAGACTTACTGTTCAAAGGGTGAAAGACCTTCTTTCAACTGAAATCTACATAATCAATACTCATGAAGTAAGTGATTACCGTACCTTTTACTTCTTCGCGGTGGGGGATACGCAAAGTGCCGGCGAGAAGCGCGGCCGATGGGTGTCGGTGCATTTACGGCGTGGTCTGGATGGAATTGGGGAAGAGAAACCGGATTAGCTAGGGATTGGCTCTACATAATGGAACGGTGTTTCGTAGTTAACCTTCAAAAGCTGGTTGCAAACGTAATTATTTAATACCTTAGCTTCATGGTGGTTGTATATAAAAAGTCAAGAAGGCTTGCACGCATACACTCTTAAAAAGGATCATCGAGTCACCTTTTGCCAAATCCCGGGGTTTTTTTTAGAGGTAGCTGCATTTGAAAAAATCATTTTTCTGTAGGGTGTATTTTTTTACACTAAATGTCAACTGAAGGGGAAACAGCATTCGTGTATATTTTGAATTTTTAAAGGCTTCCTTATGGGAGGGCTTTTTTACACTGAATGTGAAATGATCAGTCAAAAAGACTTTTACAGATACAAGTTTCAATTTCTTAATTACTTCCCTTTTAGGTTGTTTTTATACTCAATAAAAAATGAAGACCAAAAAACTATAGCAGATTCGTTTTAAATTTTAATTATTTTGCTTTTTACAGAAAGTAAACACATAGCGTCATTTACAGATACTTAAAAAAATTTTATTATTATTTTCCTTTCGGGGGTCTTTTTTACACTAAATGTAAAATAAAGGCGAAACGACATTTACAGATATGTTTTAAGTTTATGATTCATTTCCTTTTGTAGGCTATTGTGCACTGAATGTCAAATAAAGGCAAAACAACTTTTACAGATACCGGGCCTCCTGATATACGTTCATTTTTTTAATTACTTTCCTTAAAGGGGCTTTTTTACAATAAAGTAAGAGGAAGGCAAAACGATATTAACAGATATGCTCTCAATTACTTTGCTTTTGGTGTTATTTTTATATTAAACGAATAAAATGAGGGAACAAATATTAAAAAAACTGGTTTAAATTGTAAATTACAGCAATCCCTCGTTATATCGCGCTTCGCGGGAGACAAGCGAAAAAACGCGATACATATAACCGAATGCGCGATATAACGAGCGACTTGATAAATATTATAATTTTGATGTATATTTATGCTCTCAACAAAGTTTTTAAACTAATGCACAGTATGTATTTGAAAGATGAAACTAAATTAGATTAAATAATATAACTATACTCTAAAAAGAAACAAAAATTTTGAAAGGACTTGCGGCCAATGGAATCTTCTTTCGCAAATTAATGTTTACTCATTATCACTTTCACTCATTATTACTCTCATCTCACTCTATTGGGATATTACAACAATCCAAACTGAATCATATCACATAAATAAATATTTTAATGAAATTTGGGAAGTAACCTAGCCTGATTTTTGCTTTAAAACGATGTATCCCACTCGTTTGTGCGACTTGCGGTTCGTTCTGTGAAAGTGGGTGACAGACAGACGAATTGAACGATTACAATACCTTCCACTTTTTACGTTATAAACGTAGTGTGGAAGCTAAAAAAACATTTCGCTTAATATGTTGGCTATACAACAAATCATAAAACAATGTTTAACAAGCGTTTCTTTCTAAATTTGCAAAGTAATTATTAACATGTTCATATCTTGATACTTCCACTTCCATCATTAAAACATCTTCAAAAACTTTCTAAAAAAACAAAAAGGAATATGTTGTCTGTCGCATATGCGAGTGTACGAATTTTATTTTATTCGCATAAGAATACATTTTTAGGATAAATAAAAAAATAAAATAAACTCTTTTAACGCGGTTTTGCTGCGAACGAATAATAAAAACTAAAAAAAACGAAGAGATTAAATAAAAAAAAGAAAGCCATCTGTCGCTGAAGAAAAAAAAGATTAAAGAAAGAAAAAAGATAAAATTACGTGATAGTTGTAACCTGTTCCGAAAATAAAAAAACTTTTTGTTCTTTTTATAAAAAAAATTGTAAACATTTTATTCCAGTTTAGCAGAATTAACCTAATAAAATTTTTCAGAGTAATTGTTATGTTAAATGTTTATTTAAAATAGTTTTGTCATAATTTTTTACTATCTTTTTAAACATAATTTTAATCTATAAACCTTCTATCTTGCTATAATATATTTTAAGGCCAAATCATTTTTTATAAAAAATCTGTAAACCTTTTCTATATATAAACACAAAACCAATGTAAAAAGAACAAGTTAAAGAACTGTCCTTTTTAAAAGAACAGAAAAAAGAGCAACTGTTCTTTAAAAAGAACGTAACAAAATCACACATTTCTGATAATTTTCTGTGGCCGTTTTGCAGAAAAGGAATGTTTTTTTTTGTGGCTGACTTATTGTAATTTTTAATTAAAAAACTTATTGGAAATTTGAAAAACAAATAAGTGGGCATCGAGGCATAAGGGAGACACACATTCCCAAAAAAATTTGGGTTTCTGACATCAATATTTCATCATGTTATGGCTGCTGATACTTTAAAAGGGCTTACTTTTTTTTAATATAGAGAGAAACATTATACAGGTAATGCTATACATAAGCTGTTCTAAAGTTAGCTGTTTTGATTTTTCCCGTAAAACCTGTTTTCCTACAAATACCAAGGACCGAACAAACGACCGATACGCGTTTTATTTCTTTAATTGATCCCCTTTTATAGTTTTCTTTTATACTAAGTAATAGATAAAATAAAGGTAAAGCGACATTTACAGATACGTTTATATTTTAAAATATAATTTTAAAATGCGTTTTACATTAAGTGTATGCAAAGTGCAGACAAGGTGACATTTTT
Source organism: Oedothorax gibbosus (assembly GCA_019343175.1). Classification (NCBI taxonomy): domain Eukaryota; kingdom Metazoa; phylum Arthropoda; class Arachnida; order Araneae; family Linyphiidae; genus Oedothorax; species Oedothorax gibbosus. The sequence continues at coordinate 21,879,129 of CM033275.1, forward strand.
CGATGCGTTTGAAAATTTTAATTATTTACCCTTTAGGGGCTTTTTTTATTGGCTAGTTTTACACTAAGGCAAAACTACATTTACAGATGCGTTTTATACTTTAAATTATTATTTTAATATGCTTTTTTACAGCAAGTGCGTGTTAAGTGAAGGCAAGGTGACATTTGAAGAGTTATGTACACTCTTAAAACAAATAGTGAAATTCACTCCTATAGGAGAAGTGCATTTTCGCACGGAAGGAGTGGGAATTACTCAGATGAGTTAACGCTCGTTTAAGAGTATAGAACGCAATTGTTTCCTTTTATTTCTTTTACCCACTCCGAAAAAGAGTGAATTCACTCCTATAGGAGAAGTGCATTTCGGCACGAAAGGAGTGGAATTAATCAGACTGAGTTAAACACTCGTTGTTTAAGAGTGTAGAAGAACGTGCATGTGACAAGGTGAAAACGAGCTTCCAACTTTTTAATTTGCAATTTTTCTCACCTTCACAAAATCAAGGTGTTTTAAAAGAATCTGTTAGTTTATTTGATTTAAAATACTTGGTGGCTTTTGGCTTTGCTGTAATATACGTGATAACATGAAATTTACAAAACGCGCTTGACACCTCATGCACATGACACCTTTTCCCACCGAAGTGCTCCTGATTTGGTCTTTTGCGGAAAACGTGCTAAGTAAAATTTTTAAGGAAATTTTGATTCATACCCCTTTTAATTTCTATTCTAACCGTATACCTTAAAAAATATTTGTTTGGAAGATATGAAATCAGACACATATATTTTAATGTTTTTGTATGCTTGCCTGTACGTCCATCGTTTCGTCTATCTGACCACAACTCTTTCATTTACCGTCATAAAATTGTGAACTGCCCGATTTTAAAAATACTTTTTTTTAAAAGTTATGACATCAGAAAAACGATATTTTACTATGTTTGCCCATCTGTAGGTATAACCGTCCGTCTATATAAGCCCCCCCCCCCTTTCCCTTCAATCTTGTGGTTAACTAATGACAGTTAGTTGAATTCTTTATAATTAAAATTACAGAAAAAAAATTGTTTTGGCATTAATGCAAATAAGCAGAAATGTCTCCAAATGTGTCACATAGCACGTTCTTCCACTAGGCAAAAGTCCGAATCGGGACCATTTCGGTGAAAAGAAGATGTTATGCATCCCTGGCACGTTCTTCCTTTAAAAATGTAACAAAAACGTGTAAACCTAACAACTTCATCCGCGAAAAATATACTTAACTGAATGTTTATTAAAAACTCAATTTATCAAAAATGTCACGTATAGCACGTTCTTCTACTAAGCTCTTCCTTTATTAATACCTATTAAAATTTTAATTATTTTCCTTTTGGGAGCTTTTTCTACATTAAATGTGAAATAGAGGCAAAACGACTTTTACTGGCGCGCGTTTTATTTTTTTTTATTGGTCTGCTTTTATGTATGTTTTTTTTTGCAGTACGTGTAAAATGAAGGCAAAACGACATTTACAGATACCTTTATATTTTAACATATTTCTACAGATGTTTTTCACAGCAAGAGAAAGCGCATGCAAGGTGAAGACATTTATTGATACGTTTAAAATTTGTAATTATTTTACCTAAAATACACGTTCAAATTTTTTTAATTGGTCCTCTACAATTGGCTTATTTTTACACGAATGCAAAATGAAGGGAAAACGACATTTACAGATTCGTTTAAATTGCAAATTATTTTTGTAGGATTCGCATAAGTTTTTCACAAATGCAAAGTGAAGACGAGATGACATTTATTGATACGTTATAGAATTTTAATTACTTTCCTTTGGTAGGCTTTTTCTACACTAAATGTTCAATGAAGGCAAAACGATTTTTACAGATACGCGGGTCAACATTTTTTATTGATCACCTTTTATGTGCTTGTTTTAAGTGTAAAATGATTTCAAAATGATCTTAACATAGTACGTGTCTACATTTTAGTTACATCTTTTGGAGGGCATTTTGCTCTTAAAAAAAGGAGGCTAAAAAGCTTTTAAAGTTAAGTTGTATATTTTAACTTATTTTCATTTTTGGTGTATTTTTGTACAGCAAGTGCCAAATTAATGCAAAACAGTAGCAAAAATTTTAATGTTTCAATTATATTCCTTTTAAAAAACGTTTTAAAGCAATAAATTATTTAATGGATTTCAAATGTCCCACTCTTTTTTAATAGTTTTTAATAGTTATAATTGTTAAAATAATTTTTAATAGTTATAATTGTTAAAATAATTTTTAATAGTTATAATTGTTAAAATAATTTTTAATAGTTATAATTGTTAAAATAATTTTTAATAGTTATAATTGTTAAAATAATTTTTAATAGTTATAATTGTTAAAATAATTTTTAATAGTTACACACACTTTTAATCCAAATATTCAAATTATCATGTGGAAATTGTCTTATCTTGGTCAGATTCACTTTTAAACATTACACTTTCGTGGCCTTTGAAATTCAGACTGTCAAAGTGACTGACGGACAGACTGAATGAGGGTTTTCACAAGCTTCTTTCTGTTACGTTGAAGCATAATGAGGAAGTTAAATTAAAGATTTATATTTTTACCAAAAACATGTTGAATGTTTTGTAAACCTTTACATATTTAGCAGAAAATATTGTTTAGCTACAAGAAAAGAAACACAAAAAAGTTTTAAAAACAACTTTTAGCAATACAGAAAAGATTTCAAAATGTTTTGGCCCGGAGGTTTACTTTTGAAAAGTTTTTTCAAAAATCTTTTTCTCCATTTCAGAAAACCAAAGAAGTTTTTGAAAAATATTGCGTCGAAATATGATCAAAACTGACTATTAATCTGTATTGAAATCTTAATAACAGCAAGAACAATTCAAAAAGTTAGTATACAGAAAGAAATAAATCCATTGCTGCGAATTTGAGAAAGATATCGAAAAACAACTTGGATTTCTCATTATAGTTTTATCAATGAAGATAAATTTCCAGGAATAATATAGCAGCTTAAAATTTAAATGTTTAAAGATGCATGGAGTAGCGAGACATTTTTCTAAAATTTTCAACTGTACCCCTTTTCAATAAAGATCAATAAAAAACTTTTAATTGTGTCAGTAAAAGTATACTTTAAAAAAAAAAATTCTTTAAACTGTCTCCCACAAGATTGAAAATTATACTCCTGCTATAATTAAAGTCAAATTGCATTTTAAAGCAAATTTTAAAGATTTATTTGCACTATAACAATAAACAAGTAGGTTTGTAACAGAATCTGTCACTTCACCCGCTTCCACCCAACTAATGTGTTAAACAGGAAAAAACGCGCCAAACACAACATTCATTCTATATTATTAACAATTACACGCTAAATTAGCTTAATTTATTTTCTTTCGAAAATTCAATAATTATTTGTTATCTCTAAAATATTTTATATTTCAAAGAATAAATATGTAATAATCCTCGCTTTTAAATAGAAGGAAAACATTTCATATCAACATACAATCACAGTATCTTTTTGTGAAATATATTGACGTCATTTTAAACTGATTTATGGCGCAAAAATAAATTTATCTTAATTTATTGTTTAAAAGAATTAAAGTTTCTCGAGCGATTGTTGCGAATGGCAAGGGTGATTTAATTCTAATAAAAATGGCTTCGTATGCTTTTTAAATGACCATTAAATTTGCAGTTTTTTTAAATAATTGAAGTACTTCGAATTCGAATTCTTTTCTGAAAATTTCAATGTATTCTAATTTCGATGCGCTGAATTTTTTGACGCATCACACTTGTCCGTAGTATTTGTAGTTTCTATGAAAGTGGGTGACGGACAGACAGACGGACTGAACGATTATAATACCTTCCACTTTTTACGTTATAAGCGTAGTGTGGAAGCTAAAAGTTGTTCCCAATTACTTTTGTGCGAGAAAAGCAATTTCTTTAATTCCTCCCATATTTACAATGTTGCTAATCAAATATTTATTTCTGCGTACATCGCAACGTCACAGTGACTAGTTGAAAGTCTCGACCAATAAGAAACCTAGCCTCAAGTTCGTTGAACACCGGTAAGGTCACAGTGAAACGTTCTTTTCGAGATTCCAGAAATGCCCCGCTGCGAAATCTGAGGCTGGTAGCACGCATGACTTACTTCGACTAGGAAACTAGTTATTCAACTTGTTTTTCTTTGTGTTTTATTTTAACTGCTAGTTAGATTAATAATTAGGGAAGTAGGTGCAGTGTTACTAAGTTCAATGTTTGAATTCTCACGGAAGTAGGAATGCGGGCGTATTTGTAACATGTTTTTATAGTAACTGATTTAGGGCCACTCTAGCTAATGCGAGGCCCTGTGTGAACGTTACCACGAGGCTCACACATTTCAGAGTTTGCCAATAATGTTCTTTTTTTGTGGGGTTTATTTTTTTAAACTTCACGTTTAATTTTTTTTCATCGTAAATTAAATTATGAAATGAAAACACTAATTTTAAGTAAAAAAAAATTTCTTTGAAAATATTTTAAGCAAGTGCGAGGCCCCTTTCAAACCACGACGATCTGTGCAAAAACACCTTTCGCACTATCCGGAAGAACGTAAGTTGAAGTGATTACATTAACCTTTCAACACAGTTACTGCAAGAAAAACTTTTGTTTGGAAAGCAAAATTCTAGAGTAGGTTACTAGAGGAAACTTGCGAAAAAAGCCGTCCAACATAACTCTTTATCATTCACATTTTTTAAAGAGACAACATATAGCATCGGTCGAATAACAAAACTACGAATGTTCCCAATTTTATCATGGAGGCGGTTTTTGAAAATAGTGGGTTCAATAGTTTCCGATTTTCTATCCCTGTTTTTTTTCGTGTTACATTCATGGTTTAGTTAAAGGAACAAAGATAGCTTCGAATAATAAGAGTTTAGTAAAAAATACGATTGTAGTGTCTGTAAATAATGTCTAATTAACTATCTCGGCCATGTTTAAACCTTTACTTGATAAGGAAGAGCCATGGGCTAGTAAAATTCTTCCGAATTCTTCTACTGTTAATAGGAATGCCTATATTAGTACACTGTAAAACTTTGGTGGAACATTACTCCACCGTGTTACACCACAGTGAGTCAATGTTACCTTTGGACAGAGCACCATCGATGTTAGAGCAAGAATGAAACCGGGGAAAAATTACGTCTCCCGAGTCCTGAAACAAGCCCATTAATAAAAAAAACACTTTTTTTTATTTTCTTTTGAATTAAAATAAGTAAAAAATGGCTACAAATTGCGCTTGGTCGATTTTGAATTCAGAGATTCGTTTGTTTTGGAGCAACAACTTCACTTGTTTTTATAATTGGTGAGATGATTACATACATTTAAGACCTTTTTAACAAATAATTGAAAATATTTTTTAACCAATTATGCAATAAGTTCATTGATTTTACACACTTCTGGCGCTTGTCAAAAGCATATCCTTATTATTCTGAAATTTTAAGATTTTTTTTTTCTCTCATCTCATTCAGAATTTATATCTTTAAATTCTTTTCATGCAAAAAATTAAAACTTAAATCTGTTTTTCTGAGTCAAATTTTTTTTTTGAAAAGTTGAATTCAAAATAATTTATTTTTCCTACTTTTTAAAAAATCAGACGACGACTTAGAAGATACTTATGTAACCCAATCCGAATTCTCCGGAATTGACACATTGCTTCAAGACAATAGTCGCTAGATATTGGCTTCACTAATATAGACAGTCTTAACCAAGCTCTTCAATTAGGTGAACGTAGGAAGGATCTCTATAGGCCAATAGGCCTATGAGCATAAATCGTCTTGAACGGTAAAAGAATGCTTTTGCTAACTTGGTAAAACTATGGGCTGTCCAGGTGAAAGGAGAGACTCTATTCGAGACTCGTAAAACGTGACCTTTACGACGTCCCAGGCAATGGGCAACTTGGGCCAACAGACTTATAATGACAATCAACTTGTATCAAATTAATGGTTACCTTAACCAAGGCATGGGAATTTTTGTTGTCCTAACAAGTTGTTATGTCCATTTTTACATTGTTAATCCAATATGAAAAAGCATCCTCTGAGGGGTAAGCAAATTGTCCGAAGTGTAATCTTGTTTTCCCTGCATGAGTTTTAAATTAAAAATTTTAACCGAAAATTCAATTTCCTAATTAAAATATTTCTGTAAGTAGATGGGTTATAAATGGCCCCTCCATGCTTTAAATTTTAAAATTTAATAAAATTATTAAATTCATAAATTTAAAAAATAAGTGGGTGCTGGAAAACCTGACAGTCAGGTGATGGGTTTATCCCTCAGAGGGATAGCCCGTTTTTTTTTTAAAGTCAATTTGGCGGCCCCTTGAAATTTTAAAGAGGAAGTCCGGGCTTCCACAGCCTATTCGGTGATCGTGAGCTCAGTCTCGGCTCATAAAACGTGGCGAGGCGCATCGGCCACGCTCCGAGTGCACAGCGCGTGTGAACTTCGGTTTCCCTGTCTTGGCCCGGTCGCCAACGAGGCGTGAAAGACACAACAAAAGCCGCCAAAAGATGGCGTGTATCACAATGTGGGAAATGCTCTCTTGGGGTTTTTGTTTGAACTGTAATTGTTTGTTGGAAAGATTTTAACAGCTGGCGTGGTTAATGCGCTCGTCTCATTTGTGGGCATAACAGTGAAAGTCCTAAAAATGCGTTGCATTGCGCCTAACTGGGAATCCATCTACCGGTCCTGGCTACCTGGTGATTTTAGGGTCATTCAATATCCACTTAAATATGCAAATGAGAACAGTCAGTGTAACTACACTGTTAAAACTGAAGGTGACATTGGGCACCCCCAGGGGTGAATGGCAATGTCCCGTCAGCGAGGTGCCTAGTGGAGCTATTCTGGCACCCCTAGGCGATTCAAAAACCCAAGATTCATCGACCAAATGGGACCGCCTTTTCACTCCGGGGTGAAAAATTGCCCCCATTTGTCACCTTCAGTTTTAACAGTGTAGTGGCTGTCTAAATTTCTCTTCACCACCTGAGGTAATTTAGTGCCAATATAATGCCCTCTTGACCAGTTGGCTATCGTTCCTCAAAATAATGATCTTGGTGAAGGCGAGTTGCCGTACTTCCAAGGTTGTCACTCTGTCTAAGTTTGCACAGAGCCATTATCTAATGACTATACGGATTACGTTTTGCTATCAAAAAATTTAATACATATAACACTGTTACTCTTTCAATTGATGGGTTACGTATACTGTCGTACGTATATTTTTGTACTTATTATGATGTATTGTTTTGCTCCCGTATTGTGGCATATAATAACTTGTTTTGTGGACCAGTATATTTTAAAACTAGGCGCACTCGGCAAAAAAGGTTGGCAATCGTCCTAAGTTGTCTAATCGTCAATCGATCTCATTTGGCCTCATATATACCACATCTTCCACTATGCACGGCATCGACAAAAATATACCAACCTCTTTTTAAAACCTTATGGTATTTTGAATACTATACCATTGCAGTACAGTTCCACTCCTGCTTATCCTGTGCAGTCGGTGCCGAATACCTATCGTATATTTCCGAAAGCATCGGCACTTTTTTCCCACGACACTTTTTCTTATACAAAGTCGTTTCTCTCGTAATTAGCCCCATCTAACAATCTCAAATGATCTAAACTAGAAGTGTTACACGCCCCAAATTAAAATCAATATCACCCTCCAGATTACGGAACATCACTAAGTGAAAATTCCACGATCGTGTAAGATAATTTATAAAGATTGTCTGACCATCTGGATCTGTTAGTTCCTCGTTTTCACTGGCTGAAACTGCAAATGCTCTGTAAAACTGAAATTTATGTAATGGTTGTTTTTGCTGGAGCAGGTGAATCGTTAGAACGTCATTTGTTGTAGAGGGTTAGGTTAAATAATAGTATGGCACTTGAGCTACACGAAGGCTGTTGGCGACGGGCGTCGTAATTTAGAAACACAGACAAGTGACGAGCCGACAGTTGAGTGAACTCACTTTTTAAAGAGCGGCATTGTACGCAAAATCGGGACTTTCGAGCATATTTAACGTGCACTTCCTGTACTCGAAGAATTATTCATCGGACTTATCGGCTGCGCAGACCGCTTATAGATCGGCAGTTATTTTGACAATGCCCGGACCCGAACTTGTGACCTTTTCATGCAAAGCAAGCGCTTTACCCACTGGGCTCCCCCGTTTCCCATTTGTTGTAGAAATAACTTGAGCACTCTTAACATTGATGCATGTAATTTAAACAGGGTAAAACTAATAACTTCATTATTTCCGAAAACAAAAAAAATAATAATACCCTATCTGCATGCAGCAATTCAGCTATGGACTCCTTTAAAAAAAAAAACTTTATGGGATAAGGTGACAAGAGGCGCCTCTTTAAGTTACGGTGATAACATCCGGCTACCGGAAACATAAATCGGCTAAACGTTTCCAGAACTCAACAACTTAGGAGTATTTTTAGAGGGTTTTTTGGTCGATTCAATAGACGCGATATTGATGGTGCATAATGAGACAGCATTGCGTAGTTTTGCAATGAAGCACAGGTAAGCACAATGAAGCAAGATGAAGCACAGGTAAAGGCCCTCACCACCTACTTCAATAGCCAGAATCACAAATGCAGATAAGACACTTCAAATACAGCTGTTATTAGTATATTTTACTTGCTGCTATTTTCTTTTTCACGTGACCACAAACTGTATATGTCACTTTTCAATATTTGTATTACTTATTAAGGCATTCGTTACGTAGAAAAATGCCTAAATATAGAGAATACTCATTAGCTTGTAGTAGTATATTTTTTTGAAGAAAACTGTTTAATTACATTAAGTTAAACCTCTTTTAATTACATTTTAATTCTAAGTACCATCATGGAGAAAAAGTGCCTATGACACATTCCTATTTTACATTTCCCATCTTAAGAACGTTTAATAAATTAAGCGACATAAAGCTTCCATTGCTCCTCCATTACTAGTAAAAATTCGTACTTCAGAATCCGACCTTTGAATATTTTTTCATTATGTTTACACGGTCCCTTAAAGCTAAAAACCTTGTCTACTCCCCCTCCCATCTTTCCCCCAGGGCACTACTACTGCACGCACTATCTCATCCCCCCCCACCACACACGCACACATCCATGCATGGTGGAGAGATCGCCAAATAAGCAAAAGCAGAAAAGCTGTACGTGGGGAATTTAGGGTTGTTGGAATGGAGTGGAGTGAAGGTCGCCAAGTTGTGGGGAAGGAAATCGCCAAAGAAGCGGAGAATGATTTTTACAGAAAATGTGAATGGATCTAAAAATGTTAATAATTAAGTGATTAATAAACTTTCGGATTAGGCTCATGGAAGACACTGGTCTTATATAAAATGAGAATGGGTCTAAAATGTAAATAATTAATAAACTTTCAGATTATGTTCATGGAAAAAGCTAGTATAAGAATCCCATTCTACTAGACTAGGTGATTGTGTATTCAATAAACTACTCTATGTATTAATAACTCCATTCGTAGGGTATAAGAGAGAAACACTTATAATTGTTTGTTATTTATAAAAAATACTTTATAGTAATCTATCATGAATACATGATTGATTGATAAAAGATGAACGAAAAAAAAATAGTTGGAAAAGATGAAAGAAACGGTCAGCGCTGGAATAATAGCCAGTCGTATAAGTTTTACACAGTGACAAGTACACTAAGATTACGCTGTTAACACTCCTCTAACATCATTACAACTTTCACCATCCTATCGTCTTTCGTGATTTTTGAACTTGCGTGACTTTTGTACTTGATCAAAGATACATCTTCACTTTCGTAATTATTACACATTTCCGAATCAATGTAAAGTTTTGAATCATTATTTGTTTTGAGAAAATAAATAGCATATATGTTCAAAAACACATTAAAACAATATTCTAGCTCTTATACCCACTTATTCAAAGCTATAAAATTGCAGGTTTCAAAGAAAAGAAACGAGGCAGTTAGCAATAATCACCCTTTCTCATTTTTTTAAAAAAATTCTTTCCATATTTAAAAAAAATCAAAACTACACAATTAATACTCGAATATCAATATCCAAACAATGTAAAAAAACGGTAACAAATTAAATTAAAGCTCCAAAAGCACCAAACATAGTCATAGTCATCAAGTCGAATAATATTTTGTGGATTTATTATCTTTTGAAAATTTATTTCGGGAAGATTTTTTAAAACCTACAACAGAAAAAAATAATTATTTAATCATTAATGTGTATTTTTTAAAAAAAAGTAATTTTTCTTTAAAATAATGTAGCTTCAATAAAAGTAACAGTACTTGGGAACATACTGCTAGCCAAAACTTTTTTAATTATTTTGAAAACCGCAATTGAGCTCCGCATTTTACGCAACAACAAAACTCTTTAGAAGATTGATAAAGATACTTTCCAAATGCACGAATAACTGCCAAATATGGACACCCAGCGAGGATTGTAGCAGAGATGTTCCGTTCATTTCAAAAGATAATAAAGACAGAGGAGAGGAGAGGTGGAAGTTTTTTTTCAAAAGGGAGAAGCATGTGTACAACCCCCCCCCCCCAATGCATTAATATTACACCCCCCCCCCAAACTTGTAATCCTGAGGGTTGCCACAATGCGCGCTCGGGCAGTAGTTTGGATAACTTCGCCAAGGTTTGGCGTCATTGGGTGGTGGATGATAGTTTATTCACCTGTTTATATATACTTTATTTTGGTGCATAGAAAAATCCGCATGCGTGTTCGTGTAATTTAGTGCATATCTTACAGAACAAATTCATAATTCTTGCATAACAATACGTGATAACAGTTAATTCTAATTAGTGTAAATAGCGAATATCATTACCTTAAATAATATCAATTATTATAAATAAAAGTTTATCACATTTTCAACGACAAGAGCTCTAGAAGGAGCAATACCTTCACGTCCTACTTCATACTGATGGATCAGTTAAAATAATAATAAAAACACACTTTTCAATTCAATCCAATCAAGCCCTTCACTTTTAACAATTTAAATGAACACCAACAATTTATTAAAAAACAACCAAACCATAAGTTGCATGTGCAACCATTTTATTTTCTTTAATTAGCCAATGGACAATTGACTTGTTTTAGGTCACGTAATTCCTTTCAGCTTTGAGTCCTGCCCTTCTTTCGATAGGTTCTGTTTCCAAGTGACATTAAGAGCAGATATTTTATATTTAATATTTTTGTTTAGAATTTAGATAAAACTATTCTACCGATTACAGTACAATAAACTAAATAACGTAAAAAAAGAAGAATAAGATAACAAAGACAACGAAACGAACAATAGGGGAAAATACAGGGTGTCCGTAAAAGAATGTCCGAGTTTTAATGGTATATTACAGGAGTTTATTTTATACTAAATATAACAAATCATACATGATATTGAAGGAAAACTAACCTAGTTTTTCCTATAAGTGCTCAATGTGTGCGCCTTTAGTGATACGGCACACATCCAAACGAAAATGCAATTCCTCCCTACTGTCTGCAGCAAGTCCGGAGTAATGGAAGCAACAGCCTGTGCAATTCTACTTTTCAAGATTGGTAAATCGTGGGGTAGGGGTGGAACGTAGACCCGATTTTACGAAGCCCCAAAGGAAGAAATCACAAGGCGTGATGTCAGGTGAACGATACTATTACAATTTGAAACTCGGACATTCTTTTACGGACACCCTGTACAATCAAAAGAAATGGCTATGTATATAAATATGCACTCACCAAAGTAATTTAGCAATTACGATATTTATTTCATTAAATTGAAATAATTTGATAAAATTATCATTAAAACAAATGTAATTCCAGAAGGACCAAAAATGAAAGCAATACCGCTGGACAAAAACAATACCCCTCATGACGCAAAACATGCCCATTAGGCAGCTTATAATAAGTGCAGCTAGAAACACAAAACGCAGCTAAACTTAAACTTAAAGGTATTACTGAAAGATACCCAATTAAAAGTTTGGGTGAAAAATGACTTTTCTCAACTTTCAAGAAACAATAACTAATCCACACTCAACGTTCTTCAACAACTTCATGTTCACTATCTTTGAGGAAAAAAACCCGAACAAAATGGCACCTTGCCTTAGTTTAACTAAGTCGCTTAACAGAAGTGCGGAATTACGATTTACGTTAGTATAAGCCCTCGAGTAGCCATAATTTACATACAACATTAATTTTTAAATAAATATATAAATAAAATGAAAATCCACAAACCTTGAAATAAGAAACGTGTGTGATGCTCTTAATTTCTTTTTTCTTCCATCCGTTCATTATTGAAAAGTTTATTCGAACCGAAGAACTGTTTTCGTTACCACATTCTATTATAATTTGTATAGAAATTCCAGTTTGAAGAAAATAAAGGGATTCCGTTCTTTACAATTGTTATTAGTAAGTTATTTTTTTGGATTAGTTTTATGATAAAATTAATATAAAAGACAAATTGTTACACTTAACCCCAGATGAATTCACCTTTTTCTAATAAGAAATTAGTATCAGCGATATAAATGGAATAAAATGTTAATTTAATGATTATTAAATTACTCAGCTGCCACTTTTAAAAATTGGAACTTCGCTTTTTTAAAAAAAAATCGTTTGCATTTTCTTTGTTTAAAAATATCTTTATTTTTGCGTGTTTTAATATTAAATGAAAAATGATTTAGATAAACTTGAGTTATTTTCTATCAAACAAATTTTTAGAAAGTATTTGATCTTAGTTGTAAAAAAATTTAAAAAAAAAAAGCTAACAAACTTTCGAAGTAGAAAAATTAATAAACTAAGAATAACTATTAAAAAATTTATAGCTTTGAAATTAAACATCGACGAAATATTCTATTTCTTTTTTATTCTTGTTTTATATAGTCTGATCGCGCATTTGCAGATAATTATTTTTTTATTGGATTTATATATCTTAACTGTTATTATTAATTATTTAAAAATGATTTATTATTATTATTCCTTTTTCTGTCTGTTTTCAGACATTTTCGACCTGACCCAGATTGATTACCATGAATTGGCGGTTAGACTACTCGGTGAGAATTTCAAAGCGAGAATTTTAAATGATTCGAGACTTTTGATTGGATTAAATCGGCTTCGATTTTTTCGTTTGGCGGGTAAATTAAAACCGTAGTTTGGCAACCTCAGCAGCCATCTTTCTCGAATCTGTTTATTTAAAAAGGAACGCGAATTAAGAAAACGTAACATCGTGATTGTTTTTATAAATAACAATAAATAATTATTAGATTCTAGAGCTAATGAAGCAAATGAGTAAAACTTGTATGAAGAAGTAATATTCGATATAAGACAGTTCAAAGACATTTTGAAAATGTATTGATGAAAAATTAAAGGTAAGACAGTTTCCAATCTAGCTGTTCGTGATAGTTGCTACGCAGTTTACACGTTATTATTATACTATACAAGATACTTCCAAAGCTGAATTAGATATGTATTGTTTAATTTTCATTTTTATAAGAACTCAATATTGATTGACTTGCTTAATCCTTTGCTTTGTTAGACTAGCTTCTTTTCAAAATGGCGATTTTCTGTTTGTTACAGTTTTGATAACAGTATACACGACTTTGAGTTTAGCAATTAGATAATATTTTTACATTATTGTTAAATGTTGATTTTGACTTACCTATTACAATATTAATCCTAATAAGGAAATCATGAGATTTTGTATTTTAAGGTTTAAAAACATACAAAATTGTTATCTCATTGTTTTTCGTTTCAAAAAATGTGTGAGATTGTTGTTTGTATTTTAAAACTTATTATAAAGCGTTTTAAATGAGTATGTATGAAAATGCTGCACTTAAGAGAAATTTACCGGCATAACTATTTATATTAATAACCATATTACTGCTGCAACAGTCATCGAAAACTGTATGATTTTTATGAGATGTATTTAAATATTGTACTATTAATTTTTGAAAACTCGAATCTTAAAAGCTCAAAGGACTCGTTGGAACTATGGCTTCTTTTGATTTCAACTGTCCAACCCAATTTATTTGTTGTCAATTGTCAGATTGTCAATTGTTATTTTCGAGTTCTGAAGTTGTTTAAAAAAACTAGTGATATATTTGAAAATGAAATAAATTTGAATGAAATTGGTTATTTTTTTTGTACTAATAAACACTAAGTTGTAATTTTAGGTGGACATAATATTTAAAAAAATTCTTAAGTGTGAAATCTTTGTTTTTATTGCGATTTGAAAATGACCATATGAATTATTGACGATATGACGTATCTGTTGATACTTTACAGAACTTAGTTTGCCTTAAACCAATTTATTTATTCGTTGTAAAATCGTTCGATTAAGTTACTTTACGAAGCATAGTCATGTTACGTTAAAACCATTAAAAGGTTAAAAAGTAAAGATTGGGCAAAATTAATTTTTTTAGGTTACAATACAATACCTGACCTCACGAGTTCGATAACAATAAATTTACAAAGAAATTAACAAATTTTATATAATACTATTGATAATTTTAAAGAGCTATTTTTACTTTCAAAAACATATGAACTTTTAGGTAATGAATGTATTGCAATAATGAGGTCGAAAATCCGAAATAGAGATTTTATATTTTCTACACGTTTTAGAGGGTGCCGATTCAGAAAAAGGGGGTTTTGAACATTGTTCATCTCTCTGATGGGTATTACTGAAACACAATTTTTGTTGATATTTGATGCAGGAGTTTGCAATAATTGTTAGACGTCATAAAGTTTTCGAAAAAATCCCGCATGTGTAATGGCAGCTGTTATAGAACTCTATGAAACTTTCTAGAAAGGTATGAGTGGTAATTGAAAAGTCGCTGGAAAACGTGGAACTAACCTACGTACTGATTAAGAGTTAATACTCGGGTAAATTTGTCCGGTCTGGTTAGGACCTTGTTACTTGACAACGGTTCAAAAACTTGCCAATAGGCCTTGTGCAGCTGTAGTGGGACTTGAGTGAGAATCAAACAAAACCGACATTTGAGGCATAGTGAAACTTAACTGTAAATGAGTACGGATTTGAGCGATAAGAAACCAAGTCCGTTTGGGTACCCGCTCAGGTGTCGACCTCGTTATTTTTCAGGGTTCTAAATTACTAGGCGTAATTGGCTGTGTTAAAGCTCCATGGAGGCTAGAAATAGACAGCCTGAAACGTACTACCTAACCAAGTCCATTTTCAAGGAAACCAATTTTCTTCTCAAATACACCGGAACTAAATTTGGTCGTATAAACGGGTTATGATTGTAATCTTTACGAAATCATCAGTATTGTTTGTAAGTCTGTTATAGACATTTTGCGATAAATAATATGATTAGGTGGTTGTCGAACTGTACCTGTGTGACTTCTAGTTGCAACTGCGGAACAACCATATTCTTATAGTACGGTAGAACTTCAATTATACCGGGTGGTTATAAAATAACGCTCGCTATTCGGAGAGGTCTGTAGCTTGAATAAATAATCCGAATGCAACAAACACCGAGACACTTACTAATCAAGGAGGGGGAAAAAGAATCGAATCATAAAAAAAAGAAACTCGTCTCTTGACCAGGGTTCTAAATTACGAAGCGTAATTGTCTGTGTTGGCCGTTATCGGCCATAATTGGCTACTCCTCGTAATTTAGAACCCTGGTCAAGAGACGAGTTTCTTTTTTATGATTCCATTCTTTTTTCCCCTTGATTAGTAAGTGTCTCATTGCTTGTTGCATTCGGATTATTCATTCAAGCTACAGACCACTCCGAATAGCGAGCGTTATTTTATAACCACCCTGTATATCGGAAGCGTGACAGATTATCCGAATTTCAAAAAAAATTCCACCCGCCAATTTTTTTTTACTTTTCGTCTTTGTTAAATGCCGTGTCTAGTAATTTTTTTTACCAATAAAAAAAAGCCAAAATAACTGCCGACCTATAAACGGCCCGTGCAGCCCAAAAATGTCCGACGAATAATACCCCGTGTAGAGGGAGTGCACGTTAAATATATATGCTCCACAGTCCCAACGCTGCGTACGATGTCGCCCTTAACGGTTGCGTTGGGTGCTTACTCAGGTGTCAGCTCGTCACTTGTCTGTGGTTCTAAATTATGACGCCCGTCGCCAATGCCCTCGTGTAGCTCTAGTGCGACGATAATTCAAACCAACCAACAAAAAAATTACTAGGCATGACATACAACAAAGGCGAACAGTAACAGGTAAGCAGGGTACAAGACTACATGTGGTATACAAAATTTTGTACTTACTGTAACTGCTTTTATTTTACGTACTCATCTTTTATGAAAATTTTCTTTTGAATATAATGCAGTAAACTTTCATATCTATCATTTACCATAATGGATTTTTTTTCCAACGGGTCCGCTTTATTGGCGGCTACGGCTAAGCCTTTGCAGACTCTGCATATTCTCCAGAACTGAGAGCCATTATTTTTGTGGCACCATCTAGGAGACTCTCGCTACCAATTTTGACACTAAGATTACAATGAATCTGAGCTCTTTGGTATATGTTAAAGCATGCCGAGATTTAATTTTGCCGAGAGAACCCAAGCCAAATGGATACTCAATGGCTCTATTACATCCATCATAATCCTACATGCGTGCTCTCGATTTTTTTCATCCAGAATATCTGACGACTCAGCCGGAGCTCGAACCCGCAAACTTGGACTTATGAGGCGGGCGCGTAATACCTCTCAGCCACTGAGCCTCAGTGAGAGATTTGATCCCACCAAAATTCACAGCCCCCGTTCGAAATTATTGATCTAGGAGATTTTAGGTAACGTTCTTTTTGAATTCTGTTTATAGAATCGATATAAACGATCCTGTTTTTTTTCTTCTTATCGCTACGATCAATAATTTGCAGTTTTATCCTTCGTGAAAAAAGTGGCTTAATTGCAAATGGACTGCAGAAAAAACGAGTTTTTGAATAGCTTGAACATTTTCAAACGTAAATTTTTAGCCTTTTGAAGATCTCTAACACAACTCAGTGGGCCTCGTGATTTAGAACCGCGGTCAAGTGACGAGGTCAATCCGTCAATCGATGAGAATCCGTCGTTTACCCAAAGACGAGTTTTTCAGAATTTAGAGAGCTTGTAAAATCATTACTTTTTATTGTAAAGAGATATTTTATTCTACAAAGAAATGATTGTCTTAGTTTTTATCTAATTATTTCTATTTGGTACATATAAAGTTTGTATAATATATAGTCAGTACTAATTTACTTAGTCCAACTAAACTAATCTGAGCACGGCCAACTTCAATAACAAGGCCAGAGAAGCTCTCCCAAACATGAGCGTAGACGGAAATTTTGACGTCACTGTTCCCAGTGCCGAAGATCGAGAAACTAGTTCGGACGCATTCGGAACCCTAAATTTGTGGTCAGCCGTGAACGAGTGGTTCCGAACAGGTTTCGAGACAGGTTGTCTTCATCATCGGAACAACGTCACTCGGAACTATGACGTCAAAATTTCCGTCCCCGAGCTTGTTTGGGAAAGCTTCTTCGGCCTTAGTAGTTGAGTAGGCCGTGATCTGAGACAGTGGTCAAGACTTTAGATTTCCTTACTATTTTTTTATAGTTCGATAAAAAGTAAAAGAAATAAATTTTGGTATTGTTATGATGTCCGTCTGTCCGTACATCCTTTCCAAAATCGGTTCCATAATTCGGATTTTAAAAATTCTTTTTCGTAAGACGTCAGAGACCTATCTTTCATACTTTTTATCCTTTTACTATAGTATGTCCAGATGGACATCAGTCTCCCGTTTGTCGACGGACTAATCAGTTTAATTAGCATTGAAATTTAATTTTTAGTAATTTAAATTGCTGGTTGCCACATCAACAATAGCATGAGAAACTTTATTCTAAATTAGTATTTCAATGAAAACTTATTTTTGTCATATAAATCAGTTTGAAATGTAAAATGTAGCACCAGGTGATTCTTAGATTGTTCATTATTTGTTTACTAAGAAAGTGGCAAGGCATTTAATTTTTTTAAAGCCTACCTTTCTTTTTTAATATTCAAAAGAAAGAAAGTAGGTATTGACATGCTGACGATGTCCATCTATCCGTCTGGCTGTCCGTATTCCCCCCTCTAAAATCGGTTCTATCCGTCGGATCTTAAAAATTCTTTCTGGTTAGAAAGGTATAACCTCATCAGAGAACACAAATCCTATACACGTTTTGCTAATCCAGTTATAATAGCAATTTTTTTAACAGCAATTGATGTAGGCAGAATTTTCAAAGATTTTCGCATTGCTTTTTTAATGATTGAGTTCTTAAATAGGCTTGTTTTTCTTAGTTTTTACATAATTCTTATCATTATTTAATCCAATATCTTTCTCTTTTACTGGATCGTCTTTTTTACGTTTAAATTTTCACAACTGTTTCGCGACTTTATATTATACTGCTTCTTTTCAATAACAGTCATTAACAAGCTGTCCAATTCTTAAATAATTAGCAATAAATATAAATTATGTTGCTCTCTGTAGCAATAGTAAAATAATTCTTATAAATTCAGCTACTCAAAAAAGAATGCTGTACGACGAAGAACAGTTAAGAGACATTTCGTTATACGTGTGTTACCTTAATTAAATTTATATTGTCAAAGGATAATTATTGAAACAAAACTCTTTTGGGGTTATCTTTTTAACTTCTGACCTAGTTAATTTATAAAATGTAGTTTTGTAATTTATATTCTCTTTAATTAACTAATTAAATAAAAAAATTTAGAAGTTTCGTTACGTGTGTTACCCTCAAATTAGATACATTTTTAAAAAAAGCATTTTACCGAGCAAAATTATTTTTTGAAAAGGAATTCAATGGGTAATTATCTAAGGGAAACATTCCTAAACAGCGATTCCTTGTATTAAAAAATTATTTTTAATGTTCTTTGAGGCGTTTAGATACGCCATAAAAATACCATAACCAAAACATAAAAATAATACAATATGTTCCGAATATTGTTAAAATTTCAATAAAGTGCTTTATAATTATGAAAACTATCATGATTAATAAAAAGTATGATGTTTGGGAATTCAGAATATATGACATTTTTGACTTTTCAACAAATTTGAATTTTGCGACATTAAGGACCACTTTTGGTGGAATTGCCCTAATCTTTTCCCAGACGGACATCTGTGGCGTCGTCGAATTACCCATTGAAATGTAGTTTTAAGCCATTTTAATCGCTCTGGCCACAGCAATAATAGCATGGGAAAGATTACTTATTTAACAAGTAGGTTTGTAACAGTAAGTGTCATCTAGAACAGCTTCTAGACAAGTTTTATACATTAGAAAAATCGGGGAACACAGCGTCCAGTTCTATCCGTCGGATGTTACTAATGGACAAGTTGCATGAAACGCAAAATTCATAATATATGTGTTTTTCTGGTACATTAGAAGCTGCACATTCCGAATGTAAGGTTAAATATTCACAAATATGTTTAATTTCAACAAAAAATGCATTTGAAATTTGCGGAAAATGTACGTCACTGAAAACAGCTCTGACGTCAACTGTTATGTTTTTGGCGATGTTTCGATCTATGCTGTAATACACTTTATAAAATAGTAAACCTTACAATTTCTGCGAAACCTCATTAAAAGAAGAAGACAATATTATTTTTAACCAGTTCATATCAAGGAAGTTAAACAGCTTGTGCCAAGTTTGGTTGTTAGTTAAAATACAAACACTAGAGCGCGTATGAGCTATTACAGAACTATTGACTGTTGGATCTGATTGGAATAGTCGAGTGAAATCGTTCAACGTTTGAAGAAATTAACTGGAATGAACATGACATGTTTCTGTAAAATAGCATAACTTTTTTAAGAGTTTGATAAGGATGAAAGCACGTTTCACAGTTCCAGAAGCGATACAGTGAAACGTGATACGAAATAACACGCCAAGAACAAAAAAAGCCAACCGTGACGTCATCTGTTATGCTAAGAGAGGTTTAACAGGAGTGACGTATCATTAACTTTAAAAATGAATTTAAAAATAAATACATCTTTAAAACCAGAAATACTTGAGTTTTAGAGGTTTTTTAATATGCTTAATCGAATAAATAAGTTTGTGAAAAACGCTGTAATTGTCCATTCCTTTTAGTTAGAAAGGTATGACCTCTGAGACCCAACTTTTATAACTTTTGTCTCTGTCTGTACGTCCGGAAGGACATCTGTCTACTGTCTATCGGCGAATTACCCATTGAATTAGCTTTGAAATGTAATTTTAAGTCATTTTAATCACTCTTGCCACGCCAACAATGGCAAGAGGAACTTTATTTAGATAAAAATATTTGAAGAAAAATTTATTTTTTTGTCATAAATCAATTTGGAATTACGTCATAAAATGTAGCACAATGTAATTCTTTTATTGCTCACATTTTTTGTTTACTAAGAAAGCGACATTGCATTGTAGTTTTGCAGAAAAATCTGATTAGTTTTAATTTACATATAATTTTTTTATTGCAGTTCGGAGTAGTTTTGTTATTAATAAATATTAGGAAATTATCAGGTTTTTACAGATTTTTTTTATGTTAATACATATATTCAAGAATAAAAAAAATCGCGTCATTCAAAGCGTTTTCGACATTTTCCAAAAGTGCACGTGGAACGGCTGCTAAGATTTTACTAGAGCAATTCAATTTTTAAAGCATTTTACATAATTATTCTTCGAACTGCAAATAAATTAAGCTGCCGATTAATATTGATTCAAACTGCGAAAGAAAATTAGTGAAAAAAGTTGATTTTGGCTTTTTAAGGTTCAAATTACAGCTGATTAAGGACAAATCATAGCTGACAAATTACACGATTTTTTTTCGTAATGTGTATAAAGCTTGTATATAAGAGGTTCTAGGTGACAGTTACTGTTTTAGTGTAGTGTTCTAAGTAGTCATCTAAATACAAACCAAGCCCCGATTTCGGCATACCGATTTCATCATGGAAAGTGAACAGTTGAGTTGGCATACTCCCAAATGTAAGCAGTGAAAGTTATTCTAAGTTACAGTGAATTTCCTTCACTGTTCGCCTGTTCTCATTTTATACTTCTTTGATGTTTGATATTGATTCACATCACAGAAAATGTGTTTGTATATGTCCAAGTTTGTTTGATTTTCGTTTTGTTGAGCCAAAAACTCAATTTTTGATCATTATTTTAAAACTAAAAATGTTTCTAAAAAAATTTTTGCTCTTTCAAACTTTTTATTGTTGTTGAAAAATTGAGTAACTAAAGGTAGTTTCACAAGACTATCTTAGAATGTTCATTTTCACATTATCTGTAAATGTATAATGCACGAAATTGGAGACATACTCTAGTAATACAATTACAACATAAAATATTTCTATGGTTATTGTTATGTCTCTCTAATTGTGCTTATTAATTACACAAGCAGTTGGAAAGAGCAGTTAGATTTACAGAGAAAAAACGCGTGTGTGAGCGAAACTATGTCATTTGTTAATATTTTCGGGTTCAAAAGTTTCACTCAGTCCTTAAAAGCTGTTACCGAATTAAATAGTAATGTATTAAAATGTTTAAACATAAAAATAACGAAGTTATAAGATACATAGTTGTTAAATTTTTTTTATATAACTTAAAATTTATATTGCAGTACATCGTAGAATGACAACTCTATCAATACCATTATTGATTGTCGCTTAAAAGAAAAGTAAACCAATTTTAAGAAGGGAAAATAACTTATTTTTGGAAGCAATATTTAATAACAAATATCTTTATAAAAAGCAAACTATTTTATTATAAAAGAAAAAAATAATATATTCGTAATTAGGAATTTGAAAATGTTTACATTTCGACATTAGCGATTTTGAATGTTGTATGTTTCCTGCATTTTATCTTTATCTTTTTAATGTTTAAAATTGTTTAATTTTTTAATAAAAAATCATCTCAAAAATGGGTAATCACAAAAACAATACTTCTTCAAAAATAGTTAAGCAGAATACACTTTTACATACATTTTTGAAAGTTCAAAGTTCCATAAAGAAATCCTTGCATCTTACACCAAAGTTATCCGCATTCATCGGCAAAAGTTTCACACTGACAAATAATTAAATATAGCATAAAATATTAAACTTAGATTAAAACTAATGGTGTAATATTCATCCTCATAAATAAAAGAATAGTATAGAGTTTTATTTAGATATTTTCTATATTTTTGCAGGTGTTCCAGACAAAAGTTGAAAGAAATAGATTTTTTATCATTAAATGCTCGTAAGAATACAAACGTTATTTGTGGTATTGCCAAAATTAGATTTTTTTTACATGAAATGAAAGGTAATGTTTCCACCTTTCCAAAAATGTAAAACAATTTAAGATAGGATCATTTTATGAAAAGAAATTAAGAAACCAATCTTTTCCCGGCGCTTTGACCAAAGATACTAGCTTCGGTAGCATTTATGATAGACTCTTCACTCAATTTTTTTTTTCCTAGTACTACTAAAAAGTATTAGAATTTGAAAGTTATGGAGTTATTCTTTTCTTCGAACTTCTAATGTTTATGATTTATGTAATTCAAATCATCTGCAAATAAGTTAATGCCTACACATGTGCTGTAATTTTCAAACACACGTGCCTCAGTGATGATCCAGTTTGAATTCCCCGATTGGTAGAAAAGTTGAACTCTGACCAAGAAAAGATCACGCCGTCTGAGTATATGCGCCAGCTAAGAAACTACAGAAAGTTTTGCATAATTCTGTTTACAGCAACAGCTGCAATCAAATTCAGCAGAATGCACTGTGAATATGCGGCAAATTTGCTGTAACTTTTCAGAATTTTTCTTACAGTGTATCTCGTTTTTTTTAAATTTGTATATTTTTTCCTAAATTTGGATGCATTTTATTAGTTTTCATTATATTCAACTTCTTTAAAAAAAACAAATTAAAAGAAAAAATCGTGTTTTTAGAACTACTTTTTTAAAAAAATGGGTTCGTTTCCACATCTAAAAAATATAATTAATTTTGAATAATTTTTTTTATAAATAATTTTTTCCGGCCGTCAAATGCCGTTTCCTCTCTTTTAAGTCAGGGGCTGGTGAGCCCTGTTGGTAAGGCGCTTGCCTTGCATGCGAAAAAGGTCCCACGTTCGGTCCCGGGCATTGCCAAAATAACTACCAGTCCATAAACGGTCTGTGCAGAAAAAAGTCCGACAAATAATTCCCCGTATAGAGGGAGTGCACGTTAAGGGGACACAGTACCTCAAAAATGGCAAAAATTGTGATTTTTTTTATTTGCTAACATTAAAGTTTTAAATCTTCTAAATAAGTTTACCAAGTTTTAAAAGTCTAGCTATATTTTTAAAAAAGTTATTCCACTTTTTATGAGGAAAAGTAGGATAAAAATGCAAACGAATGAAAACTTTAAATGTGTTTTTCTCGGTGTTCATTTTTCCTTGATAAGTTTTTCAAAACGCTAAGGCTCTTTTATTTATTGATAAAAGTATAAGGAATTTTGTATGCAGTCTGTTAAATATGTTAACATTAAGAATTGGTATTAAAATTGTTTTCAAAAGTAATACTTTTTTTTAGAAAAAAATACTAAAGTCGAAATTTTTCAAATATGATAAAATAATTTGGGATTTTCTAAATATTTTTTATAAAACAACTACTGAAGATAAATCAAATTTGGATACCGATTTTTATGTAAAACAGTTTAAAGTATATGAGAAAAAAAATTGTGTGTGTGTGTTAAAATATTTGTATTTAAAAAAGCCTTAGCATATTAAAAAAGTTAAAAAAATTTTTTTAAATAACTTAAAAAAATAAATTATTTTTAAATTTTTCTTGTCATATATTGTTTTTAAATACAGGTTGAAGTAATAAAACATCAATTTTATAGTGAATATGTCAAAATTGAAGCTTTTTTTTTAAAGTTGTACCGTGTCCCCTTAACATGCTCCAGAGTACCAACGCCGCGTACGATGTTTAGACTAAAAGTTGCGTTGGTGCCTACTCAGGTGTCGTCTAGTCACTTGAATCTGTTGTTCTAAATTACTATACCCATCGCCACAAACCCTCGTGTAGCTCTAGTGCGACAATTCAACCTAACCTATCTAGTCTAAATCCCTTTTTGTAAAGTTGATTGTTTTATTCTTCGTGAAGTTTAAAAGGTGTATAATACGAATCTGAACGGTACTTTTTGAGTACCCTTGACCATAGTTAGTTACCAACAAAACTTTTTTTTTTCAGAAGATGAATGACCCAGAAACCAATAGCTTCACCTTCTCTAACGCTGCGAAAATTGAGGAGGAGGTTTCCAATAAGAAAATCACTTACGCCAAGCTGAAAAAGGGAAAATACAAATGCAATGAATGTTCCACTAAGTTCTGCAACCAGTTCCTACTCAACCTGCACCGCGTCTCCAGGTGTCCTAAGCTTCCTTACCCCTGCAACATCTGCGAACTGAGATTCTCCAATGAATACAACCATAAAACCCACCAGGCCATTCATTCGGCATCGGAGATGAAGCAAATTGCCATTGCCAAGATGGACGCCAAGTTAGTAGGATCAGACACGAACATTGGGCGATCAGTTCTGGGGCAAAGTCCTAAGAAGAAAGCTTCGACGATAGATTCGGATTCGAGTACTACCAGCAATCGAAGAAAGTCCGCGAGGTTTTTGAAGGAGGAAGCTTTAAATTTCATAGAAAAACAGAAGATTTCTGTTGTCAAGGACGTAGAGCTTGATGAGGATGGATCGTATACAAATCATATCAAAAATAAGCCTTTGAAGAAAAACACACTGTCTAGCTCAGAAGCCAAAGATGCCGAGGCGTTTTCCTGTCGGACTTGCAAAATTGATTTTCCTGACAAAACTAAACTGCAGCGTCATATGATTGTCCACGGAAAGAAGAGGTCCTACCAATGCGACAAGTGTCACATGGGCTTTCACTGGAAGTCCAACTACAATAGACACATGAAGACTCACAGTGCCCCAGTGAGTATGACGTACGTCTGCGTAACATGTGGGAGTGTGTTCAGCCGGAGGTTCTGTCTCTTCCGCCATCGGCAAATGCGACATCCAGAGGAAGAAGCCTACCTCGAGGATGAGCAGTTGACCGATATCTTATCTCTTCCGGTGAAAGATGAGAAAACACAAGCTGTTGATGGTGCTGAACAAAAAAGCGAGAAAGAAGTCGCTGAAGATATACAAGATAAAGTCAAGCAACAACGTGATGAAGATAAACAAGAGAAGATGAAAGTAGAAGTGGACGATGAAGATACAGAAGTGGATTCTGACGGTAGGAACGTAATGTCTAATGAGGATGACACGACGTATTACGCCAGTGAGCAAGAAGCGAGAATCCCTTGGAAAAGAAGAAGAAACGCGGATGAGCGTAGGAGGCACCACTGCGACGTATGCCACATTCAGTTTAAGTGGAAGTGTGACCTCAACCGACATCGCATCACTCACAGTGAGATCAAGGCCTATCCGTGTGACCTGTGTGAGCTCGGATTCAACTGGAAGTCGAACCTGACCAGACACAAAAGAACTGTCCACCGCATAGGTGTAGTAAAACCTACAAATATTTGTGACATGTGTGGGCAGAGATTCATTAAGAAGTTTCACTTAGATAGACATGTTACTAAGTATTGTTCACAAAGACCGGCTGTGTTGGAACAAATCCAAGCCGAAGGCATCGTTGAGACAGAAAAATCGGAAGTGAAAAAGGATTCCGTTGACAAAGTATTAGAGAAAGCAGAAGTGAAGGAGAAATCATTTGTGAAAAAGCCCGAAGAAGCACAAATGGTAGAACAAACCAATGACGAAAAAATACTTCCAGACATCAACCGAAAACCAGAGAAAGCAAAAGTAGAAGAAGAAACAAAAAAGGAAAATTATTCAGATTTCGAACCAAAGTCAGAAGAAGATCATATGGCAGAAGAATCCCAGGAGGAAATACTTCCAGACATCAACCAAAACGTAAATATTGTCTACTTGCATGTGTGTCAAAAGAATGGTCATGTCTACGACACAGAAAGTGCATGCGAAAACGTTACAACCTTGTCTGTGAGTCACGATGACAACGAAACAGCTTCATTCAATACTGCAGCAGAAAATGGAAACGGTTCGAATTCGAAAAATGTTAAAGAAACTAACCTCCCTTACAAAATATATTCAAAAGACGCAATCGAAGCGGAGTTGAACCCGTTCGTCTGTTCCAGGTGTGGCAGAAGTTTCGCACGCAAAACGTGTCACGTTCAACACGAGCGCAGCCACATCATAAAACCAACCAAGTGTGGATGGTGTGGAAAAGATTTCCGTCGACTGTCCATGCTCCAGAAACACGAGCGGATGCACCACAAAGGGGAAAAGCCTTTCCCATGCGACATCTGCAGCTCGCACTTTGAGCTCAAATCCCAGCTTATGCAACACATGAAGTCGCATTTTAAGAAGAAGTCGCAATTGGTGCAACATATGAAGTCGCAGCATCCCTCGTTTAAAGCTTTCGAATGCAAGGCTTGCAAGTGCAGATTCGCTAACCAGAGCCTACTGGATCGCCATCAGTTGGTCCACGTGGGTGAACGTCCTTACAAGTGTGGCACCTGCGACTTCACCTTCGATCAGAGCTGTAGCCTTGTGTTGCACCAGAGGATGCACGTCATAGAATACAAATGTAGCAAGTGCGACCTGAAATTCACTCAGCAAGTTGCTTACGTTCGACACCTGGAGCGAGTGCACTTCAACGACAGTGTTCACAACAACGTCCCCAACAGGAGAGTTTCCACAAGGAGAAACCGCACATCGAGCAGAACCTATGATCCTCATGCTTATAACACACGGTATAAAGCATGTAAAGCCGACGTTATCATTGAAGAGATAGACAGCCTCCAAGCGAATAATCCAGTTGCCAAAACAGTTGACATGGAGGATGGTACAGCAGCTTTAGAAACAAAACCTAATTTCTATAACTCAGCACTGAACCAAGAACTTTTTAATTCAAATGAGCACGAATCAACTAGTTACCCAAGAATCGAGAATTCAAATATGGAAAATCGCGAAAAAGGCAATGAATGTGGTACTGA
Source organism: Oedothorax gibbosus (assembly GCA_019343175.1). Taxonomy (NCBI): domain Eukaryota; kingdom Metazoa; phylum Arthropoda; class Arachnida; order Araneae; family Linyphiidae; genus Oedothorax; species Oedothorax gibbosus. Next base: position 21,906,128 of record CM033275.1, read on the forward strand.
TAAAACATATGATCCACAAAATATGTCTGAAAACAGTTCACAAGAACTTTTTTCTAAACGCCAGGTAAGGAAAGATATTAGCGTTTATGAGAGTGACTCTCTAAACGAATTTATAAAATCATACAAGAGAAAACTGTGTGACATCGGTGAAAATAGCAACAGCTCTGATAATACGAAGTTTGAAGTTGCAAATGAGGATACGAATCTCGAAATAGTACAAAATAAGAAAATTAAGAATAGGAATAACAAGATTAGAAGTCGACGATCTTCTGAAGAAATTGCAATTTCTGAAGGACTTGCAAATTTCCACATAGGAACTTACGAAAACAATGACTTTGGAAGACATAACATGATAAAAGATAATCAGGAAAACAACAGCTCAGCAACCGAAGAGAAAAATATTCTTGAGGAAAATCCCACTACCAATATAAGTTACACTAAGCAAGGGAATTTTATCATAGAGGATATTAGAACGGTTAAAAGGGCTTTGCCCAGCATTGATCTTAAATGTAGTGAAGATATGGAATCAAGTAATGAAATTGACAGCAGTAACGAAAAGTTCTATCGTAATAAAGGTTGTGATACTAATGACAATGGAACAGAATTAGAAATGGGATTAAATGAATATTCTACAATAACTCAGGAACCGTTGAATCATAATGAAACAGGTGGCCATGTTGTAAGCACAATTGAAAACACCGATTATATACATAATTTTGAAGAAAATTGCTCTAAATTGGACACAAAGAACAACACCAATGAAGTGTCTGAAGAAAAAGCAGAAGCAAAGCAGTTAAACAATGTGGAAGTAGATCATAAATGTAATAAAATCGCAGAAAGTCGAATAAATATTTCAAATTTGGAGCTGGATGAAAATGATAGCTTAGAAAGTAGAGGCTGTCTTGAAGTGGACAATTCCACTAAATCGGAAAAGGACATGGCATTGATTCAAGAAAAATTCCAATTGGTATCAAATGTAATTCCCGTTGCTGAAGTTCTATTAGAGACAAAAGAACCTGAAAATAACACGGACAATGACAAGGATACAAGTACTTCAGATTCAGTACATCATTCCAATGTAGAAATTCTTCCCATACAAGTTACAGTTATTGAGTGCGACAACTCTGTTCAACAAGAGCGCTCTACGAATAATGAAGAAACAATCCGATTTAGACCTCATATTGAGATAATCAAAGTTCAAAAAATTAACTTAGAAAAAGAAAAGAATACTAAATTGGAAGAAAGTCCGCAAGAGGATTCAACTATTATTGAAAAGCTTCAATCTCTTACTGAAAAAATAAAAGATAACCCAAATGAAAATTACAAAAATATATGTGCTAATATTGTTAACCTGACACAGAAACATGAAATGCAGAGCAACCGCTCTGATGAACTTGCACATGAAACTGGTGATTTAACGGATGGAATTCGTATTGATAAAGATAATAATTATATTTGTGAAATGCACACTGACAAAAATGATTGTATCAGAGGTATTTGTACGGATAATGATGATTGTCTCAGCGATATCAATGTCGACAATGATTGCATTAACGATAATGAAAAAGATTCCATGATTGGTATTATTCATCGCAACAATGACTCTATGGGAAAAACAAGTGCTCATAATTCCAATAATATCTTTGCTTGTGTAAGAGCTGAAACTTCTTATACTCTTCAGAAAGTAATGAATGACAACAGCTTAGGAACTCAAAAAAGTGCATTGAGTCTAAATAATAAAACTTTCAAAAAGACTGAAAGTATTGCTCATGAAGAAATAACTAATGCAAGTTATACAAATATTGCTTCCGGACAATATAGCCCTGATAAACTTACAGTTAATGCATTAACGATGAAAAATCCTCTTTTGGACGAAACACCCCAAAGAAATAACATTAATAGTATCCACTGCAATCCACCATTTAGCAGTTCGATTGATGAGAATTCACGTTTCAATCTTCATTCCATGAAACAGGAAAAAGCTTTAAATTTAACCTGTAACAATCTGCACATTATTCAACCACCTGTTTGGAAAGAGGTATTTGATTCTGCTCCCAATAACAACCTTCCATCATGTCAATATGAATTTCATGCAAATCGCAAGCTTAATAGCCAAGGAAATCATAATTTTCTTACTGGATTCCGTGTTGATCAAAACCAAGAGGTTAAGACAGTTTCACCAAATGCAGAAAGACACAGCAAACAGTTCTTACAGTTTCACAATGTGAACCAATTTCAGCCGGAAACCACGTGGGCAGAAACCCAAACAAAAGAATATCCGTTGAATCACGACTTTGTTAGTCACAATGAAAACTATCCAGTGTACAGCATACCAACTGGACAAGCAACATACTGTCCATGGAATCAACAGGACGGAATAGTAATTGAACGCAATATTCATGCGTCGAACGAAATTTCTAAAAGCTTCCAAGAACCTCCCTATGAAAATGACATTGATGAGGAGTCCATTAGATATGCTGTACAAACAGTGCAAGCGATCATACAAGCTGAGAAGCCGATACACCGAGAATCAACTTGCAGGCGGACACCTATTCAAGGGCTGGTTCGCTATGGAACACCCAGCTTTCCAGTTCAGAATGATTGCGGTGTTCAAGAAACTTTTCAGGCTCCTACTCATGAAGTTATTCACTATCAGAATTTTCAAGTTCCTTCGCAATACGACTATCGGGCACAAGAACCTGATGATAGAAGTTCAGTGTTTGCTCAAGACATGGTGCGCTACCAAACACCGAACTATCAAGCTCCGGTTCAAAATGACGGATACGTCCCTCAAGGACTGTTCAGAGAAGGCGGGTATGTGAACAGTTATCAGAGTTTCCAACCTCCGTATGTTACGGGAAGTTCTCAATATGGCCTAAACAATACCGAAAATTCACTTCGGTACGGTTATGTAGACAGGAATGCTGATGTACATAAAACTCCATTTAACGTTCGCCCAGAAAGCGTAGTCGCCAACGAAGCAAGACTTTTTCAACTTCCTGTTCAGTACAGGAACAGCCCTTTAGTAACGTATCCATCCAGGGGGAATTCGATATTGTATAGAGAACATTTCGAGGAAGGTCCCAAACAATATTTGGACTTGGTTCCTGTTCCGTTCAGTTCGGCATCGGAGCAATATCCTAAAGAAAGAGCAAGTGTAAACTGCCTTCAACTAGCTCCATACGAAAGAGTTGAAGTCACAGAAAGAGTTTACACTAATTTGGAGTTGGCTTCAGTTGGAAAACCATCTGCAGAAGGAGTTGTAACTCCCTATAAAGAAGTATTCAATGAATCCGGAATCGTCCATAGGGGCCAAAGAAGCATCGTGCAGAATATGCCCATATATAAAGATATGCGGCCATATTCTGCTACGCCAAATAGTGTTTACAGTCATCCAATTCGTATTCGGTCTATTCACACACCAAGTCCGACCATGTTTCACTATGAAAAGTCCTACACTTATCCCTCAGGTCAATCAAACTTCCAGGATCCAGTGCACCATGTTGTACAGTTCGAAGAGCATCGAAATCAGTTTCAAAATATTCAACAAGATATTCCTAAAATTGGTCCCAATTCGATTTTGGTCGGTTCGTCCGTTCGAGGTCGTAAAAGAGCCCGAAGGGGTCGTGCCCAGTCCGAAGTGGCCACCCCGAAGAAACCTCGACGCAAGAAAAACGAATGTTTGAATGCAGCAGAACAAACGAAGAGCTTCGAACAAGATCATTCGAGTTTAACAATAATCAATCAATCCGGACAGAATCTGAATGAAAAAATCGAAACAGATAAGAATGAGGAAATAAGAGTCTATTCATGTGGCAATCGTTCAAAGGATTCGACGCACGATTCCGAGATTAGAATTTCCGAGAAATCATTCGGTTGCGACGAATGCAGTCAAGTTTTTCTTTTGAAAAATGATCTTTTTCAACATCGATTAAATAAACACGAAAATAATCAATCAAGTTCTAATTAACTATATAAAAAAATCGTCAAATAAGTGAACAGCAAGCAAACTAGTTAGATATATTTTTTTTATAACTTATTGGTATATAAGAAACTGAAGCAATTTCCCTTCAGAAAAATTTCATTGATTCGGTAAAATTGTTTTAGCATAAGATGTCATTTCAGAAAAGGCAAAAAATGTGATTTTTCCCCTTCCAAATATTGGAGTAATTGAAACTTATGTTTTATAAAAAGAAAGTACGTATGTGCATACAAAAATACTGAATATCAAACTTGTATTCTTAATAATCTACTGGGATAATATTGGTTTTATATAACATTAAACATTGTTAGATAACATGATAGAAAATCATATTTACAGTCTAAGTCTTCTGGTTATTAAACTGTTATTTTCCATCCAAAATATAATATTTTTTTTTCACTTATGATTTCTTAAAAGTAGAAGTGAAAACCTTTTTTTTTAATTTCTAAAGAAATATTCTTTATTTTTCGATTTGTTAAAGATGTTTAAGAATAAGTATTTTCTCTTTAACTGCAATTTTATATTATTTAAAAAATGAAACAATTTTCTCATTTATCTAAAAACTCTTAGATTTCAATAATGAAAAGAATTATAGGTGAAAATACTTTAAATTAAAAATCGTGTTCATGAATATTTTATACAGATTTTGACGTAAAATTTGAAACTAATTAACAGTTCAGGAATCTTTAATAAGAAATGTTACCAAAATATATTTTTTGAACATAATTATTTTACAGTGGTGTCAGAATTATTTTTATTGTTACCAAAATTAGACAATATAAATGTTTTACAATATTATTATTTTTTTGTTTGAGAGTAATGAATATTTAAAATTTTTATATTAAATATATTTAGTGTTATCAGTCATATTATTTAGAGAAATTAAAAGATATACAAAAAAAATCATTATTTAGAGAATTGTTGCCAAATAGATAAAGTATATAAGGCTCAAAAGTCATTGTTAAATATCAAGATATTTATTTTTCATATTTAAAACATACTTGAGTCTATTTTTGTATTACATTTATGTTATACTTATGATGCAATAGCTGTGTAAATAGGATGTTATATTTTGTTATTGTTATTTGAAAGGAATGTAATGATTTATAAGTGATGTAAAGTTATTACTATTAATATTAAACTTTTTGAATTCCATAATTTCGACCATTTATTGTTACACAGAATATTCACTTTAAATGAGATATGGATAAATCAGATTTAAGTGTATTTATATTATTACTCTTTTAGGAAACTACTAAAACATAATTTATTATACCACACAGTTGCATAATTGCTCGTGTAAATAGAAAATTTGTGAGCCATGCAATTTATATGTAAAACATCATTACGCATCAAGTTGCGAGGGAAAAAAAAGTTTTAGCAGAACACTATTTAAAATTTTTAATTCAAGGTTTCAATTAACAGAAAATTTAATTTTTTATGACTTAAAAAGTTAAAAGGATATACAAAGTACGATTGAATATGTTGTTTGGAATGACAAAAATGATTTTCAGGAAGTTAAAAAAAAATCTATTTACGTTGCTTCTAAATATTTTCTGAAAAGTTTTTAATGAACACCACTCTTTAAGTTAATTCACTACTTAGTTACATTAGATTAGTTAAATTGATTTTTTTAAAAAATTATTTCAAAGTGGAAAGTGGTGAAGTTATTTTCTTATTCAAAGTAACGACATTTATAGTTTTAAAACTTAGTAGTGGTCAGTTCTAAAGCAATTAGAGATTTGTTTCACTATAAGATAGTTAAAATGTAAAATAATGTATTGGTTATGAAAATTTATCATTTTAATACTCAAATTTTACACTTTAATACATTTTTAACAATCCTTTTAATATTCAAATTTTAAGGTTTCACGCAATTTTTACGGAATTGGAATTTGAATGTGAAATAAGTACAAAATATATAATAACATAAAATCTTAGTTCAAATTAAAATACGATTTATAAATTCAGGCCATTAAAGCATTAGTATTAATGATGTTCTGATCAACAGTTTCCTATTAAATTTTAAATTAATTATAAAATAAATTGAGTCGGTATAATAATATTACAAAGGTTAACAATAACTTGAGGAAATTAATTTTCACTAATCAACTTTTTTGTAAAATTGTTTGTTCTTCCGGAATATTATACTAGGGTTTCTCATATTGTTTCTGCTTCATTTTTATTTTCTCTGTATAAGACTAAATCGATAATAATAAATCGTATTAAATGACATAATGTAACGAATGCTGTTTTAAAAACCATGATTAGCAATATACTTTGATTTTATTTATTATTTCTATTTCAATAAGGAAAGTTTATAAAAATCTTCCCCATGAAATGGAAAGGTCCTCCTTTAGTAAATTTTCCTTTGCAGCCATATGCAGAACAATAGTGTACCATTTTTAGTACATTCCGCGTGAGCAGACGACGTTTTCCCGCTGTGAGCTATAGAAAAAAACTTTCGGTTTTCTCTTCGAAATCCCCCGATCACGTGACTCCCAGTGTGGCGCATCGGTTCGTTCTTGTTTTTCGCCCTCTAGTTTACTTATTATAACTCTATAGCAGCAATTTATTTATTTTTGCGTCCAGCAAATCGATATTCAGAAGGGAAGCTATAAAATATTAAATTTGTATGCTGATCTTTGAAAGATGTCGTCTACGTATTTGTGCATCCTACTACACAGCAGTTGTATTTACTCATTTCCGAATATTTTATTAAAGAACACCCTATAAATATATGAAAAATTATAATTGTAGAAATGGCTCTAATGAAACAGAAGTCAGTGCAATGTTTCCACACAAGTGTTTACCCATTTGACCTGCAGGTGGCGCAAGCATCTACTCCTACGGTCTCTATATAGTGAAAATACATATTCACCACTAATCTTAAGATCTTGAAAATGTGGAATTTCAGGGGAGTCGGATGGTTCTATGTATCTTGCCCATGTTAATTTTACTAACTTTAGGAACATTTTTCTTTGAAACTATGTGAGATATCGCTCTGAATTGTTTATAGTTTGTTCTCAAAAAATTCCTCAGTTTAAATCAAAGAGCTATTAATGGGAAATAATTTTTTTTTTTAAATGTTGATATATTTTATAGTTGCTGAGAAAAATGTTCCCAACTGTTGAAAAACCTTATATTTCATGAAACGCAAAATAAAAGTAAGGTATAGGTGAGAACTGATATACAGAGTTTCTGAAAAATGCTTATAAAAAGAAAACTACTAAACAGAATTCGATAATCTTGGTCTTAAATTAAAGCTATAGATATGCAGATTAAAAATAAAAGAAAACAGAAAATCGATACTTTTGACCGAAACACCTATCCGACTCCCCTTAAATTTTAAAATTATCTTACCATTATATGACGTTGAGTTATGACTCTTTGTGTAGAACAGAGGAGTGCATGTTATATATCTCCCAAATCCCGACGCTGTGTCGGGAAAAACGTCGCTCCTAAAAGTTGCATTGGGTGCCTACTCAGGTGTGGACTCGTCACTTGACTGTGGTTCTAAATTATGACGCCCGTCGCCAATAGCTCTCGTGTAGCTCTAGTGCCACTATAATTCAGCCTAACTTTATATATAATTTTAATTTTATATATATAAGTTGGGAAAATTAAACGAATTGAAGTTTAAATAGTGGAAACACTTGTTTCACAAATAATTTTTAGGTATATCAAAGTGTCATTTAAATGTAAAAATTATTATATCGTCAAATTGAGTTATGTCCCTTTGCGCAGAAACTTGTTACTAGAACCAAAAAACTAAGCCAAACAAGGAGATAATCTCCCAAATCATGGCAAACCCCTTTTTCAATGGCGAACGGAGATAGGGGAAGGAGGGTGAAGGGAGAAGAGGGCCTCTTTTTGAAAGATAAGCGCCAACAAAATACCATGAACAAAAAAACTGGCATCAGAACGTGTTTCGTTTGGGACACGGGGGGGAGAGGGGAGAATAGCAGGGTTGTGGGGGAAGGGGGGGGGGGTAGGGAACTGTGTTCCATTTGCCAATGGGATGAAGCCCAGAGTACAGGGAGAAGCTCTGTGATAGGGTACTTTTGGAGAAAGCTGCTTTTTTTGCTGGGGGATTTTGAGCAGATGAAAAAAAAAAGTATGATTGAGAGGGGAGGGGGGTGGGGAGGGAGCGTGTCATATAGAAGTAGTAGAGGTGGAATGGCAGTGGGGAGAGGGGGTGAGGTGGGGTCGGGTGAGGTTGTTTTTTTTCCCGCGTTAGTTGGTGAGTAAAACTGGGGCCAAGTTCTAGATAAGGTTAATTCTTGAATAGACTGGTAATATTTTTGTGTAGGTTAATTGTGATTGGAAGTTAAAAGGAGATCACACCAACACTTTTTTCAACGTAACTCTAAAATAGTATTAGTACTGAGGACAGATTATAATGATATCACTACTCTTAAGGTCCTTGGAACAGTTAAAACAGGTTGCAATGATATTTTAAACAAGGATAATTTCTGAATTGACATCTTTCGTTAACCCTGTAGATTATATCAATATCAATCAATCACAAAAGAAAAAAATGCTTTTTTTTAAAATCCCAAGTGAAAGACCAAATCGTCTCAAAACCGTCTTTTAAGTTATTAAGTTGGAACTTTAATACCGAAGACTTCAAAAGATTTTATAATTAATTCAGTACAAATAAAAAAATTTAAAATTTTAAATAATAACCAGCGAGTAATATTTGCCAAACTAGCAATTTATTGCCAAACCTGGGTCCCAGACACAATGAATGATAAGAAGGGGGGAAAAAACTGTCCAAGGCAGGTGAAGCCAGACACACTATTCAGGAAATAATAGTCATTATATATATATAAAAAAAAGCAACAAACGATAAAAGAAAGAATGGCACAAACGATACTTAAAAGGTGCTAGAAAGGAAGTGAAGAGAGAAGAATATTGCATAATTTTTTTTTCTTTCATTCTCGTTTGTTTTAACTGGAGCTTAACATTCGAACCCACTAGTAGTACCGATAGGTGTGATATTCACAAAAAGTTCGGAATTTCAATTATTGCTGTTGGATAGGAGTGAGGGGAGCAAGGCAGATGGCCAAAACGATTAGACCGATTAAGTGCTTTCCCCTCTCAGTAGGGGGCCGGGGTGACCGTTGGCTTCATTTACGATAAAAAAAATTTCGCCAAAGAGCCGACGACCAAAACTCGGGGTACTGAATTATTTGTGATTTGCGCTTAGCCCCTTGTCTCAGAGATGTTGGGTCCTAGGGCACTTTTTGGGAGGTTTATGTCCTTCACGACGGGTTGTTCTGGACATCCCTGTCAACTGAACAATTACCACGTGGCAATATATATTACTGACGCCTATTTCCTAAACGTTTTGAGATGGCTACGGATTCTTGCTGACTAATTTGAATTACCGTTACTTTGAAGCGAAAACATAAAATTTAATAACTAATGAGAATATAGCAAATAATCAATTTTTACATGATTAGAATTAAAAGAAAAACGCAGAATAAGTAATGGTTAAAAAAATTGTTTTTGAAAGAGCCATTCCGCCACCTCTGCTACATTTAAAAAAGGTTATAATCAGCTTGTGTTGTAAAATAAACTGTACTTATACCTACTATAAACTTAGATGAGTGTGATAGCACAAATTAAATATTTAAATTACCGAATTAAGAAATATTTTGAATGGCACCTAAACACAATCAGGTAAAAGTTCAACCGAATAACTTTTTGAAAATATAATTTAAGATATAATTTGCTTTCAGAAATTTATTAAAGATATTCAATTACATTATCACCATTTTATGTATTAAAAAAATTATTATTCAACATTAGCTTTTTTTAAATTGATAAAATATTTTCTCAAAAACTTAAATTTGAAAATGTGAGGAATCTGATAACTGTGTGCTTGAAAATATTCAGAAAAAAATAGTTTATACTTTAATTTTAAAACGATATTAACCAATAGTCTCGTTACCTTGTCTTAAATGACTTCTTAATGGTACATCTACTACCTTTTTGTTGTCTTTTGCAATCCATGTCTAGTTTTTTTTTTTTAGTTTTCCATGTGGTTTATTCTATAATTTTTTAAGTATTATTGTATTAACATATAATCAAATTCTAAAATAGTTAATCAAATTCTTAAAATAATGTACTGTAGTGAAACGCCATGCACGCACCTACGTAAAATTGATAACCAACAAAGAATTTTAAATCAATAAAAAACTAAATTAAGCATTTCAAATCCATAATTCAAAATAGAATAGTCAAATATTTTTGTACAGAACTTTTTGGTACAGTAAATAGCACCTGCCATTCATGTGTTTTATAAAATGAATTAACGTAAACACGGATTGGGAGTTCTTGCAATAATAATTTTTTAAAAATCAGGGTTTTTTTTTATAGTTTTATGACTTTTATTTTTTAAAAATTGTTTAAGTTTTAGTTAGCTCAATATGACAGTAAAATTGTGAAGTATTAAATTTTAGAATATGACAGTAATTTAGCCGTATCAATCATAAATAATGGAAGAATTAAGCACCCAAAACTTTGTAAATTTTCTTTTTATGATTTTGTAGTCGTAAATATAGGTGAAAATGAACAACGTAAAAGTAGTTTAGCTTAATGTTTTTTTACGCAAAAAACAAATTCGTAAAAAAAAACTTCTAAACGAAACTAAAACAAAAATCCCAATTTCAAAACATACTAAATCTATATCTACAAAAAAAGAAGTCCTTACTGACTGTATCACGTATCACCACCCATTCGAAATTACTTTAGTTACAGACTCCTCATATTAAGGAGCTTATTCCTAGGTACCGAAGACGTCATTTAAGAAGCGATTCTTCGAAATTCTAACCTAAACGGGTATATGAGGGCAAAACGTGAACTAATTTCTCCATAGGAATAGCATTGTGCACTGTTGTAAGCATATGGGATTTATACTTTTCATTCCCAATTTGAATACAAATTTCAGCGCGAGTGAAAATTAAGTATAAACAAGTAAAAGCAACCACAAGTAAGTAACCACATCAACTGTAACATGAGAAACTTATTTAAAATGATTATTTGAAGAAAAATTTTATCAGTTTTAAATGAAGTCATAATATGTAATATGTGATTCTTTGAATGTTCATGATCTGTTTACCAAGAAAGCGGCACACAGTGTCAATTTTTTGCATAAAAAGCTGGTTAGTTTAGAACTAATTTTCTTTCTTTATTAATGTGCAATTTATAAAGGCGTCAACTGTGACATGTACTTTAGCGATTTTTGTTTTACGAAAGCATTTACACTGTTTTTTGGCTCCTCTTAACTTTACTATCAATATAAACGTTGATGACGTTTGTTCTAACTAAAATGCCCTTTATTGCTGAATGAAACCAAGCCGTAGATCATCATTACTAGTTGTTAAGTCATTAGTTGTAAGACCATAGACAATAAATTTAAATTAATAAAAAAAATTATATTTGCGATCAAGTTTGAAAAGACAACCAAATGACGTTATTTTTGCTACTGCATGCGCTACGCCATTTTCCTGGAGTCAAATCATGAGAACATTTTTAGAATAAGCTATTTTACATAATTATTTTTTTAAATGCAAATAAATTTAGCAAAGTATAAAAAATGTTATTTGAATTTGCGGAGAAAATTCATGAAAAAAGGAAATTTCGCCCTTTAAAAGTTTAAACTGAAACTAAATGCTGTCATATTGCGTTTTTTTTTCTTCAAATCTTGTGTCGTGGCGGATCTAGGTGACAGTTACTGTTACAAAACTAATTGTTTTACTGTAGTTTAGTTTGAATTATCGTCGCACTAGAGCTACACGAGGGCTTTTGGCGACAGGCGTCGTATTTTAGAACCACAGTCAAGTGACGAGCCGACACCTGAGTAGGCACCCAACGCAACCGTTAAGGGCGACATCGTACGCTGTTTTTTTTGTAAGAATTTCAGTGAGTATTAAAGTTATAAAGCTATTTTAGGTCTTTTAAAACTTATTGTCGAATTTATTATTTGCAAACCGCATATTTTAATGTTCATTGTTCAAAACCAATTTAAGCTATATTAAAAATATATTTGTTATATTTTGCCTGTGTGTCCTACCTAATAATTTAGAATTAATTTTACTTAGATAATATTTTTTAAAAAATACTGGAATTGAATGAATAATCACGATCTTTTTTCAAATTCTTCTGTTGCTAAACTTTTTACATTGAAAACTTTAATATCTTGATTATATTTTTTATTTTGCTTAAAAAACCGATTAGTGGTACGCATGTGATAAAAAGCGCTGGAAGAGGAGTAAGAATTAAAAAAAGTTAAAAATTTGATGAACTTTTTTAATTTTGACCAATTATGCACAAGTTTTAAACCGCAAGTTATTTTTAAATTATTTTGGCTGAAAATAGATTTTTATTGTTGCTGCTTATGTAAAAAATTAAATGCTGAAAAGTGCGAAAATAAATAATTATTGAGCAACGAATTCGAACCCCTTAAAATTTAAAAAAAAAATTAGTAATAATTTAAATTCCCTTAAAATGGAATTTTTTATTTGATGGTTCATTATTCAAGTCAGTTTTTTTAGTTTATATTTGTTTTTTCGAAGATATTTGAAAAACATACCATTGATAGTTTGCTTCAAAATTTTGAATAACTGCTCGAAAAAATATAAATTGAAATAATGATAAATTTCGTTTACATTTTTAGAGATAGCAATTTTGCATAAATTTGCTTCGAACGTAAATGAATTTAACAAAATATGAAGAATATTCATTGAATTTGTGAAGGAAAATTAATGAAAATTAAAAGTTAAATTTCCGCCTCCTAAAGTTTAACAATAGTAATTTCTATGAGTGTTAAAGTAACAGGAAAGTAGGTTGTTGTGTCAGTTCTTTTAGAAGTTCTTGCTTTTATTGTTATTTATACTTTAAAATAAGCTTAAAAACAATTTTATTCTAATAAAACACGTTTACTTTTGGAAATTACCAAATAATCAACTCAATATCCTATTGATTTTTACCCTGTAAAATGTTTACTAATCGAAAAACTCGTGCACGAACACGAAAACTAAAAAATCTTAAGTATTCTTATAAATTGCAGATTTAATATTGAAGCATATTCTTTTAAATATTTTTTTCTTAAAAACGTGTTTGTGCTAATCCAGCAAACTTTAATTACAATTTGAAAAAACAAAATCAAAACGTTCCAAAAATGGGAATCTATAGGCACTAATGGCATAAGCCATATTGAAAATGCGTTGATAAGGATGTCTAGTAGAGAAGAATACCTCCCCTGAAGCGGTCGCCGAACAAGTCTCAGCTGACTGGTAAGATATCGGAATACGCGCACTTCATTATTGACTCGACCTGCTTGTAGAGTAGGGGGCCGTATAAGGACAATTAGCTTTTATTACGCCACCAACCCTCAAAGTCTCAACTGATGGGAGAAACATGCCAAAACTACAACCCCTGAAATTGGCCAAAGAGGGGAAAAAATAGTGTGGCAGCCGTATTTTGGCCAAGTGCAGTGTAATCGGAGTGGGGCATATTTGTCTAATGGCAATTTACAATTCTCTATTTTAACCAGATGCAACCACGTATACTTTTCAAATAGATTTCGGTTGTCTTGCAAGAAACTGTAAAATTGTAAGCTGTAAATCTATAAGACATTTTGCATTTAAACAAATGTTAGAATAGACTATTAATTATAAAAAAAACTGACACAGCTTGCTTGTTTATTTATAGCGCATAAAAATGTGTTTTTTTACGCTCATAGACCCGAATTCCTCTAAATTGACCTCTCATCAAAATTAAAAGGTTAATTTTTTCGAAATTACTTGCAAAATATACTTTTGCATATACTATAATTGTTTGAAAATATGTTTAGATAAAATATATCTATAGAATTTTTTGCGGGAGTAAAAAGATATGCGATTTGACAACAAATCATGTTACCCCTCCCTAACATACCAACACGCAACACCCCAACCCACCACCAATATTTTTGGAAAAGTTCTGAAAACAGGATGAAAAAAACCATAGAAAACCATAAGGAAAAACTCCAAAATAAGGGCGAAAGCAAAGTAAAAATGTTCTCGCCTTCTCTATTTCTCTCTATCTCTATTAGTTTCAATGAAAATGGCTGTAGTATAAGGTTTACGAAAAAAACCCACTGTTAAATTTTCCACAACTTAATAAAACAGACTCCTGCTTATTTCAAATAGTCAGGTGTGATGCCGTCATCAGATCCAGTAGTGGGTTTACTGTTTACGACGAAAATACTCTTTTGGCAATCAAATACAGGCGATGAGGTCGCCAAATGTAGGGACCAAGCGCCCCAGGGTTGTCGGTCCTCGACGCTTGTATAAAGTTTTGCCCTTTGCTTTTGGAGCAGCTGCGCTAAAAATAGAAAGAGGTGCTTTTCGCAGAAGTTGCGAAACGTCGCAAGGGGCGTTGATGGAATCGGAGGGGATAACCACAAATTTCTTTACAGAAAATTTTTCTGAGCGTTTTTTAGCCTACTTTTCTTTTTTTTTTAACTCGAAAGAAAAACATTAAAAAGTGGGTATTGACAAACCTGCTATCGATGTCCGTTCGTATTCCTTTTCTAGATTCGGTTATTTTCATCGGATCTAAAAATTTCTTTTTTTTGTTAGAAAGGTATGACCTCAGAGACCCAACTTTCATACTTTTTGTCCGTCTGTCTGTACGTCCGGACTAACATCTGACTACTGTCTGTCAGTGAATTTCCCCATTGAATTAGTATTGATATTTTATTTTAGGTCGTTTAATCGCTGTTGCCACGCCAACAATGGCAGGAGAAACTTTATTTATTTAAAAATATTTGAAGCAAATATTATATTTGTCATAAATCAGTTTGAAATGATGTCATAAAATGCAACACAATGTGGATCTTTGATTGTTGATTATTTGTTCACTAAAAAAGCGGCAAGGCATATATTTTGAATGCAATTCTGGTTAGTTTCAGTTAATATGTATTCCTTATTTTTTTTAGTCCAGTTTGGAGTAGTTTCATGTTTTTTTATTATGGATAAATGTTTAATTATTCTTCGAACTACAAATAACTCAAGCAGACGATAAAAAATATAAAATTAACTTGCGAAAGAAAATTAATGAAAATATAGTTTATTATGGACTTTTAGAAGTTTAAATTATAGTTTGGCGAATTGTTTTCTAATTTGTATAAATCTTGTGTAGAAACGGTTATTGATGACATTTACTGTTACAAACCTACTTGTTTTCCGATAAGAATTTCAGTGAGTATTTAAGTAACAGGAACGACGGCTATTTTAGTTCTTTTAGAACTTCTTATTTTAAACAGAATTCTTAATGGGATTGGTGGAAACGGAGTTAGTTGTGTGTGCTTTTGCACATCGAGTATAAGCATAAAAGATACACAAAATTTGTGGGACACATTTAAAAAAGGGTTGGGATCCTCTTATAGTATGAAATCATCAATATGATACATTCTAAGGGACATAACACTATTAAAAATCATTATTAAAAGTGTATCAGTTGAAAAAGCCAATTAATTTATAGTTAAACGAACAAAAATAATTTACTTTCCTTTTTTCATAAATACTCATCGAAATTTTTTGGTAGAACAAGTAGGTTTGGAACAGTAAATGTCACCTAGAACCGCTTTCTCACAAGATTTATATATCTTAGAAATAAATCGCCAAACACAGCATTCAATTGTATTTTAAACTTTAAAAGCTAAAATCGACTATTTTCATTTATTTTCTTTCGCAAATTAAATTAATATTCTGTATCGCTTTTCTAAATTTATTCCAGGTCGAAAATAATGATGCTAAACTGATTGGGTCAAATACTAGCATCCGTTTCGGAGACATTTGGTGCGTTTTGAAAAAACAGCGATTTAAATGATTAAAATTCGATGTCAATGCTAATTCAATGTGTATAGTTCATCGACAGTCAGGTAGGCAGATGTCTATCCGGACTTACATAACAAACGGACAAAAAGTACGAAAGATAGGTATCTGATCTCATACCTTTTTAAAACAATTAAATAGGATCGATTGGTCGGATCTAAAAAAAGAATTTTAAGATCCGGCAAATAGAACCCATTTTGGAAGGGGTACAGACGTAGCATGTCAATACCTATGCTTTTAAATTTTAGCCTACTTTTCTTTTTTTTTAATTCGAAAGAATTAAAAAGTTTAAAAAGTAGGTATTGACATGATGACGATGTCCTTGTGTGTCTCCGCCTGTACCCCCTTTCCAAAATCGGTTCTTACCGTTGGATCTTAAAATTTATTTTTTGTGTTAGAAAGGTATGACTTCAGAGACCCAACTTTCATATTTTTTGTCCGTCTGTCTGTACGTCCGGACGGACCATCTGTCTTCTGTCTATCGGCGAACTCCAAATTGAATTAGCATTGACATTTAATTTTAAATCAAATTTAATTAAAATAACAGTTAAATCGATGTTGCCACATTAACAAGTTTTTCTTTAAGAGGCCCTTGGTCTCCTCTTTCCCATCTATAGACATTCGTAGTCATTCCATCCATCGAAGTCTTAGTCATTCCAACCATTCCGTCCGTCAGACATTCGTTTCCCATCTATAAACATTCGTAGCAAATCCTATTATTCCCAATGTCATAACTCAAGTAATAATTGTCCCAAAAATAAACGTTATATGTATTTTGTATAGATATGTTTACGATCTTTCAAAAGTGGATTTATTTTGTAACTTGAAAATTCGCAATGATGTTTTGGCTCTTCTAAGGTATCCGCTTACGTTAAAATACCTGTTTTGTCCAAAAAGCTGACCGAAAGAAAATAAATGATAAGTTTGAGTTGCAAATGTTTTTATGAAAATCTCTTGTCTTTATGAAAATTGTACTTTTCCTTTACATTTTTTTTTCTTTCAAATTACGATTTCTTAAAAAGTTGAACAAATATTTAAAAACCTTTTTGTAGCTTGCCTATAGAACTGTTTGACATCCTGTGAGCCAGAATATAAAGGCGAATACCTTAAATTTGTAATGACGGCTTTATGACGTTATTTTAACGATGACACTATAAAGGATTCAAACCCTCGTTTAATTGCGTCTCAAATGTTTATGATTGTTCTTTTTGCATATTGTCAATGTTCAAAAGCACAAACTTATGTCAAAAAGTTACTTCTATCCCGAAATTTAGCGTTTATTTCATTGTTATAGAGTTTAATGTGAATTCGACATTGAAAGTTCATAGGATTAGAGGAAAAGACTTTCCAGATGTCATTGTCAGTTTGTATGCTTTTGCACAATGGTTTGTTTACTCATCAACGGCGATTGAAAAGAATATTTGCCACGCAAATGAACTTCCTGCTTAACTTTATCTAAATAAAATGTAAGGCAAATAAAGACAATGGTCCTGAGTAATGTATCTAGGATAAATTAAGTTACTCGAAAAAAGAATTAGAAAAAAAAACCATAAAGTCGCTGTTAATGGGTTGATTTCATTGTGCGCAACTAGTGATAAGCATAATTAGTTAAAGGAAGGGTCTCCTTGTTAGACAGTCACATACTTGTTAGTCCCACGCAGCAAACTTGTAGCACATATTTCACATTCGGAACATATGCAGCACAATTTCATTAAAATTGGGTTGTGATAGTGTTCCTGATGACTTCCGTTGTACAAAATGATTTCAAAAAGTTTTTCAGATTCGGTCCCAAATTGTTTTGACCGTATTCTAAAGATTGTGCTAAACGATTTTTCTGCTATAAAATTTATTAAACACATTGCGAATAGTTTAGGCTTACGCTTTGGAGCACATAGTGATCACTTATGGAGTTCTGGTAATAGTTCTGATAGTACACATTCGAACACTTTCGAACATACTATAGAATAAATTGCGATCGCATTACAAAACACATAGTCAAAATAAAAGTGTTCTGAGAGCGATTCGCAATGCGTGATTGAAAAGAGTTCCCGAATCTGCTCCAAAAAGCGCTGTCAGATGCGTTCTGAAGAAAACATTCTTCCATAATGTGTTTCGCAATGCGTTCCGGATAGTGTTCCTAAAGGGAGACAAAATAAAGTTTCCCAAAACATTTTAGAGCCTATTATTACAAAGGCAAGTTATCGGATTTGTTTAATAGGAAGCCAATGATTGTGCTTTAACTTGAATTGAGGTTAGGTTTCCTATTTTATGGAATTAAAAGTGTTCTGAAAAGCGTTCCCAAAATATGTTTTATAAAAGGGGTTTCAAAAATTCGTTCAAAACTGTTCTGAATAAAATATTGTTCAATAATGTGTTTCGAAATGCTTTCCGAATAGTCTTCTGAAAAAGGAGATAAAATAAAGTGTGTCAAGGTTACTTCAAAATGTATGCCATATTCGTTCCATAATGTGATATTATGATATTAAAAAAAGACGAATAGTGTTCCGATATGTATTCATAATGATGTGTTTAGAGATTTGCAGAGCGGCAACTTCATAACCCAAGTCACGATATAATAAGTGCTACATTGTTTAAAAGTTCACTTCAAAATTGTTAATGCTTTTAAGTTTTGATACAGTTTTCAACAAGAAAAGAAGCCCGTTGATGAAGTTTTCATTTTAGGTTTCTATCCTGCCCCGTGATTTGACCATAAGGTTAATCATAATAAGGAATATACAATTTATATAATCACTTTAAATAAACTGTAACTGATGAACAAGTAATATGATTTATAATAATCAGGCAATGAATTATGGAAATAGCTGAAAGTTACATTTTTAAGTTTACAAGCTATTGATTTTTCTTGAAATTAACGTCGAAAATACTAAATATAAAAGGTATTTCGAACCAAATAAATACGTGAAAATAGTTTCGTGAAATTAATTTTTGGGATGAAACTTTTAGGAGAGTTATACAAATGATAAATATAATCTTAAATTTAAGTGAAAATAGCTGTTTAAAAGATATATGTTATAGTATATTCAAAGGAAAAGCTTACCTACCAGCACAGGACTAAAATATATAAAATATATTCAAATATTGTTTTTAATCACTGCGTAATTAGTAAATCAGGGAAACTCATGTGTGTGTGTGTGTGTGGTTTTCCTTTCACTTATGATTGTTAAATCAATATTTTATTTCAATTTTGATTTTTAATTAGACTGCAAGCTCGAGACTCACATTCGCAACACATTAAGCACACTTTCATGATAATTGTGTTCCGATAAAGTTCCAGATGCATTCCTTTGTACAGAACGCGTTTAAAAAGCGTTTAACAACCATTTTAAAGTGTTCTGCTAAACGATTTGTTGAATTTCACTTTTAGGAAACATTGTAGAATACAGTGTTGTTAAAAGCTACAAGGATTGAAAATGTGTTTTGGTATTATTTCGAACTAATTTTAGGAACACATTTAATTTTAAACACTTCATAAAATACTATAAACATTTGCACATGATGAAGTTACACAAATGTCTCACAACGTGAGCCTTTAAGAAAGCATTTGGATTTGGAAATACTATATCTTAGTTATATTTTAGTATCACTACTTGTTTTTTTTAAATGGTTACTAAATATTCTCTTCAATAGGTTTTATGTGTCATTTTGTAACAGAAAACGAAGATAAGTTAAAGAAAAGCGTAAACCGTTAGCACAGGCATGATTACAGTTTTATTGATATAAAAAAAGTAGGTTTGTAACAGAATCTGTTACTCAGCCAGCTTCCACACAACATTTGTGTTCACCAGGAAAAATGTCGACAAACACAATATTAATTCTATTATAAACCTTTAAACGCTAAATTCGGCTAGTTTCATTTATTTTATTTCGAAAATTCAATAATTATTTCTTTAATAATAATTCAAAAATTATTATCGTTTGCAAAAATTAATTTATATTTAAAAAAAATAAATATGTAATATTCTTCTCTTTTAAATAGAACCAAAACATTTAATATAAACAACAAACAAAGAATCTCTTAGTGAAATATATTTGACGTCATTTCAAACTGATTGATGTCGCAAAAATAAATTTCTTTTAATTTATTATTTCAAGAATTAAAGTTTCTCGAATGATTGCTGTGAATGGCAATGGTGATTTAATTCTAATAAAAATGGCTTCTTTTGCTTTTTGAATGAGCATTAAATTTTTTTAAATAATTAAAGTACTTCGAATTCGAATTTTTTTCTGAGATTTTCAATGTCTTCTAATTTCGATTCGCTGAATTTTTTGACGTATCACACTTGTCCGTAGCAGTTGTAGGTTTTAGTTTGGGCTATGAAAGTGGGTGACGGGCAGGCGGACTGAACGATTATAATACTTTCCACTTTTAGCTTCCACACTACGTTTATAACGTAAAAAGTGGAAGGTTTTATAATCGTTCAGTCCGTCTGTCCGTCACCAACTTTTACAGAAAGAACCACAAGTCCCACAGACAAGTGGGATACGTCATTTGAAGCAAAAAATCAGATTAGGCTACATTCCAAATTTCATTAAAAATTTTAATTAGAAGTTTATTTAAAATTTGAGTAACTAGAAATTTAATCTAAATTGAAATAACATGCAAATTCCATTTTTATTCAATATTTTCACTGTTGCCATTTCGTTAAACGTACGAGAAACTTTATTTAAAATAAAAATAAAAACTTTGAAAGAATATTTATTTATGGGATATAATTCAGTTTCGATTGTTGTAATATCGCAATAGAGTTCTTTTGATGGTTCATTATATATGTATGAAAATAAATGCATAGAGAACTCTAACTTGGCATAAAAAAATATGCAAAGTTTCGCTTTTATTTTTAAAGCATCAACTGTACTAATTATATATTTTTTGAACTGTAAATTAATTTAACAAACTATAAATAAGTGAATTTTCGAAAGAAATGTAAATGAGAAATTGTGGCGACACAAATACATCATTATTCTTCGAACTTCAAACAAATTTAGCAAACGATAAAGTCTAATTATTAAATCTGAGAAAGTAGATTAATGAAAAGTTAATTTTGGCGTTTAAAAGTTTGAATTACAAATAGCTAAGGGCCCTTTTTGTTATTAGAATTAAATCACCATTGCCATTCGCAACAATCGCCCGAGAAACTTAATTATTTTAGACAATAAATTACTATAAATTTATTTTTGCGACATCGATCAGTTTGAAATGACGTCAAATATATTTCAGTACGAGATTCTTTGTATGTTGATATGAAATATTTTCATTATATTTAAAAGCGATGAATATTGCATATTTATTCTTTGAAATATAAATTCATTTTTGCAAACGATGAGTAATAATTATTGAATTTTAGAAATAAAATAAATAAAACTAGCCAAATTTAGCATGAAAATGTTTAATATAGAATTAATGCTGTGTTTGTCGCCTTTTTACCTGTTTAACACAACTTTTGTGTGGAAGCGGGTTAAGTGACAGATTCTGTTACAAACCTACTTGTTAACGATATAAACGTAGTGTGGAAGCAAACAAGGGTATAAAATTGCAATTGTCAATCAACAAGTTGGACAATGGACCATAGTCATCTGATACCATTTTCTTGCCGAGTGTGATATGTAAGAAATCGTTAACGTGATTAGCAGTATCATTTATGAAAATTTTGCTTCACATTCAAATATTCTCGATTTTGATCTCAATCTCATCAGTCATCTGAAAATAGCTCGCCGAAATTTGTTCTGGCATCCTTTTTTTGAAAATTAAAGCAAAGCATTTACTGTTCCAAAATTGTGTCAACATTGTATTTTTAGCCTACTTTTCTTTTTTTAATTCGAAAGAATTAAAAAATGAAAAAGTAGGTATTGACATGCGGTCGATGTCTGTCTGTCTGTCCGTACCCCCTTCCAAAATCGGTTCTATCCATCGGATCTTAAAAATTCTTTTTTTGTTAGAAAGCTATGACCTCAGATACCCAACTTTCATACTTTTTGTCCGTCTGTCTGTACGTCCGGACGGACATAAATCTACTATCTGTCGGCGAATTTCCCATTGAATTAGCATTGAAATTCAATTTTGAGTCATTAAAATCACTGTAGGTATTGAAATGCGGTTGATGTTCATCTGTCTGTCTGTTCTGTCCGTCTGTCTGTCTGTCTGTCCGTACCCCCCTTCCAAAATCGGTTCTATCCATCGGATCTTAAAAATTCTTTTTTTGTTAGAAAGCTATGACCTCAGATACCCAACTTTCATACTTTTTGTCCGTCTGTCTGTACGTCCGGACGGACATAAATCTACTATCTGTCGGCGAATTTCCCATTGAATTAGCATTGAAATTCAATTTTGAGTCATTAAAATCACTGTAGGTATTGAAATGCGGTTGATGTTCATCTGTCTGTCTGTTCGTATGTCTTTCCGTCTGTCTGTCTGTCTGTCCGTACTCCCCTTCCAAAATCGGTTCTATCCATCGGATCTTAAAAATTCTTTTTTGTTAGAAAGCTATGACCTCAGATACCCAACTTTCATACTTTTTGTCCGTCTGTCTGTACGTCCGGACGGACATAAATCTACTATCTGTCGGCGAATTTCCCATTGAATTAGCATTGAAATTCAATTTTGAGTCATTTAAATCACTGTAGGTATTGAAATGCGGTTGATGTTCATCTGTCTGTCTTTCCGTCTGTCTTTCCGTCCGTCTGTCTGTCTGTCCGTACTCCCCTTCCAAAATCGGTTCTATCCATCGGATCTTAAAAATTCTTTTTTTGTTAGAAAGCTATGACCTCAGATACCCAACTTTCATACTTTCTGTCCGTCTGTCTGTACGTCCGGACGGACATAAATCTACTATCTTTCGGCAAATTTCCCATTGAATTAGCATTGAAATTCAATTTTGAGTCATTTAAATCACTGTTGCCAAATCAACAATGGCATTAGAAACTTTATTTATTTAAACATATTTGAAGCAAAATAATATTTTCATGAATCAGTTTGGAATGACGTCATAAAATGTAGCACAATTCAAAGAGTTCTATAGTAGGGTAGAGACTGAACCTGGCAACAGCACCATGGACCAACACGGAGACAATATAGGGTGGCATGTGGGGCCCGATGGCCGAGTGTTTGGATCGCAGGCCATAACGCTAGCAGTCCGCGCGCTGTAACAGGTGCGGGTTCGATTCCCGCCTTTGCCCTGGGTGTACTTCCTTTCTCAGTATCAAAATTATAAATTAACTAGCACTTTTGCCACTCGACTATTCGGGCTCCGTGGTGGCAACTCAGTACGAGTCGTTCCTCTAACCTACTATAGAACTCTTTAGCACAATTTGATTCTTTGATTATTCATTAATTATCTACCAAGAAAGCGGAAAGGCATACTTTTGCATGCAATTATGCTTAGTTTTAATTTACATTTCTTATTTTTTAATGCAGTTCGGAGTAGTTTCATTACTTTTGTTATCAATAAATATTTAATTATTCTTCGAACTACAAATAAATCACGAGCAGATGATAAATAATATTTAACTAATTTACGAAAGAATATTAAGGAAAATAGTTGATTTTGGCTTTTAGAAGTTTAAATTATAGCTGGGTGCTGTGTTTCGATTTTGTATATAAATCTAGTGTAGAAACGGCTGTTGATGATATTTACTTTAGGAACCTAGTTTTTTTTTCCCGATTAGAACTTCAGTAAGTATTTAAGTAACAGGAAAGTAGGCTATTTTAGTTCTTTATGAACTTCTTGTTTGTATTGTATTGAATTTTTTGTATATATATTAAGGTTAATTAACTACGATAATATTCTAAATTACAAGGGTATTATTTATAAAATAAATACAAGATTAGATTGGCCTAATTTCCGGGCAATCCGGCAAGTCAAATTTATCGTTATGAAAATTAAAGATAAATTTGACTTGCCGGATTGCCCGGAAATTATGCCAACCCCTCTTGATCCTTTAGTCCCCCTTGCGAAGAAAAGAACTGACCTTACTCAAATGGTGCGGAAGCAAGAAGTTCCTGATGTAGTTTTAAAAGCTATCTCTCTGGAAACTTTAGAAGTGAGATATCCTCAGCCCGAATGGCTACATGTCTATACTGACGGATCTCGGTTTGACCAGGAGAGAAACTCAGGAGCCGGGTTTTCTCAGAGCTATTTGCATTTTATTCATATTTAGGGCCAAACACCACGCCGTTTGACGGTGAAGTGGAAGCTATTAGGCTTGCTACTCAACAACTTTTGACAAGAGTGAAGGACTTTGAAAGTGCTGTTATTCTCTCTGACTCTATTTCGGCAATCCAGGCAGTTTCTTCTTCGGATTATTCTGAATCTCAGAGACTTAAGAGTTGTAGGGAGAATCTTGGACATTTGCTGACCTTAAATAAAAATATTGTACTACAATGGATTCCTTCACATTGCGATATATACGGAAACGAGATGGCTGATCTCCTCGCTAAAAAAGGCACTGGTATTTTGCAGTGTTCGCAAAGAGAGATACCGTTCTCTACAATGAAAAGATTAACTAAAAACACTCTAAATGAGAGCTACCAGAATAAACTCACTGAACGAATCAGTGATATATCATGGAGAGAGACTCTTGAAAAGATCCCCCAGTTTCCAAGACGACACGCTGTTGCGGCTTTCAGGCTGGAAACTGGCCATGACTGTCTTGCCGGTTACTTGCACAGATTTGGAATTCTCTCTTCCCCAAACTGTGTCTTGTGCAAGAGTGACTGTGTGATGAATGCGGAGCATCTTGGGGTTTGCCCGGAGGTCTCTGGATGCATTTATGATAGATATTGGAAAGCTAGAGAACTGTTACAGGCCATCCAGACTGTTTAACAATTGTTATTGTTCATGTTTATTGTTAATATCGTTCATGTTTATTGTTGTTATATTTCACTTTAATGTTTTACCGATTTTTGTATTTATTGTTCCTCTGTTAATGGTTTGTTTTGCTCCATGTTTTCTTGCGCTGAGTGTTTACACTCTGGCGAATGATGTATATATATCAAGTGCTACTGCTAGAAATAAAAAAAAAATAAAAAAAAATATTAGAAGGGTATCACAATGTGCTTTCTCCTTATCAAAATGAGTAAATCTAGCTTAGACGGATTTTATTTAACTGTTGAATGTTTTTGGTTTTTGACCAGAAATTACACCGGGTGATCTTAGTTTTTGTGTTTTCGAGGCTGGTTATATTTCATAAGTATAATAATATATTTATATACCCTACGAATTTCTCAACACATTATGAACGCATAACGCATATCTGAAGTTATCTACATTTGTATCTTTTTAAGATAACATTCTATAGAACACGCATGGAATACATTTTGAGATACTTTTTGTAACACTTTATCTTTTATTCCTTTCGGAACACTGTCCGAAACGCATTTCGGGAACGCTTTTCACAACGCATTATGAAACGCTTTTCAGAACACTTTTAATTGAACTAGCTGTTCGTTATAAAACGCTTAAAATTCTGTAAATTTTTTCCTGCAGAATATTTTAAGTCAATTTTATGTTGGTTTTATGTCTGTAATGCACAGAGTCGTGACTGTTACGGACATATAACATAAGTACGAATTTAAAAAGTTAACAAATATGAAAATACTATGATATTTCTTTAAAACAGAAAACAAGGCATCAAAATACGAGACTGTCTCGTCTGTTGGACTGTTGTTTGGGTTGCATCAAATTCGCACTAGAGCTACACGAGGGTTTTTGGCTACGTGCCATGTATTTTAGAACCACGATCAAGTGACGAGGCCGACACGTGATGTGGCATCCAACGCAACGTACGTATAACGTCATCAGCCTTTGGAACACGACAGATTTAACATGCAGCTGTCCCATATACACAGCAAACCTTGCTCTTACTGTAAAAAACACTTTTTATTACTAATAAAGGTCGTAACTAAAAAACTGTATAACAATTGTAAAATTTTAGAAGATTTTAGAAAGTCTTAGAAATTTAGATACTATTGCTTTGGAAATTGTTTTCTTGTGTTTAGGATTCGCTTTGGTTTTACTTTTGAGTCCCAAGTTCACTTGTTTTGAATTTTTCTACCCTACCTTTTCAGCTTTTATATTTCCCTGTAGTTGTTTAATTTTTTCCTTCAGCTCCTTTACTTTAGCTGACTCTTTTATGCGACTTTTCATTTAACATCAATGTAACTTATAAAAATATTAAAAACATCATGAACAATGAAATATAGGGAATTTAAAATAAAAGAGGAGTGGTTTTCATCTTATCCACGTCGGAATTCCTCGTCTTACTCGGTGACGCCGTATTTGGTTTTGAACCAATTTATCATTACAAAATTTAATCAAACGTCGACAATCTAAACTACACATTTTTTTGTATAGATTACGACCAGTATTTTAAAAATGCTCGATGAAAAATTTTAACAAAATCAATAAAGTCGTGCAAATCCTTACGCCGCGCCGTGAAGTAAAAAAAAAGTGATAAGAGAAGATATAGGAAGCACTCTTTTATCTCTACTGTTTGAAAAAAAATAATCTGTACTGAAATAATTTGCAGTGATTTGCAATTATGAGCCTTGTATTTAGTAAATCGAGTATTAAAATGTAATTGTTCAATTTCTAGTATCTAATATTAACTCATTAATGAGGATTGGCAAGAAAATTTGCCACGCGAAAATTCAGCGAAGTTTATCCAAATGAAAATATACAAGTAAAGGTTTGTAACAGAATCTGTCCCTCAGCCCGCTTCCACACAACTGTTCCTCCTTCCTGTGTGATTCTTTGATTGTTCATTAATTGTTTACCAAGAAAGCGGCATGGCATATTTTTGCATACAATTATGCTTAGTTTTAATTTACATTTCTTATTTTTTTAATGAAGTTTGGAGTAGTTTCATTACTTTTGTTATTAATAAATATTGAATTATTCTTTGAACTACAAATAAATCGATGCAGACGATAAATTATATTAAGTTAATTTGAGAAAGAATATTAAGGAAAATAGTTGATTTTGGCTTTTAGAAGTTTAAAATTATAGCTGGATGTTGTGTTTAGCGATTTTTTTTCGAATGTGTATAAATCTAGCGTATACAAACGGTTGTTGATGATATTGACTATTAGGAACTTAGTTGTTTTCCTATTAGAATTTCAGTAAGTATTTAAGTAATAGGAAAGGCTATTTTAGTTCTTTAAGAACTTCTTGTTTTAAAGATGCGGATTTGCCGGCGCCTCTTTGGTTCGCATTTGTAGTTAGAGGTCATTTGGGGTTAAAAAAATACAACGAATCGTAGAAAAAAGGAACTTTTTTAGAATTTTTTGAGTCCTTAAAACGGCGGTAAAAAGGTGGTTTGATTCCGATAAGCGGCGGATTTTTAATGTAAAAAGTGATTCTGTTCTACGAAATTTATTCCAATTAAGCGGTTGATTCAATTAACCAGTGATTCCAAAAAGCGGCGTCCACTGTATAATCGTTCAGTCCGTCTGTCTTTCCGTCACCCACTTTCATAGTCCGAACTACAAATGCTACGGACAAGTGTGGTACGTCAAAAAATTCAGCGCATCGAAATTAGAATACATTGAAAATTTCAGAAAAGAATTCGAATTCGAAGTACTTCGATTATTTAAAAAACTGCAAAATTAAAAAACTGCATTTAAAAAGCAACGGAAGCCATTTTTATTAGAATTTAATCACCATTGCCATCGCAACAATCGCTCGAGAAACTTTAATTCTTTTAGAAAATAAATTAAAATAAATTTATTTTTGCGACATCGATCAGTTTGAAATGACGTAAAATATATTTCACTACGAGATTCTTTGTACGTTGATATGAATGTTTTCATTCTATTTAAAAGCGAGGAATATTACATATTTATTCTTTGAAATATAAATTAATTTTTGCAAACGATCAGTAATAATTATTGAATTTTCGAAATAAAATAAATGAAAATAGCCAAATTTAGCATGTGAATGTTTAATATATAGAATTAAGAATTAATGCTGTGTTTGGCGCCTTTTTATTTATTCAATATTTTCACTGTTGCCATTTCGTCAAACGTACGAGAAACTTTATTTAAAATAAAAATAAAACTCTCGAAAGAATATTTATTTATGAGATATAATTTAGTTTGGATTGTTGTAATATCACAATAGAGTTCTTTTGATGGTTCATTATATATGTATGAATAAGGATGCATATAGAATTCTAACTTTAAATAAAAAAATAAGCGAAAGTTCGCTTTTATTTTTAAAGCATCAATTTTACTAATTATTTATTATTCTATTTTTCGAAAGAAAGTTAATGAATATGGGAAATTGTGGCAACTAAAAGATTTTTATTACAAAAAGTTGCATCATTATTTTTTGAATTTCAAACAAATTCAGCAAACGATAATGAATAATTATTAATTTGCGAAAGAAGATTAATGAAAATAGTTAATTTTGGCGTTTAAAAGTTTGAATTAGAAATAAATTATAAGCTGAAGGCCTTGTTTGGCAAATTTTTTTCAGAGGTGTATAAATAGTGCGTTTTTTTGTTGAGCACAAATACTGTGTGGAAGCGGTTTAAGTGACAGATTCTGTATCAAAAACCTACTTGTTTTTTTTTTTAAATCCTACTTATCTTTAGCTTTAATTTAAGGACCAAGATTATCGATTTCTGTTTAGTGGTTTTCTTTTTATAAGCATTTTTGAGAATTTATCTCATAGTTCCTGAGAAAAATGTTTCTAAAGTTAGGTTAATTAACATGTGCGAGAACCATCCGACTCCCCTTAAAGAGAAATTCTTCATCATCTTTCTCGTTTATGTATTTGATGCATCACACAGTCTGCGTTCGGCCTGTGAAAGTGGGTGACAAACGGACGCAAGCCATAAAATCTGCCACTTTTAATGTTATCTGACCTGCCTATTATGGCTCTAGTGCGACGTTAATTCAACAACCAATTAGCTTGATAAAACACGTTAATAACCAATAGAACAACCACCGCCAAGAGAAAGTTTTATGTTTTCCTTCCCCCTTCGAAAAATCGAGCAATTAGAACAAATGACACAGAAATTCAGAACGCAGTTAAAAATCCGGTATTGCCGAGTTAAATCCGGAGAATCGGCAAGTTAGCGTCATAAAGTATTGTGAAAGCTAAAACAGTCCCGAAACAATGACTAAATTCACCAATCGGGCCACTGCGCAGTAACAGCTGTGTTTGTAATGACCTGAGCACTTTTTGCCATAGGGGGATATTTCCATATTGAAAAAGATTGTTCATAGGTCTAGTTTTTTGCGTAAGCCTACTTGCAATGAGCAAGCAACGGAAAGTTTTAATTGTAAAAGAATCAAGGTCTCTATTTTTTTTTGCCCAATCATGATGTTTACTGATTTATATATTAGAGGAATATTTTTTATTTAGGCGTTAGAGAGTATTCCATATGACGTATATGGGTGATTGGTACTGGTACTAGAGTTAGATTTAACACTTAAAACTGTGATCTATTTTGATCAAATTGTTCGAAACCATAGTTTTCTTTCTCTGGTAGATAAATGGTTATTAAGGAGATAGGTTAAAGTAAGGTATGGAGTTGGAAGACGTTATTTTTGTAAATAGTTGGAAAATAGAAAAACTAGAAAAGCTAGCGCCATCTGTTGCAGAAGATGTAAAGTATGGCTCAGAATGGTAGGATGATATTTTTTTACGAGTTGGAATAATAGACTAGAAATGATAGCGCCATCTGTTGCACATAAATAAAATGAAACATTTGTAGTTCTTACGTTACATAATTCATTAATAATAATAATTAATTCAAATACTAATTCAGAGTATATTGTTGCATGCAAAAAAAGACCACCCACGTAGGTGTTCCACCTTGCTAGAGCCACAATAGTTCTAAAATTTGAATTTCAGAAACTCAATAAAATTATTGTAAAATTTCTTCATAATGCATTAGCTATGATTTAAATTATTCATTATTGCCCTAAAGTTTTGTTACAAGTAACAATCAAAACTTCAATAAAATTTTAAGGTGATGTGTTAAGGTTGTAAAGAGCAGCTGCAAATATTTGGTTTAAATTATTTTGTAATTGACTTATTTCAGGTGACATAATTCCTTTCAGCTTTCCTTCCTGCCATTCACGTGCTCTGATTTGATGTTCTGTTACCACGTAACATAGATTCATCAAACGAGGCTCCAAAAATAGAATTTATGTTGCCATTTGTTAAGAATTTATGTTGCCATTAAAGACCTGAAACCCCCGAACCCCTTGGTAACTGATGTAAAATGCATAAAAGACTGATCTACACTCTTAAAACAAAAGAGTGAAATCCACTCCTATAAGGGAAGTGCATTTTCGGCACCGGAAAGGAGTGGAAATTAACTCGGACTGAGTTAAAACTGCTCGTTTTAAGAGTGTAGGACGCAGTTTGTTTTCTTTTATTTCTTTTACCCACTCCGCAAAAAGAGTAAAATCCACTCCTATAGGGGAAGTGTATTTTCGGCACGGAAAGGAGTGGAAATTAACTCAGACTGAGTTAAAACCGCTCGTTTGTTTTAAGAGTGTAGAGGCAAATTCTAAATACTACTTCCTTTGCTCCTAATTTTAGGTTTAAGGTAATCTTCAAAAAGTTCATTATAAAACCTATATAATTTTTTGTTCTTCCTGATAATTATTTTAAAATCCCAACCCCTACCGTGCAGTTTAAGCAAGCTCAGACCCAAGGCAATATTTTAAAACCGACTAGAAGTACAGCCGCAACAAAAAATCTTGAAGAGGGATAGTAATTTGGCAATTTATTCAAAACTAAACAAAATCAAAAGTAAAACAAAAATTACTTATTCATTTCGCCATAAAACAACCCTTTTAGCTTTGACCATGGGGGCGAAATTAGGGTAGGCTTAAACGTATATTATTATCACTGTGAAATATCACATATTATCATACAAATGGAAAGAATTTCCAAGCTTATATTTAACGCTAATTACATTGACACTAATTACAAGCTGATTTTACGAGTCCCTCCAGTAATTTGGAATCATGAAAAAATATTGTATGTGTGTGAAAGGGGAATAACCAAATTATAATTTTGTATCTAAATGTTCATAACTTACAGTTCCTTGAATGCCTTTTTTCACAGTGATTATATATACATGAAAAATACAAGAAGACGCCCTGGACACAATCAGGGGTCCAGATTTGGTTACATTTGAAATTTATTAAATCTTTCATCTATCGACTACATACTACATTATTTATTTCTCTTATTATGCTAAGATCAAGTTTTTAATAAATGAAAACTAATGAAAATATAGTACAAATACTAAAATATGCATTTAAAAAATTAAAATATAGTTTCGCCGTAATAATTCATTTTAGACTTTATAAAATCTTTAATAAATCAAATAAATCACTTGGTTAAAAATTGAAGAAATCAAAAATGTAAAAGTAATAATTAATTTTCTTAATTGTCAAAATAAAGCTTTTGTGTGTGTGTAAAATTTTGAAAAAATATGTTTACAAGTTTAGAATTTCTAATTAAAATATTATTTACAAAGATACTTTAAATGTTGAATTTATTAAGCTATACTTATCAATAAAAATTTATTAAACTTTATTTTAAACATTTATTTATTATTCTATTATTTCTATTCTTCATCAATTCTTTCTGCCAGGAATTGTGTAGTGAAATTTAGAATGATTGTAGATCATTTGAAACATGCGGAAATGGATTTTCAAATAAATATTATTTCAATTTTCGGTGATACGGGGCTCTATTTTGCAACTATTAAGTTTCGTATTTTGCAGTTTCGGCTTGAAATATAGATAAATCAGTTCGCAATTTATTTGAAAATGTACCGCTTCCCCGTTTTCCACATAAAACTTGCTCAAAAACTGATCCCTTTAGTAGATAAAATTTTCTAAACTGCCAATTATGAACAAGAAATTCTTAAAGAATTGAACTAGCCTACTTTCCTGTTACTTTAATGATCCCTGAAATTCTTATCGAAAAACAAGTAGGTTTGTAAAAGTAACTGTCAAAGAATCGAAAGATTTCAACAATATTTTTACACCATAGAAAAAAAATCGCAAAATACAGCATTTAGTTGTAATTTAAAACTATCAAAGGCAAAATTGGCTATAATTATTACTTTTGTTTTGCAAATTCCATAAATATTCTTTATAGTTTGTTTAATTCATTTACAGTTCGAAGAATGCGTAAAATAGGTTGCTCTAAAATGGATAAAGGAAAGTATAGGCTAAAAATCGATGTTGATGAACGCTGGGTTCGTAGGATTATGAATGTAAATGACCAATAAGTATAGCCGAATATCTTTTTAGTAATTTTATATACACATCAATTCAAAATTATAATATACGGTGCATGGCAGTTTTGAATAAAAAAAATGATAATCGAGCAACAAAAATCAATTATTTTTAGTTCGTTAATCGATTTCCGAATGTTCTAAATAAGCTTTATATAAAATTTCACTTCATATTTCCTAATAGGCTTGACTGCATAAACGTTTACTTAGAAAATAGTTCTCGGTTCTGGAAAATTAAACCAGAGACTGCAAATAAATAACCCGTCAAAAGCAGCCCTGATCGAGCAAAGGAACAAAGATATAGAACTAAGAATAGAGTATGTTGACTATGTACATTAAAATATTATTTCTCTTTAAGACGATATATTTTGACATTCCAACGAGGTAACGCATTTCGGATATAAAAATTAATTTATTTTTGACTACAAAATAACCTTTGGATGGCCCTTTTAGTACTACGACCAAAACACCACATAATTGATTTGTTTGCTGTACTTTACTGCTTTGTAAATTAAACAATTTATGATTAAATAAGTCAACTAAATAGAAAATTACTTATTTAATATAGTTGTTGGTGGCCTCTTAAGTTTTAACATTATGCCCAATTACAGATTAGCATTTGTCTTTAAAATTTTTTGTAGAACTAGTTAGTGGATGCGAGGCAAAGTGGATTAGTGGTAGTGCTTCGCATTGCCACGCCACAGGTCCGGGGATCGAATCCTGGA
The DNA here is from genome assembly GCA_019343175.1 of Oedothorax gibbosus. Taxonomy (NCBI): domain Eukaryota; kingdom Metazoa; phylum Arthropoda; class Arachnida; order Araneae; family Linyphiidae; genus Oedothorax; species Oedothorax gibbosus. Next base: position 21,939,019 of record CM033275.1, read on the forward strand.
TTGGGCGAGGTTGACTCATCCTTTCATCCCTTGAGTGGGTCGATAAAATGGGTACCAAGCATGCTTGGGAACTAAACACTGGGGGTTCCGCGTGAGGCTGACCACCTAACCGGGGCATATGCTTAGCACCCCAGAGCCCTTGGGCACGAAAGCTGAAATGGGCACGGCAGGCCTTGGCCCAGTAATGGTCTGTTGCGCCGAGGAGGAGAGGAGTTAGTGGATGCAGCTTTTATTTGCGAAATGTTTTGTATATGATTTAATATCATTTTTTTAAAAATTTCTATTGAAATACCTTATTTTTCTTTTTCATTGAACATAATTTTGTGGAATGAAAATTATAGTATGAAAATCATTTAAAGAGAGTATATGTTATCAATTTTATAGTATATTTATCAATATGATCGATTTAGATTGTTTGAAAATTGTTGTTAAATTATTATTTGTAACAAATACAACTGATCACAGAAACAAATAGATAGTCTCCCGACTCCCTATACAAGTTCTCACTCTTAAACCAGTTTGAAAGAGATTATAGAGAAATTTGTGAAAGCAAATTTAGTTTTAATTTGATGCATTATTTTAATTTTCCTAATGAATGAATATAATCAAATTGCATTCACACATACAAAACAAATTTTTAAATTACTCACCAATCTTCAAGTTTAAAATGCAGTCCACCAATAAGATGAAATAAGACGAACTTTCCAATTCCGGTGTTAATAAGTCGTCCGTTTAAAATCGTATTGTTAGGGAACGTTGCCGCGACTGCCTACTTCTGGCATCAAGATGATTTTAACGCAAACAGTATACGCCTTGTAATCTTCAATAGGGCAGGATGAGGCTCAAGGCGTTTTATGTGTAATCCAGCATAATTTAAATGTGAACAGTAATATTACATAAATTTTGAAGTCTCATATATAGTGTTTTATTTTATTAAAATAATGCATTGCGTTGTAAAGAAATAAATGACGTATATGTATGTCACCTTACATTCTGGATATGTGACGATTCCCCGATAATCCCGAAAATCTTTTTTTTTTCTAAATCTCTTTTTTTTTTCTAAAAAAAGCACCATGGCGAGAAAGCACAGTTATGTTTGTATGAAATCAAGTTTCATATTCAAATGCCTAAAGTCTTAGCTGAAAGACTATTTTTAAAATGGAAATAACTAATTAAATCAGATCACAAGTTTGTTAACCAGAAAAAACGATTAAGCACTTATTGTTCGGCCCCCATATTGTGAGGCTGAAAACTGTTTGTGTAGATCAGCGTATTTCCCACAGAATATAGCCTCTACTTTGTCGATTAATCATGTCTGACATGTCGATTAAGTTCAAATATTCAGTTCACACCTACACTTCAAAAATAGCATTACATATAAAAAAAAGCACTTCTGGACTAAATGGTCTAAAAGTCTAGGTTCGCACACTCTGACTAGATTCCGCCACCAAGTACAATCTATTAGGCATCGAATTTGTATAATTTTTCTTTTCGTATGGTGACACAGGGTAATTATTGGACAGGTCCCAACAATAATAATAAATCATAATTTATTGCGTCTAACAAACCAAAATTTGTTGCATATCCAGCAATGCTCTGATTAATTATTGGGACTAGATTAGTACTTTTTCTTAAAAAAATATATATTAATAACTAAAAGTTCTTGAAAAAAATGGTTTAAACTTTTGTTCAATTGATGGCAAATTGCGTTTAATTTTGTTTTCTTTTACATAATCTTGAATTTTGTAATGCTCAGTCTTAGATATGTTTATGAAGGTGGTTTGTGCTGAAAAACACCTGTAGGATGAATAGCAACATTATGACATGCATGTTTAGTTATGGGATAATTATTAGACATGCTATGGAGTAAGACAGCATCTCAATATGCTTAAATTTACTTTTTATAGTTTTTCTGATTAAAAGACACCATCTACGCAAACGCAATGTTTGAACTTGGACAAAGAAGAAATTATCAAAAAGCTGTGTGAAAAAGTTAAATATGTTTGGTAAGTTTTACTAGATTTCACTTATACATTTTTAGACATTTTTAACAGAAACCATATGGTGTTTAATAATTGCCCCCATACACACTATCTATTGACTATTGTACACACAATTGTCCACAATATACCCCTTGCAGCTAGTCTAAATACTGTGCAGAACAGGTAGAAAACTACTGTTCAATGATTACCGTAATTGGCGGGGTAATTTTTTTTCAGCTTCTGCAGAGTAAATAGTGAATTTCAACAATGGTACCCGACAGATACATCAAATAGTCATTATGAAAAAATTTACTGGTTACAAAATTATTTAAATGTGGGAGCTATGGTAAAACTTTGATTTGTGTCCAATAATTCCCCCCCTTGTCACCCTACAGGATTGCGCTTATGTATAAAAATGCGCTTATGTATAAGTCGTTATGTATAAAAATTAACGAGAATTCTCTAGATACAATTTATTAGAGGCTGTGAATTTGGGATCCCCTGCTAAGATGCCTTCAACACTATTCACGTTTAGAATCCCAACTTTATTACAAGTTTCAGTACTGAAAAATGAAGCACATGTTTTCCTAAATTATGTCTACGCAAATCATGCAAAATTCATTTTTTGTGGGACAATTAGTTAATGAGTAATATAGCAGTGAAATAAAATTCAATATAAAGTAGAACGAAATTGGCTGCCAATCTCACTTTGGGGAGAGAGGGTATCTCGTAAAATTTCATGTAAATTTTCCCGAAAAAAATAATTGTAAAATTGCGAAAAATTTGAGTTAAGTTCAAGAAAAAAAAATTTAACCTCAAATACATAGCGAAACCTAACATGATAATATTTATCGTGGCTATCCGAACTATATCGAACTGAGGTTGGAGTAGAACCAGAAATCACATTCAAACCTCACGGAAAAATTGAAGCAAAAATTGTATATGCTAGTTTTTAGAGTTAGTCTTGAGACCGTCATGAGTCCCCATGGATTTTTTAAAAACTTTCTTTTGGCCTAAAATTGTTTTAAGATGAATAAACACAATTTTAGCTACACAATACGAATTAGCATCATTATTTTTTTTGTACTTGAAACACATTTTGTTTTTTGCAGAAGCCCCATAAGCCCAGCAACTTTAAAATTAATTTTAAATATTAAATAATGCTTCTTTTACAACTATTTCAAGTTGTAATAATGCATCCCGCTCAAAAAAAAAATTGCTATTTTTTTCCCGGTAATTTCGATGAAAGGTTGATGTTTAAACAGTTTTTTTCTTTCAATTTTTGAAAACTATTGTTCGTGGACTTTAGGGGTTTACGGAAAAATTCATTCATATGCAACCTTAAAAAAAATCTTCAATAAAAAAATCAGTAAAGATAATAGTTATTTCTAGAAATAAATCCAACGTTTTACAGTACAGATATGAATTTTGAAAATTCTCGCATGATATTATGGGCGAGGGTCAAGTACAAACCCACAAAATCTCGCCAGTAAGTATAATTTATAGACGCTCCCTTACTTATTAAATAAAAGTGGCAATCAAATAAATAAATACAATCTAACAGAAAATCCTCAATAACCTTAAAAGTTTTGATTTTGAGAAATACATTTATGTTAAAGTTTAGAGGTAAAAAATATTAGGCTGGGGAGCCCAGTCGGTTAGGCATTCGCCTAGCATGCGGAAGGTCCCAGGTTCGGGTCCGGGCATCGCCAAAATAACTGCCGACCTATAAATGGCCCGTGCAGCCACAAATGTCCGACGAATAATACCCCGTGTGGAGGGAGTGCACGTTAAATATCCTTCAAAGTCCTAACGCTGCGTACGATGTCGCCCTTAACGGTTGCGTTGGGTGCCTACTCAGGTGTCGGCTCGTCACTTGACTGTGGTTCTAAAATACGACGCCCGTCGCCAATAGCCCTCGTGTAGCTCTAGTGCGACGATAATTCAAACTAAACCTAAACCTAAAAAATATTACTTAATTCTCGTTGCAGTTTTCATTTTCTTAAATCCCTCCTATTTGCCGTTGGTGTTATAAGAGATAATGGGAGCTGGTTGGTTGGTAGACATATATACTCAGGTTTGTGTGCTTGGTCAGCGACCCGCTTATAAACCTTCGTCAAGTAAGACAGACACAACAGACAACACACGCACATAAGTGGATCCATCTAATTTTTAGAGACAGAGGCCAACTAGAGGATCCCCAGAATTGGCTTGTCACCCCCAGAGGTATCGATTTGGTATGGGAACTTAGACGACTTTCGGAGCCAACAGATTTAACGAGCACGTACTCCGCATATACTCGGTAGGTCTTCAGTGGTACCGGGACTCGATCGCAGGACCTTCCGATCCCGAGACCGAGACGCTGACCACTAGGCTCACTATACGGCCCCTAATGGGAGTTATTCTGAGAACTGATATTTGGTTCTGTTCAGACAAAGCTAGTAAAATTATTAGCCTGGTGTAAATATGCTCGTGTACCATACCTACTTTGGTTTACCTTATCTTAAGTTTTAATTCTTCGATTTCGATTTAAAATGAATAAACCCTCTTCTAGCTATGAAGGTCGCAATACTATTATACCCCCGCATTCGAGCCATTGTGAGGACATCATCGCTTAATGCCTCTATCGAGCGAGCAGCATTTATTATGTCATATTTACCATTTATACAAGACAAAAGACATCTTTAAAGACGACATTAATTAAACGGAATTATCTTGTGAGCACATTTCCTAAGAACAAACAAGCAAGCAGAATATGAAAACAGTGTGTGAAAAAAATATAACTTTACAACTGGCTTGTGTACATTAAATGTGTTCGCTGTTTAACGTTTACATGATTATTTATTCGATTCCAGCAATGGGATTTCGTTCCAACTCAAGAGTTGTCCTCATAATCTAAACGTGGTTTAAAATTACGAAGCGATTCGTAGTGTAACCCTGTTTCCACGATGTTGGATGTTGATTCAGGGAAGGAACAGCCTGAGAAGTTAATCAGAAAAGATAAAAACACTACATTAAAAAATACACCCAATCATAATATTTTACACTTTCGTGCTGTTAACTACAGTTCACTGTGAGATTCGGGATGCAACCATTCGAACAAAGCAAACCAAACTTCGAAACCAAGTTCGAGCAAAACTGAAGGTTTATCGATTAAATATAAAAAGAATCCACACCTACAATCTGATTTATACTGTACGTGTAGATGCTTAAAAAGTATTTAATATTGCTGTATATTATTTTAACTTTTGTATATTTTTCTGAAGCTAAATATTTTCTTGAAAATATACACGAATCCATTTCAAAAACACGACAACAACCTCATTTCCATTATGAAAGAACTCCAAAACAAAATCGATCATTTTATTCAACGGCCAAAACACAAAGAAAGCCCTTTAATTAAAAACAAATTAGAACCATTGGTATGCACATCTCGATTGCGCAATCAAGAACTTCTGTGAAGGAATGCAGACACACTTGTTAATAATGAAAGCTGTAGTGGCATTACTGAATAGCCAATTACACGAGGCATTTGTGTTTGTTTATTTCACTTTTTATTTTCATTTTTAGCGTCAAGAGAATAAGACGCTTTCGTTAATTTTTTCGTTCATTTCTTTAAACAATTTTATTACTTCTACTGATAATGTCAGTAGTTTTTTATGGAAAAAATTGTCGTCTGCGCCGACTACGAAATGAATTTTCGTAAACGGTGAAAGTTTTTTCGGGTGTCAGTTCCGTTCCACTTGAAAAAAGAAAAATTATGGCGGTGAGTGATTTATCTCGGTGATCGTAATTTTTGTAAATTACTTTATGTCATTTAACTGTTTTTACTTTGTAAATTATAATGAGGTATTGTATGTATTAGATTTACCCTAAATTAAACTAGTTTAATGATTTGTATGACATGTACTTAAGTGAAACGCCCAAAGAGTTTCGTAATTCATTCCAAAAACGCAGAAAAATGTTTTTTTTGCAGACAAATGTTTTGACTAAGTAATGCCATATTTAGAAACTGAATGATCATTGCTTTTGGACAAATGCTGTGTAGTACTAAGAACATGAAAATTTGATAGAATGATATATTTTTGTAGAAGTGTACTTCAAAACCTTTTTTTTTTAAATTTCAGATTATAAGTTTAAAAATATTTATTGGTTTGGTGTGGCGATAAACTGACAAAGAACTTCACTTTTTTTATTTGTAAAAATTATCTTTATTCATAGTCTAAATTTTGATACGTAACTAAATTTCAGCTGTGTTATTAGATGTGTCAGTAAAACTAGGGATAACAATTTTTAACCACAAATGCAATTTGCCTGACAGTTATTTTAACTTTATTTACCAAAGCGATGTTTTATTGGTACAGCTATGATATAATGGCCTGTCTGTTCATTGGCAACTTTTGGCCAGCTTGATAATTTAACTTAGGTTTGCTATACCTATCGAGTTGAATTAAATATGGAGTGGAAAGTTTATCACATTTGGGCATTTTCGTTGATTGGCAATGGAACGCAAATCGACACCAGCCATTACATCATAGCTGTTCAGTTTTATTTATCAATCTGTGTAAAAAAAAACAATTAAAAAAATTATTGTTCAAATGTAATTTTCTGAAACACTCCGGCCTTTATTTTACAACTGCCGCAATTCTAGTCAAATTGAGCAGTCCTCTACATACTTAATAATCTCTTACACTGTATAAAACTTTGTCAACCGTAGAGGTAGAAACTTTGTTTTAAGCCATTTTTTTTTGTTAGAAAATTGCCAAATAAATCGTTTACCCCTAAACTGCATTTTGACTTATTTTTTTATATGGATAGATTTCTTTTTCTTATTTTTATAATCATGTTGTACGGTTTAATTGCAGTTTTTAGGCCATTAATAAAAAAATAGTGCAAAAGATGCGAAATTTTAGTTTTAATCGCCAAGAATTGTGGCTAAAAATTGTATATGATGATTTGAAAAATTCTAATGATTATTTTCATTGATTGGAGTAACTTGTTATTATAATACCGCTATTTGTAAGAGTTACTTTTTTAGGTAACCGTTAGATTTTTCAGAAAGTAACTGTAACTTAGTTATTTTTAGGCAGTAAAGAAAACTTTGGTTGCGTTTTCATCACTTTTTGAAGGCTGTTGGATGTCAATTTTAAAAAGGAAATTCCTTTAAAATTAGATAAAAAAATTTGTTAATTCTAACTGCAGTGCTTTGCTTGTACTTGTGTTTCTTTAAACTTGGTTCTCTTTGAAAAAACAGTAAAAAGGTTAAATTCCAATTTTCATCTTGACTTATATAGCCTGAAGTTGGAGCTGGGGAGCCCAGTCGGTTAGGCGCTCGCCTAGAATGCGAAAGGTCCCAGGTTCGGATCTGGGCATCGCCAAAATAACTGCCGACCGACCTATAAACGGCCTGTGCAGCCAAAAATGTCCGACGAATAATACCCCGTGTAGAGGGAGTGCACGTTAAAATTACACTCCAAATTGCCAACGCTGCGTACGATGTTTCCCTTAACGGTTGGTGTCGGGGTCAGGTGGCGGCTCGTCACTTGACTGTGGTTCTAAAATGTCACTTGACTGGTTCTAAAATACGACGCCCGTCGCCAATAGCCCTCGCGTAGCTCTAGTGCAACGATAATTCAAATTAAACTAAACTATAGCCTGAAGTTTCTAAAAGTAACTGTAACTATTTACTTTTCATACTAAGTAACTGTAACAGTTACTTTTGTAAAGTAACTTTTCAATCCCTGATTATCTTCTTGTCTCCTTAAAATGTAGAAAGCATTTAATAATTTTGTTTCACATTTTACAATTTTACTTTTTCGTTTGCAGCCTATGAGACGAAAGAGCCATGGGAGCATAAGGTAGGTACATGCATTTTAAGTTTAACATTACTTATTTTCTATTTATAACAAAGATGATTCTAACAGATTTTTAAATTGTTTTCATTCAAGATTACTCCCCAAAATTATGAAAAAAGTTTTAAGTGTTCAGTACAATGTTTAAAAAAATAATTGAAAACTTAAACTATGTTTGGATTTATTATGTATTTTCAGCCTGTATGATGTTTGAGAGCAATGGCAGTCCTTGTTATTTGTTACTAAAGTTTGTAGGGTTGGATCTCAGTTCTGGCATGTTTATACATTAAGCCATTTTGAATAAACATGATGGCAATGCACATCCTGGTTTATAATTTCGGAAGCGGTTCACTATTCAAAGCCAAAATAGAGTTGTACAAGTACAGGCTCAGTACTTTAGTCTGTGGGTATAATTGTCACTTTAGGATGGATGTTTAAAACAGTTTTAAATCCTCTCTAGGTCCCTTTCTAATTAACATAGTTTGTGTAGAAAAAACTAACCATTATTCATTTGAATACAGTACCTTGGTCTGCGGGTTCAAATCTCGCTTTGGCATGGATGTTTTAAACAGTTTTGAATCCACTTTAGCAGTATAGTTCCCTTTCTAATTGGTTATTGCGTACCAAAACAGACCATTAGGCTTTTAAATATGCTTAAGCTAAGTGGGGCTGACGGCACTCTACAGGCAATTTGCTATTAACTGTGCAGCCTGCCAAGTCCCAGAACCATAGAAAACTCAAACAATGTGTACTTTTCCCATTGGGGACTGCAAAATAAACTGTGTCTTTGCTGATTTTTTGGCAACAAAACAGTGCCCACAGTTAAAGGATCATTGTATACACAGTAAAAGTATACCCTCATATATTTTTACCCCATACATCGTATACCATTGCAAATATTCTATTTGGCAGTAGTTGTACATTTTTGGGGACTTAGTCGTGTGGTCCCGTTAAATGGAAAAGTACTAGTAATTGATACGTCATGAATTGTTTTCTTAAGCCTTTTTTTGTGATGCTCTTATGTATTGAAGTAGTCCTATACCTATTTGTGATGCCATTATTTCAGGTCTCCCCATGTGAAGCGCGACAGCCAATCACAGGTCATCATGGAAGGGTGGCTGTACAAGCTTGAAGGAGCCGCCCTGAAACAGTTCAAGCAGCGGTGGTGTGTGCTGGCAGACTTCTGTTTATTTTTCTACAAAGGTTTGGTAGTTTCCTATTTTAGTGTTTTGCGATGACTACTAGTACAGTACAACCCGGATATAAGGTCATTTAACAGACCACATGGTAATGACGTTATAAATGCCCCCATGTTAATGAGGGGAGAGGGACAGAAAGACTTCTCAAAGAAGTATTTTATTAAGAAAATAGCAAGTTAAGTTACAATGAGCTAAGAGACATCTTTCTGAAAGCTCTCTCTCCAAGTGATGTGAAAAATGGCGGTCAGCAACACTAGTAGGGGTAAACTGCTAGAGGGCCATTGGGTTGACAAACTTGTATATGACAAAATGAGTAACGTTATAAACAAGGTTGAATATATTACGTGTAGTAAATCATGTAAAATGCGTATTATGTATTGTTATTATTAATCAAAGTTATAAAATGTATATTGAATAAATTTTAACACTGGTATTAGTAGTAGTTTATTTTTCTTCTTTGTGATGAAGCATCATATAAACGTAAATTTTTAGCGTTATAACCATGGAGTTAATTTAAAATTGTCATTATGAGCAAGATATTTTAACATTAAGGTCTATACACATTTCAAGGGACTGAACCTTTCAGACATTACAAGTGAGGCTGTTGTAACCGAATTTGACCGTAGTTTAGCCTTAAAATTAAGGCTAAAAACCAGAAAGTCTTTGTTAACTTACCAAAGAAACTTCAGTGGATGGCAAAAAGATAGAAGACCCTACAGATTTTTGAATTTTTTTCTTTTTAGATTTTAAGTTTTAGAGATGCAATGATTGCATTTGGTTTAAAAAAGGCTACATGCGAAAGGAACCCTAAAATTTGCAATTTTTTAACCAAAGCACCCTTATTTTCTTTCTGTTTTTGTTTCTTAAAGACATAGTTAACCTCCAAACTTATATTTTCAGACCTTGATCACTTTCACTTTGATCAGATTTTATGGATAAATTCAATTTTGAGTCTTTCTAAAAGAATATTAATATTCTCTTTAAAAAAAAACCCTCATATCTTTTGTTTTTATGACTTAACTTTATCGCTCTATGCTTTTCTGCTTGTATTCTTTTTTTGACAGTTATATTTTTTTTACATTTTCATGATTTACTTAGTTTTATGATATTTTGTTAGAAAATATTATTCAGAGAAAGATTCATATTTTTAATCTTTTTACTTCCTGATTTTTATTTTATTGTTTAAAATATATTATGTATTGGTATTAAAAATATTTATATCGAGATTTTTTTTTGTGCGTGAGAGTTTGCTATTTTAAATTATACTTTATCTTTTATTATTATTTTAAATGTTTTGAATATTCTTTAAGCAAATGTCCTTATGCCTGTAAGGTTTTCAAAGCAAAATTATTTTTATGACTGTATATTGTATCTTTCGGGTGATGTGCATTTTTTAGTACCTAATTCTTTTAACAAAGGAACTTAAACCTTCATTTTATTTTGAAATTTCATTTAATTCGCACTATAACCATTGTAATTTTTATTTGAATAATCAGCTACTTGGGTCCTTGAAAATTTTGATGTTTTTTTTTTTGCACATTTTTTTAAAATTAAGTATATTTACGCTTACATTGTTAGACACTTTTAATAAAAAAACACAGCCCTAAAATTATAACCTTTCACTTCATTGATAGACCTCCCCTCCCCCAATAAGGTTCACTAAATAAACTAGTCAATCTTGAAAATAATTTCCCAAACTCAAGTCAATGCGAGTTCGATTACACCTGCTCGGCTTATTTAAAAAAACAGGTTTTTCTCGTCAGAAATTAGGGATTACATTGTCCTCAACTTCAGAATTTCTACTGTTCTTACATTTTTAAAAAAGAAAATTATAACAGAAATTTGAGAAAGAAAATATTTTGTGAGGCCTTTCTTTTAACTGGAAATAAATAATTTGTCTATTTAAAGTAGAATTTCTCATTCAAATAATTTCAAAACTTTAATTTTTTTTAAAGTTACAACATTGTCATGGAAACTTTTTAGTACAATTGTACATGTTGAATCATTCTTTTTATTCATTATCATTTGTGAGGGAAAAAAGAATAATTTTTAAAAGTGATATTTTTTAAAACTTTAAAAAGACTAAAAGAATTTGAAACCTGATTTAAATTTTTAAACAAAAATATACAATGTGTAAGTATAAGTAAGTTTTTTTAAAGAAATATTTTTGTTGAATTCTGGAAAATAGGGAACTTGCCATTTAGTTTCAGCATTTTTTTTATCAGCATCATAAAGATGGGAGATCAATATTGAAACAAAGCATTTTTAACTTTTTTTTACATTTTAAGGATAAAACAAATTGTCTCGTTAAAATAGAGATCTGATTAAACAGAGCATGACTAAGTGGGTGTCTGCTGTTTTAAATAAATGAACTTGATTTAATATGTTATATCATTATTTGTATGTGTTCAATTCATTTCATTAATAAAACTTTTTTATAGGTCCTAATGAAGAAAAGACAACTTCCTCTATTTTGCTTCCAAGTTACAAGATAAGTCCATGCACTTCCGAAGATAAGGTGTCCAAAAAGTTTTCTTTTAAGGCAAGTCAATTGTTTTCATTTCAATGCTTATCTATAATATTTATAGGTCTACGTTTTAATGTTTAATGTATATTTATATACTTATATAATTATAACTATATAAATATACATTAAAAATTAGTATTAATATATTATATTATTCAAGGCTTTTAATTATGTATTTTCTATGCTTTATTATGGCAAAGTGTTTTTTGCTTGAATACTGGAAGCTTGTACACCAAATTTAATTTATATACACTTTTTTACTTAATTTGATTCAACCTTCTGTTTACTTTTGTTGTGTAGTAAGTCCTTTTGTGGCATATTCACTGCTCAGGTCTACCAAAGCTTTAATTATTTATATTTATCTGAAGGTTTTTCCAATTTCAGTCTTTGGCTTTGTGAATTTTTACTTTCAATTACCTTATATGAAATATAAGGCAATGAAAGTATTGCGATCTGTTGGAAAATCAGAAATGGAGGTTCTGTGTTTTCTACACATTTCAGAGGTTGCTGATTCTGAAAAAGTGGTTTTTGAATATAATGGTTCATCTGTCTGTCTGAAAACACTCTACAGCTTTAATTAAAAGAGCTACAGACTTAAAATTTGGTACACAAGTTCCCAGTATCTGTCGGACCTCATAATTAGGTTTTCAAAAAAGTCTAACTACCCTAGAACTTTTTATGTTTATGTTATTGAAATTACCTTATAGAGCCTTTTATTAACTTTAAAGTAATTGATTTATTGAGTGGTAATTGAAAGTCGTGTAGAGTTACACATCTCTAGTTTTTAAAAAAAGTTTTGTATTTTGAAATAGCTGATTTCTAAATTAAAAAATTATTTTGTTTCCCCCCTTTCAATTGCAGGCTGAGCACCTGAACATGAAGACTTATTACTTTGCGGCCGAAGACATGGATAGCATGAAGAAATGGATGAATGCTATGTCCCTTGCTTCGATCATGCAAAACTTTGTGAGGTAATATAAATTATCACACTTTTCTTGAAATGTTTTAGAAGACAGTGTTTATTTTGAAACATTCATTTTCCATTCACATTTAGCTATTAACAGGCACGAGAATTTTCCGCTTTTTCCGGATTTCTGGTCATTTGCCGATTTTTTGACGTTTTCCGCTTTTTTTCAAGTTTTTGTTTTTTGTTCGAAAATGGAAACTGTATCATAAAATTATTTTGCTGGTTATATCGCTGTACTCCAACAAGTGCGAAAATACTTCTTGAATGCCGCTTATTGTCACGATCGATGTCTGCAATCTAGTACATTTATGTACTGTACATTTATGTCTGCAATCCGTACATTTATTGGTACGCTCTCAACTAGGGCTAGACCGTCATATGCTACCAATGTAAGCCGATGTTTTTTTATAGGACAAATAACAAAACTTTCGAACCTATTATTTTTAGAATTTATTAATAGTTCAAGACGGATTGTTCAACCAAACTTCAAGACATCGTAATATTTGCTAGTTCACGGTGAAATCGCAGAACATTTTGTCATGGTTCGTACACTCCTTGAAAAGTGCTTGAATAAAAAAAAGTTCATTTACAAATCCTTAAAAATGATTTTCAAAAAAATCCATTCTATTTATTGCAAAATCGGATCACATCAAAAATTTTCTGAACGCAATTTCCGAAGCTAATGATAACTATACGTCTTGTTTAACCCACTTTACGTGATACCATCGTATTTTCTAACTCATATTTCTAAACATAGTCTTTAATAAATGCTGCATAATCCGAGAAATTTCGGACAAGATAGCGTCCTAAAAAAGGGGTTTGGCGCATACAGAAGAAGACAGATTTTTCACAGCATTAACACCACCGAAAAAAAATCCTCCATTTTCAACCTATATTAATGAAAACTAAACTTAAATTTCATTAAAAAGCAAGTTTAAATTATAAATTTTAACAATAAAGGTAAAAAAATATATTTAAATTTTGAAGATGAATTAGGATTAGATTTCATTAAGGTGTCTTCAAATATAAACCAAGGGCCAATGCATACCTCTGTTAGAAGAGTAATATTTTCACCTGATCAAAAATTTGCAGCACAATAATGCCTCTTGATTTACTTATTTTGCTGCCTAGTAATTTTCACGCATCCACCGATGATGCCGCATCGCCTTATAATGATTGACAATTTCCTGACTCTGCGTGATCAGAAGTGTCTCGTAACTTCTGTAGCTCTAGTTCAGGTCAAGTAGGATCAACCAGATTCTCCTAATCGATTGTCCTTGACTTTGGGTCGGCAAGAACAGCTTGAATGTTAAAATATATTTTTTTTAAAAACTTTTTTTCTTTTTAGTGATTCACACTTCAGCCTATACTCTGTTTTCTAATTTTAGATGGGTTTTTAGTTTTAAAAAATGGATTCGGTTTATACACGAATATCGACGGTATTTTATATATTCAGCTTTTATGCTGTTAGTAATTTCTAGTTCTTGAATTTTTCTAAAAAGTCTTAGAACAGTACTTAAAAAGTGCTAAAATGTTTTTTCCTAACAAGCGCATGAACCATGTAATTGCTTTAAAGAGAGAAGAACATAATATCATTTTTTTAAAATTTTGTATGTGAACTACAGATATTATATTGCAATATTGCCTGTTTGTTTTGTGTTTTTGTAGAAAAACAGGATTCATAAACAATGTGTAAGATTTTTTTAAAATGTAAACCTTGTTTTCAAATCTAGTTATTTTATATAATTATCATAACTTTAGTATACGATAACTGCTGATAATTTTTTTATTTGTGTCTTTATCTATGTGAGTTGTATGAGAGGAGGTTTAAGGTAGAATTTGTAGCATCCTCTTCTTTCTATACTTTACTGAGTAGAAATATGGAAATTTTACTCACTATTGCCCTACAAACAAGATTTTGCAAATAATATTATAGTGAAAGTTACTTAGTTACTTTTCCCTAAAGAAATAATTAAACCCCTTAAAGTAATAATTACCGTACCTCTCTCCCTCCCCCCCCCCCCCCCCCGTTTTTAATATTTAAAGTAAATCGGTCCCAACACGCTTTTTCAGCTTTTTTCATATTTTTGTGTTCTCATGCCTGTATTAATAGTTCAGTATATTTACATATATTTAATAGTAGTTTTTTTTAACTACTTTGTCTTTTTGAGGTATTGGTGATTTGTTATTGTATCATTTTATAAAGAACAAATATACTGTTAATGCTGTTATATTAAGTTTGATTAAATGGGTATTCATACAAAATGAATTGAGGGTTAAGGGGGGGGGGGTGAATCCAGGAAAATTAGAGAAAAATAATTTGTTAGAAATAAATTACAGATAAAAATAATAATTTATTGGATAATTGGACCACCACCACCTCTCCTAGCTATGAGGATTGTTCTTACCCTTCAATTAATTTTAAATTTAAGTTAAACTGCTTTTTATTTGAAAAAATTGTAATGAGTTTATTGTAGTATTTATTTATTTATGAAAACAAAATAAGTCTCTATATCCTTTCTTTTTTTGATAGATGTTACTTAATTTTATAATTTTTTTTAGCTCAGAAATTATCTTAAATATTTATATTAAACCACTCTCTACCCATAGTCTACAGGAATATAAAAATCTCACTGTTTTGACGTATAATTAAATAATTGTTTCTTTGCATTCAGGTCTGAAAAGTATGACACCACTTTCAGCTCTGCCAGCAACGATGATGAAGATTCTGGCTTCACTTCATATCGCTCGAAGCGATACACGAGCCAAAAACTTAACACTTCCACTTCTTACGATCCAAACTTTGGAGCTGGTACTGAACCTCTAAAGCAGCGATCTAATAGCTATGGTGATAGGATGGGGGAGGTATGTGTAATTTTTGAATCCTCTAGTACAGGGATTCCCAACCTTTTTGCACCTGCGTACCACTTGACTTTTTGAGAAATTTTGGCTTGCCACCAGACCTATATATAAATATATTAATAAACGTCTAATATTCACTCTTCTTAAAGTGTTCAAAGGCTTTTTGAATTGAGTTCCTGAGAAAACTTCACATTTAATGGTTAGATATTTGTTTAATTATAGCATACTTATAATAAAGGAGATTTAAAAAGATTAAAACAGTATTTATTTACAGGTTTGTTTATTACCCATATTCCTAAAAACATACAAATAAAAAAATAGTACAAACTCAGCAAAAAATTTATCATCATACAAACTATACTTTTTTTTAGTTTTTAGAGCGAAATTTGTTGTTGTTTGCCTGAGATTAAAATATCAACATTAGGTGTAATGGAACTTATCTTCACCCTTAACTCCTCGGTATTCTTCTATGTTTAATTTTTATGTACAAGAGTTCAGAAAATCAACTCTCACACAAGTAACTCGTAACAAATGGCATCAAAAATAGCAGAGCTTGCCGTAAGATCAAAGGGTTCTAGGTTTTACATCCGATCCTGAAGTAAATTAAAGATTTCTCTTTAAAATGATGTTAATGTTTAAAGTAATGAGTAATATGTTTGCTCACTGCTCATGCGTACAGAAGCTATTGATAGCATTATGTTGCTCACAACACACGCATACCACCAAAATATTCCCGCGTACCACCGGTTGGGAACCCCTGCTCTAGTACATACTGTTGTCATTTGGCAACATACACTTTATAACTTTAAAATATTGTTGATGTTTGGCAACTTAGGCAATTTGTCATCTATTGAAAGCTATATTGATGTTTTAGAATAGAAACGTTTGCTATTTAAAGAATAAAATGGTTCTATGTTATATACAATTAAACCATTTTTACGGTTATGTATGAAGATTGAAATATAAATTTTTGGTGTATAAATAAAAAATCAGGCATTAGAGGGTTACCCTATAAATTGCCCTATAAACTCTGTACAATTTATTAAACCTAACTCTATATTTCTCGACAAGATGAAATATTTATTTTTATTCTACCAATTTTTTTTAAATTAAAATTATGCAATTAAACATAGTGTAAACATTAAACCCAGTTTGCCGAGTTAAAATATTTCTCTGTAAAAGTTCACCGCATGTATTATTTTAATCTATCAAAATAATCTAATAAAAATACTACTGGACTTTATATTGTAAGCAAAAGAGTGATTTTTTTCCTGGTCGGAGCATCACTTTTTCATACATTGAAGTTGTTTATTCTGTTGTATTTTTAATGGTTGTATAAATTTAATGTGATATCACATGATACACTTGCTGTACATTGCACAACATAAAAAGTTCTAGAATGTATCAATTTTTTAAAAAATAATAACAGAAATTGTGTTATAAATGTTTTACTTATAATTTAGTTAGTATATAAAATGTTAAAGAAAATTTATTAAACATTCTCACAGGTCTACCTTGGCAGCGGCGACAAATATCCAAATGACAAATACCACAGCAACGCACCGTGCCAAAACCCGCCAAGGCGCCAACCTCTTTATGCCAATGCACCGCCAAAACCAAGACGCCTCACCCAATCAGACAGCTATGGGCTTTATTCAAAAGACTGCTATGATCAAGAAGTAGCTGCTATAGAAGCATCCAGGTTTTATGGAAAACAACCTGATAGTATGTATCCCGAGCATCAAAAGATTATGCAGTATTATCAACAAGGTTTGTGTTAAAGCTTAAAATTGTTTTAATTTGTTAGTTTTTTCAGAGTTAAGGTAATATTTGTAGCGTAAATTTTGTTTTCTATGTATAAATTACAAAAATATTACTTTGTTCAAATCTTTCTTTAAAATATATGTCAATAAAATAGCAGCAGCCTTAGTAGATTAGTGAAGCATTGCCGAGAATGTCTGCAGGGGATATGTTATTTAGAGGCCTAGTGGCTCAGTGGTAGTGCTTCGCATTGCCACGTCACAGGTCCGGGGATCGAATCCCGGATTGGGCGAGGTTGACCCATCCTTTCATCCCTGAAGTGGGTCGATAAAATGGATTCCAAGCATGCTTGGGAACTAAAAACTGGGGTTCCGCGTGAGGCTGACCACCTTACCGGAACATATGCCTAGCACCCCAGAGCCCTAGATCACGAAAGCTGAAATGGGCAAGGCGGGGAGTTTAGTTTTTTAGATATGTTATTTAATATTTGTATAGCATAGAAAGTTATCCATGAGAAAAGCAAAATACATAATGGGGATGATGGGGGCTTTTTCAGACTTTATATTATTAATTCTTATTTCTTACTATATTAAATTATCGTACATGCTAATTATTGAGGAATATAAAAGCAAAGATAAACAGCATACACCCTCTCTTAACCAACTTAAATGGGACCAGGACAAGCTGATTAAGTGAAAATTGGATTAAACCGCAGAAGTTAAAAAACTAAAGTTTGTATATTCATTTGATTTCACACTTATACATTGATGATATTAGCCTTAATAAATAAATAGCACAATTAAAGTAATGTGCCATTTTATTCAATGTTTTCAAGCATTACCAAGTTACATTCCATTAAAAGAGTTCATAACTTTTTTTTTGCTGGGGTCTAGAAATTTGGAATCTTCCCATATAGTTTCGTCATTATTTTATTATCGGCATCATTTGTCTGGGAGATCAATTACATAAAAAGCTATTTTCAGCTAAATTTTATATTTTAAGGATAACAAAAATTTGTCTGGTTCAGGAAAGATTCGATTAAACGGAGTCGGGTTAAGAGGGAGCCTACTGTACTTTTATATAAGGCATGAAGGGCAAAGTTTCTATAGAACTATAAATTTTTAAAGCAATTAGTTATTGGTATTAAAAATCCAAACTAATTAGTTTTTGGAAATCCTTATTTTCTAGGAAAGGATATCCACTCTGACCAGGAACAGTATGACCCAACAATCATCAGTTCCAGTATGCAATACACAGACAACTTCCCACAAGAAGTCCCTGATTTATACCGAAACCAACCACCAAGGCCCAGATCGGCCGATTTCCTAGAGCGAGAAGCTGAATGTGCTGCCGTACCCGACGTCACATCCTATCCTGAAAGGCGGCAACCCCAAAGACCCAAATCGAGCCTCGAGTATTACGATCGCTATGTCGATTACGACGATGGGAATTTTGATTACTATCGAGAGGCCGTCAGAATTCAGGCAGATAATTTGTATGCCAATAAAAATGCCCGGAAACGACAGAGTCCACGCCCACAGTATGATCCGAAAGCTGCAAGAAATTATGTCGAAGATAACCAGCACAGTCCACGGACACAGTATGATCAAAAGGTTGGAGGAAGTTATATAGGGGATAATCAACACAGTCCACGGACACTGTATGATCAAAAAGCTGGTGGAAGTTATGTCGAAGATAACCAACAGAGTTATCAGTCACAGTATGATCCAAAGGTTGGAGGAAGTTATGTAGAGGATAATAATAACTACGTGGAGCAGGTTTCTCCTTGTTATGGATCTTTTCCAGCCAAAGAACAGTCTAGGTACCGTGGTTTAAATTTTTTCTTAGCTTATTAGGTTAAAAATTGACTAATAATGGCTATAATAATGATTCGCTTGGCCACTTTTTAGTTTTATTGAGGACCAGCTTAATATTTACTTTATAAAAAGATTTTATGTGTAATTGAAATGAACATACAAGTTAATTTTTTAAAAATGAATTTCAAGAAGTGTTTATGATTTAAAATATATATATATATATATTTAATAAAAAAAAATATATATATTTAATAAAAAAAGATTAAAAAAAACTAAGTTTTTTGACTAGTCTAGGCCTTACTCTGAAACTCTGTGGGTGAATATAGATGTACATAAAGGCATAAATTTATCTAAGGACATGTACTAAAGTACTCTAAACAAATAAAACAGCCTGTTCCAATGTTAGTTAATAGAATTTCAATTCCTCAATTCTTCTCTGACATTTACAAAAAATTGTGTTCCTTTTGTACTATCTCCGTAATTGTATTTACAAAAAGGAAACAAGAAATGTTGTTTTTCCATCAAGTATATTCTCTTGTCAAAGTAAAAGATTCTGTTAATTATAAAAGTTTTATATATTTAGCTACATTATCAACCTTGAAATTTTAGTATTTATGCAATTAACAGAACACTGATTTTAACTGTCAAAGTCAGAACTTGCTGTTTTAGCCATCAGCTACCCATGTTATCCAGGTTCTTACGTTTTACTATATATCATACACTAAAAGTATTATCTATTTCTTTTAAAGGTATGACAACAGCGTTCCGCCATCATCACAAACAGACCACCTGCAACCTGCCTATGCCAAACCTGTCAAGGTGAAAGAAGAATCGATGCAAAGGTTGCTGGAATGGAAACAAAGAATGCTTCAGTCGCCGCTGACCAAACGAAATCATGTCCAATCCACTTCATCTGCCAACAGTTCTTTGACAACTTCCCCTATGAAGATGTACCAGCAACAAAAAGTCTTCAGGGAACCTCAAATGCAGGGTCAGTATTGATAGGGATCTAAAAAGTTTGTTTCATTGTAGTTAGAATATTCAAATATTATAAATACACATTGGAGGGGGCACCCTCACCTTTACATATGTATACTAAACTTTTCTAAAAAATAATATGCTTTATTAAGAAAAAATTTTAATTAAAAAATTATTATCTCAATCAATGTTCTGATATTCAGGGTTTGTACGCCTCCTGAAGTTCCTGAAAAACTCCTGAATTTCATTTATTTGCTTCTAAGGGCCCTTATAACTCCTGAAATTTGTGTCTCACCTCCTGATATTTTTTTCCCTCTCCTGAAAAAAAGGTTTCTTGACGACACAAATCGTTTTCCTACTTTCTCTGCCATTTTTCTCCTGTACTTTATTTGGAATAAGTCTACTGCACATGCACAGTAGAAAAATAGAGTTTGGAGATCGTGATAATATAATAGTTAATGTGCCAGAATGCCCCGCACAACTCTTTAGAAGATTTTTTTCCTGCTTCATCATTTTAAGTGCAGTGAAGTCACTAGAGTAATGCGATAACAAACATATTCAATTTTATTCCTCGTTAACTCCTGAGTTTACATTGCTGCACTCCTGAAAAACTCCTTAGAAACTCCTGAATTTCACTATCATAGATAGAGTATGAACCCTGGATATTTCCCATTTCTCCTATATTCAAAATAAGTAGTTTCTCCCGCTACAACACTGCAATCGTTTTTTTTTTTTTACCAAACAATATTTATTAACAAGTTTGATGCCTTGGGTCCACTCAAGAAAATCTTATTTTTCAGGAAATGAAATGCGTACAAACCTCGAATTCAATGACTCTCGCTATCCCGGTAATTCTCCAAGACCAAATGACTACATGCCAAAGTTGGACTACTCCCCAAGGTCGAAAGACTACCCGCCAAGGTCGAAAGATTACATGGTAAGGTCACATTCTGCATCACCACAGAGACAGGCTACTGAACCAACAAGGAGATTGCGAAATGATTCGACAGGCTCACAGCGTCAGGCAACAGAAGCCAGAAATCTGCTTCCCAGCTTTAGCAATATTGAGAGTATGTAGTCTCTTATATAAGACTTTAAAACTAGTACTTATTTTTTTTGAAGATGAATTTTAACTGCATTCTATGCATTCACTGCATTCTATTTGTATTTTAATCTAATTTTCACCATATTTTTTTAGAAAAAATGTTTAAAAAATTCTGCCTCAAAACACATATGTTAAGTAAATGTCTTGAGTGTAATAAAATACGAAAATAAAAGAATCAAATCAATGGAAATTAATTTTAGAAAACAATTTTAATTTGTGCTGATAGTGCTCTAATTAGCAATAAAGTGACATAAGTGCAAAATCTAATAATTTTTTTTAAAAAAATTTCATGCGGAAATGGCCACGGGTTTCCAAACCAAAATGCCTCTGTGTTAAGCCAATGAAAAAAACTTGATTTTCTGTGCCACATTTCTCTGGCTATATTGAATATTTTTACAAATTTTTTTATATGATAAACGTAGCTGACTTACAGGGCTCTCCCACAATTTGGAATTGGTTCGAATATTTTTTAAATTTTCAATAAATAATTTTGCCACAAAATATTTGTACAGCCAGAGAATTGTGGTTTAGGAAATCGTGTTTTTTTTCATTGGATTAACACAGAGGCTCTTTGTTTTTGAGACCCGCTGTCATTCCCCCTTAAGTTAAGTATCTAGTACAAGAAAATAAGTCTAAAATCAGCACTTTCTTTCAATCCATTAAAAACTTAATTATAACTACCTTTTATATTTGGCCTTAAACACCCTTTCCCCAACAGAAATATGCGCAAACCCCAACATGGACGAACCAAAGACATTAGATTCCAGGGTTGACATTCCCGTTGAAAATCTCTACAAAGACAAAGTGATGTACTGTGTTGATTCAGAGAACAACGAAATACTGTTCTCTTATGAGGACACTTCCCCGACCACTGGCGCCCCCCATAGCCTACAGACTTGTCACTACCCGCCACAAATGCAGTCATTTTCAACGATGCACAATGTCAGCAACATCGGAAGCGATAGCCAGAGTTATAATAAGTACGAAGATCAGGGTTTAGGGGAGCGTCGGGAAGAGATGAATACTTTGCCGAGGTCGAGTCAAGGGTATAAAGGTTAGTTGATTTTTCTTTGTTATAGTCCTTCCGATTACAGCGCAAGCTTTGCTTGCCCCATAGTCTCCAGACCTTTCACAACCCGCCAAAAATGCAGTTTTCAATTTTTCCCAAACTGAACAATATTTTAAACGATAGTTATAAGTTGTGAAGATGAATTTGATTGAGCATTAAGAAAGATGCATACTTTTCTAAATTCTAGACAAGGGTATAAAGGTTAAATTTTTTAATAACCTAAAAAAATGACTAAAATTTAGTCTATAGTTTGGAATAATCTTAGGATAATGAATTTAAATTTTATCTAGTAATTTTCGCTTTCAAAATAAATTCTCGGGTAGTGTCAAGTCATGAAATTGGTAAATTTGGTGGTTAAAATGAAGTATGAAATATATTTTTTAATAGAAGGTATTCATTCATACACTAACAATAATTATTTTTCTGACCTTGTAATAGATATTAGGTTTAAATCAATAGAGGATAATGTCATGTTGTTTTTTTAACAGTAATTTGGTGTTCCATAAGGTATAAAATATTAAAAATAATTTGGTTGTTTACAAAATCCACAGACATAGAACCCCACACAGACTGTCTATAGCTTGTATATGAAGGTTCCATTGTTCAGGAAAATGAAGTCGTAATTTGATTTAGTTCTGAATTATATTTTTATATTATGGTTATTATTTGTTTAGGTCCTAGTTCTGTTCCACAGAGACAACGGCACACAACTTATTCTTCGGATGATGAAGGTAAGTTGTTTTTAAATATCAATATTCATGACTCAATATTGTGAGCTACGTTGTTCTCTTTTTGTTCTGCTTAATATATTTTCTATGTTCCTTTCATTTAAAAAATATATATATTTTGAACTTTCTTCTCTGCTCTGACCTCCGTGAAAAAATTCTATTTTTCCTTTATGTCTCTCTTATTTTATTTATTCATACTTAAGCCTATTTTGCTTTGTTAAAGCTTACTCAGCTTAAGAAAACTTAGTCATATGGCTGGTTCTTAAAATTTTGTTAAATGGATGTCTACATACATTTAGATTTTAATTACTTATTCCCAAAAAGACGAAAACTGTAATCTGAGAAAACAGTAGTCACCATGGAAAATTGCATGTTTCCCATAGCAATATGTATAAATGTGGATAAATGTAGACATCTATTCATGTTTACACATATTACTGTGGGAACCAAGGAACTTGGAACCATGAAATTTTCATCAAACCATGAAATTTCCATGAATATAGACATCCATTTAGCAAAAATTATTCTGTGTGGCATGCCTTCTAATTATTAAATTATATTATGGGAAAAAGTGTAATGTGTTTCTAAGTTATCTCATCATTTTTGGTTCTTTGCACTTAAAACAAAACTCATTTTGTATACTTAATTTTTTTTATGTGTGAGATATATCTGTTGCAGTTCACATGATACTTTTTGTTGATTATATGCAGTAAAAGTTAACCTTTTAAGTGTCAAGTGTAAGTTGAAACTAAAATATTAACAAGCTTTAGATCTTGTATTTTAATCTATATATATATAAAAAACTTTATGACCATCTTACAAGAAAAGTTAATAAAAAATATCTAGCACTTATTGAAAATGACCATGCCATTTCAAAATCATTAAAATAATTATTTACCCACCTTATGCTTCCTTTTTAAAGGTTATTTTAAAACAATAGTGGAATGTTATTGAAGGTAATTTTGATTTTTGAACTTCCCCAAAGTTTTTTTTTTACAAAATTTTCAAATTATAATAAAAATTATTTTAACATTGTAATAAAATGTGTTATTATTTAAACTTTATTAATTTTTAAGAAATTTTAAGCCTTTAAATAGAAAAAAAGTGATCTATAAATGAGTACAAACTTTTATGCTTGACTCTTAAAAGAGTTTCTTCTATATTTTAGTTTGTGTAGCTTTTCTTTCAATTATATGTATTGTCTATTGGTGGATGGGATATTATAAATGTATCATAACATTAAAAAAAGACTTTTTGCATATGTATAACTCTTTTGATAACGAAAAACAACAAAAGCTAACCCTCCGAAAACTGTTCTCCACCCCTCATTTCTTGTGCATGTGTGTTGCCTTCAAATAAAAAAAACATCTTTGTCGACGCCACTCTTAACAAGTGAGCTGGCTCTTAACTATTCTGATGCCAGATACTGTTACAAGTGGCAGAGAATGCTGACTAACTGTAAACTATTGACTAACCATCTATGCCTCACCCTAATCCAAGTGTGTTTGGGTCCGTAAAAGAAGCATGACCTGGTGACGGACTTACTGCTAACCCTTGCGAAATGTGGAGCTAACAAAAAAAATTAAATAATTTTCCTGTTCTATGTTCGAAGATGGAGGGCAGAAAGGCAAAGAACACCAGCCCGATTCGGAGGGAAGAGTCGACCAATCAGATTTGGGGAAAGATGCAGACCAAGTGGACTGTTACCGGTCTTCTTCACCGGATTATGTAAATATCGGCGCTATTTGTGATGATTATGTCCACCAACCGTATGCAACCAACACTTCCTGTAAAGTGAATCAAGCCTTTTTGAAACCTCTGCATCAAGTTTCCAAGAAGTGCAAAGCTTTACCAGAGCCAGTGGACAATCCCATATCAGCAACTGAAAGCCAAGACTCGGATGTTTATTACCAACAGACACAAAAAGATCAGTTTGACACAGGTTCTAGGAACAACAGCATGCATAATCAAGTTTCTACAAGTTATGGTAGTAAGCAAAAGCAGAATGAAAAGGCTTACCAGTCTGATGTGAGTTCTTTAAATGGCTCCATACAGAATCAAAATGTTACAAGTTATGGCAGTATTAAAGATGAACATAAGCCTAAAGGGAGTGGATATCAGTATGATACTAGCTCATTAAATGATAGCTTGCAAAATCAGAGTTTCACAAGCTACAGCAGCAGTAAAGGTGGATATGAGAGCGAAACTGAATTTGACATCAAACGGGAAGACTACTACCGAGCTTCCCAAATATTTTATGCTTCAACTAGGGGAAGAAATAAGCAAGGGGTGTCCAAAAGACAAAGGGAAGTCAGGCGAAGTTCTGTTCTTCTTCCTGAAAAGGTTTCATGTCCTGCAGCACACAGTTATTCTAATGTTGTTTTGTCAGGAAGTTTGTCCAGTCTGGATAAAGATGTAGGACTACCATTGCCCAAGAGCCCCTATAAGTCACCAACATCAAACAGAGAACCAGATGTTGTTGAAAACATAGCATCATCCCAGAAACATCCTTACAAGTTTAGTGCTGAAGAAGAGCAAAGCGTTCCCAGGAAGTACATGAAACTGGATCCAGAGCAAGAGGTGATGGACAAAGACCCATATGGGAAATTGCATATTGAGAAGCCGTGCGTTGATGTGCCAAACTCAAAACAAGAAGCTGCCGGCAAAAAGTTGACCTATGAAGAAATGCGAGGGCAACTTTTGCGGAAACGGGAAGCACCTCCTCCAAATATTGTCCAAGACAGGATCAAGAAATTCGAAACGGTTGATACGGTACCAAAGGAGAGTAAAATCAAGACTCCAGAACCAACTTCAAAGTCACCATCCAATTCAGAAAATCTCCCATCTAGTGAAAGCGGTTCTATGCGTAGCATTGGGAAGAAAAACCGAAACAAACTCGGTCGCTCCAAGTCTTATAGGCAGTCACTTCACAGCGATTCAGAGGTAGTGCCATTTGAAGAGTCTGAGAACAGTTCTGATGATTTGACATTAAAATCTGCGCCCATTTTATTGTCCCCTCTGTCTTCTGTACTTGCGGATCTCAGGATGACTGCTGAGTCCGGTAAAGAACAGTCGCCACCAAAAGAGACATCAGCAAACCAAAATGCATCGACAGAATATTTTCTTGAGATGAATGCCCTCCAAAGTGAAAGCATCAAAGATCCTGTAGGTCAATTTTCTAAGTCATCCTCCTCCAAAAAGGTTCTTAAGTATGAGGAGCACCATAGAAGAAGTGTTGAGGAAGTAGAATACCTTCCCATGTTTGGCTCAAAACAAGTACTTGAAGAACAGGAGCCTGAGTATGTTATGATGGGAGGTTCGAAGCTGTCTCCAGGTGTTAAGGACAAAAAGTTTTTTGTTGAGGAAAATGTTGAAGAACATGTTTACAATGAACCTTTCTCGCCTCCTCCAAGTTTCCTACATGACGTATATGAGAAACAGAAAACGAAACAGTTTCAGTTTTTGAAATCTAGCAGCTCAGAAGATTCTTTGACAGAGAATATATATGAAAAACCTATTCATCGTTTTCCGTCATCGAGGAATCTTAGGAATGAAACTGTTCAAGAAACCAATTCCATCCTCATGAGCAGTTTGTCTTGTTCGAATGTGACGTCTATAGGACGGGGAACAGACTTTCAAAAGACTCCTCGTTATGTGTCAGAAAGAAATATTCCTTCTAGAAGTAATTTTCATCAGTATGAGCAAGCTAATATAAGTGTTTCTGTCCCCGATTTGTTGCAACTCAAGGACATGAAAGATAGCGATGCTTCAGACGCAGATGATGAGGCTAGCAGGGATTTTGACACGGCTGGAGAAATGCGTCATCCATCTTACCAAGCACCCATTCTCGATCAATTCCCTGGTGTCTCAATGTCTCATCAAGACACCTCATTTGAGCTTGAACTTATGGCCTTCAACCGTAGTGTAGGAAAAGACCCAAAGCCTTTTGCCAAGGTTTCCAAAACAGAAGTCAAACCGTTGCCAACCTATGAAGCTCTTTATAATGTAGCAACCTATCCTCAACAGCCCTGTGCTCAGAGCACATTGAAGGCAGCTTCGATGGAGAAATCTCAATTGCCAAAGTTGAGGGTGTACACTAGAGGTAAGAAGCCGGAAGTACCCAAGTTGCCATTTGATTTGGAAGAATCGGAGATTTGTGGAATGGGGAAGAAAGATTCCACGAAAACAGAAGAGACAGCTTCGACCTCTGATGTGCATATTACAGATTCTTCTGGAACGACCAACCTGGATAGCTCAGGAATGACCAACATGGAAAATTTAGGATTATTCAACATTGATACCTCTGGAATGCCTAGTCTTGATTCTTCAATAGCCATTGACAGTGACTCCTTGTCTGAAAATGTGGCTTATGGCACAAGACGGGAAGTCACTCCTCTTGTTGCATCAACAAGCATGCCATCTTCCAGTTCTTTGTCCCATTCCTATAGGCCTGATGTGGTTCCTACCGTCCAAGAGGACAGCCAAAGAGTGCCAAATGAGAAATATTCGCCATCCAAGTCGCCAAACTCAGCTCCATACTACTATTCCGATCTGTTATCCGGACAAGGTGTGAATTTGTTTGGGCAAGTTCCTCTGTTCAAGCGTGGAGATGTGCCATATTTGGAGAAGACTAGTCCGCCAAAGTCCAATCCATCTCTCCTGAACAATGTTCGCTCAAGCAGTCCGTCCTGCAAAGGAGACATTGGTAGAAAAGTCAACAAGATAAATTCCAAATGTTCCATTGCCACAACGAAAGATGCAATAAATGAGAAGATGAAGTACTGGAAGGCAGAAAGTGCTAAGAATAATGTAAAATCTTCAGTGGATAACTTGGAGAAGTCCAAATACCTGGATGCAGAAAGGAACAAATATGAAGCAGGACATACTTTAGAAAAAACTCGCTCTAGCAGCACCATGTCTTATTTCAAGCACCGTGCTTCTACCCCAGAGCTGAACTCGTGTCAACACCAGTCTGAAGAGCCCGTCTACGAAAATCTTGTCTTCCAAAAGCCAAAACTGCAAAAACAGCGCTCTCATTCTTTGGAGCGATTTCCGAATAGCGAGACAGTCACGTCTGTTGAAGAGGATCGACCAAGCAGTCCAGTCTACGAAAACCTTGAGTTCTTCAATTTAGAAACGAAAACATTGCGGGAGCAGACACCAGTTGAAATGAGGCACAAGGAAAGGATTAAGACACCAGAACATTCAGAGCTCTACCACATTGAAACAAAAGACTTGAATGACAAAATGCAATCCCAAGGAAAAGCCAGAAGAACAGATAGTTCAAAACAATATGAAAACTACAATATCGAAACAAAGAGCTTACAAGACAGTGGTCCATCCCAAGGTAACGTTGGACATAAAGAAAGGATGGAAAATCCTGAGCAGTATGAGTTCCAGGAATACGAACAGGAGAGTTCTACATTGCCATTAAAAATCAGACATAAAGAAATAATGGAGAATTCAGAACGTTGTCGTCAAGTCATAACTTCTCACACGTCCATGTTTGCTGAACGGCAGTACTGTAACGCTGTCAATGCAGTGCCACCTGTCCAAAAAACAGACGTACCCCATGTTGAGGCTGATTTTTTAGACCAAAATGTTCTGAGGCGGGTGAGCAAGCAGCATTTTTTCGGTAAGAACTTGAAGAACCCTCCAGCCGAAAAGTGTGCTTCAACTAAAAATTTCCCGCTTCAGAACTCGGAAGTAATAAATTACGGGGAGGCAAAAGATGAAGTGATGATGGAATCGGTGACCAGTAAGTTCAGCAGTGGTCATGGGATTGAAATTTATGATTCAGATTCCTCTGGCAGCACATCATCTTGTGATGAAGGTAATTTATGACATGCACAATGAACTGAAATTTATAATTAATTAGTATAATACCCACATTGGTATTTTTTTTAAAAAATCCTTTCATTTCTTTAAGAAATAGTATCTTTTATAAAATGTACATTTTTTTTTTATATATAAATTATCCAACATCGTTCTGTTACAACAAAAAAATATCTGCGGAAAAATTTAATTTTGGTCAATTTTAGGCATAAGTTTTCCCATTAACTTTTCAATTTTAAACTGTAATGAACACCTGAGAAAGGTTGAAAAATATTCAAAATATTGATTTCTTGCAAATTTATTTTGCAATGTGATTAAACCATAAATGTTAAATATTAATACTTCCCAAATTGAAGCCCACTCAAATTTTTTGTTTTCATTAATCCAAATTAAACCCTCCAAGATACTAATTTTATGCAAGCTTTTGCTGAACAGTTACTTGAATACTCACTGAAATTCATATAGAAAACAAGTAGGTTTGTAACCGTCACCTAGAATTGCTTCCACAAAAGATTTATACACTTTTAGAAAATTTTTAGTTGAACCTTTTATCTTTAAAAACTGTATAAAAAAGTAGGTTAAAAACCTGTTTGTAGCTCATTTTTTTATGTAATCTCTATTCTTGCATTCTTTTGTAGCATCAGTAGTCTCAGATAACCGTTACCAAATATCAAGCAACAAAATTAGAGCTTCTGATTTAACAAGAAGTGCATCTTCTGAGATTCATGTGGGAGAGGTAAATACTTAACTTTGTTTACATTATATGATATATTTTTAGTCAGGCATTTTTGTTGAAAATATGCAAGCCATTTTTGTGGGAAAAGTGTAATTATATATTTTTGGTTATGATCTATTGTTTTTAAAACTTAAGGTAGCAGCAGTACATGAAGTTGGTTTCACTAAATACTCTGATTGAATCCACAGTGCAAAGAAAATGAGTGCTCAAACCTTTATCAAACTGAACTGTACAAGAAAAGTGGTGTATTTGCAAAAAGACAATCCAACCCAACCTTTTAAGCTGCTGGTTCCTTTGCAATAGCTATATGTAACCACCAATACATATACAAAGTTAAATTTATAGTACTAACTCAACACTAAATCTGTTAAATCCCAAAACCCAGTAAATATGGTTTCTGCTTTCCATTATGTAAATGCTAAAAATCTGAAAAATAAGTAATTTGCTGTTTTTAGAATATATTTTATCAGTTTATTATTATTTCTGAGTAGAAAACTTTAAATGAAATATTCTATTCTTTGTCAGCCCAACCACCTGAAGAAACTGGTTCAACAGTCGGAAGGCCTAATGTGTAAAGGAAAACGATTAAGCGTTTCTGCTGGTGACCTCTTGGGAAAAACAGTAAGTTTAAATTTTTTTAAGCACTAAAGTAATTGAGACAAACAAAATAAATTATGAACTTATTTGGCTGATGGCACTTTCCTGCAAATTCTAAAAAAATATATGAAAATAGGAGAGGGCTGCGGTTAAATCGTATTTTTTCGTTGAATTCATATGACGTGACTGATTTTTGGGACTACTTGGGAACTAAACACTGAAGATTCTGCATGAAGTTGACTACCTACCCAGGACATTTACTTCATGAACCTTGGTCATGAGAGCTGAAGTGGGTACTGCAGGTCTAACTATAGTCTGTCACTCCACTGGGTTGAGTTTTGTCTTATTTTTCGTACATTTTTTTTCATTGTTTATTTTTTCAGCATGAGGAATTGGTTCTGTTGTTGATTCAATTAAGAAGAAACCAAGCAAAGATTCTGAAATCAAAAGACAAACTTGAGCAGCAAATGAAAAATCTAAAAGAGTTTAATCAGTAAGTATATATTTTTTAATAATCTATAGTTACAACTTGGTCTGATTGTGGCCTTTTCATCTTAGGCCTAATTTAGCATGTTATAAATTAAGCTCATTTTTGTTAATACAATTATTTTTTGAAAAATATTTCCTTATGCTGTACTTGAACAAAATATTTGCACTCAAAATTACCTGACAATAATATAAAAAATAACTTAATTTGTCAAAGAAGTGTAACTTAAAATTGAGTGAATTTGACAATTTGTAAAAAAAAATTCAATTAAAATATCCAATTCGGATAAAAAAAATCTTAATTTGAATTTCCCTCCAATTTTGTCAAATTTTCCCACAATTTTTCTAAAAGTTTTTGTGGAAGCATTTCTAAGTGGCATTTACTGTTCTTAACCTACTTGTGTATTCTTCTAGGTCCCATCCTGGTAAACATTCCTACCAGCACAACAAGAAAGACCTAGCCAAACAGATACAATTATTGGAAAGGCAGTATGATGTGACGCACCCTTTAGTTGCATTGGTGGACAACATGATAAAGCTAGGGAGTCTGTATGGCAGTAGTCACAGGAGGAGCTTTTCACTTCCATTGCTGGTAAATTTATATTTGTTTTTAAAAGCTACAAATTTCCTATATGTCTCCAAATATTTGAGTAAATATTAGTTGAAAGCATTAAAGTTGATACTTATAAAAATAAATTAAATGACCAAAACATTGAAATGTGAAACATTTAATTATTGATATTTAAAATCTTTACTTTCGTAAAGCTATTCATACAATACTTAGCCTACTGTATTTGAATTTTTTTCCTTTTTTTGCCCACTTTCACCATTCATCACCCACATTTATAAGCACGAATCACATATCTCGCAGAAAAGTTTGATACATCAAACTGAAGCAAAAAATCAAGCTGCACTATATTCCCAATTTCATTAAAAATTTATAATCGGAAGTATATTTAAAATTTTAAAAACTAAAAAATTTAATCTCCATTTAACAAACAAGAAAATTAAGTTTTTTTTATTCAATATCTTCATTGTTGCCACTTCGTCGAACGCAAATCAACTTTGCCAATTTTAGCGACTAAAAGTTTGAATTGGAACTAAATGCTGCATTTAGCAATGTTGTTTACGGAAGTACTGAATTATTGAAGCTTTACTTGGTAGGCAAAGATTTAGTTAAAATATAATTAAGTTAATTTTCAAAATGCATATATGATTGATCATATCCAAACTTCTATTGTATTCATGTTATTAGTAGCACAAGTGCAATCTTTTTGTAATATTGAACCAGTTCTAATTTAGAATGTGTACAAGTTTATAAAACTCATGTTATTATTTGTTCGAACAGTAATATTTCTATCCTAGAAAAGAATTATTATTTATTTGAAACCTTATAAAATCTTTCAGGACACTTCCCAAGAGGAGCTCTCCCTCCCGCCTAAAGCCGCACAGTCTCCCGACCACTTTGGGGAATCGAGCATTCTTACCAAGCTGCTGGCAGATGAGAGTTCGTTCCAGGTACTTTGCGCTTTGATTTGTATTACATTATTATAAATTTATAAATATTTTGGAACTAGTTTTCTAGGTCACCTGTTGCTGTGGTTTATCTTTTAGCTTCCACACTACGTTTATAACGTAAAAAGTGGAAGGTATTATAATCGTTCAGTCCGTCTCTCACCCACTTTTATAGCCCAAACCACAAATGATACAGGCAAGTGTGATATGTCAAAAAAATTCAGCACATCGAAATTAGAAGACATTGAAAATCTCAGAAAAAAAAAAATTTGAATTCGAAGTACTTTAATTATTAAAAAAACTGCAAAATTTAATGCTCATTTAAAAAGCATAAGAAGCCATTTTCATTAGAATTAAATCACCATTGCCATTCGCAACAATCACTAGAGAAACTTTAATTCTTTTAAATAATAAATTAAAAGAAATTTATTTTTGCGACATCACTCGGTTTGAAATGACGTCAAATATGTTTCACTAAGAGAATCTTTGTTTGTATGTTGATATGAAATGTTTTGGTTCCATTTAGAAGAGGGATATTACATACTTATTCTTTGAAATATAAATTAATTTTTGCAAAAGATAATAATTATTAATAATTATTGAATTTTCGAAATAAAAAATACATGAAACTAGCAAAATTTAGCGTGTAAATGTTTATAATAGAATTAATATTGTATTTGGCGACTTTTTTCCTGTTGAACACAAATGTTGCGTGGAAGCGGGCTGAGTGGCAGATTCTGTTACAAACCTACTTGTGTAAATAGAGGGAAAGCATAATTTCTATTTTGTGTAATTGACATGTCACTATGATGTTTGCTTGATGCATTATTCCACAGTTTCTCTCATTATCAATACTGCTCTATCTCATCTTAAACCGCTGTAAACTTGCAGAAGGCAGTTAAAAAGCACTAGGCCCCGGAAAAACTTGGACGCAAGCTATATGGGTCTGCCTTTATTATTTTACAGTCCCTGGACAAATTATTAGACACACTGTAAGATTTCATGTATCAATCAATGATGAACAAAATACCTTTAGAAGGACATTTGTGTTCCTAAATTTAAGCTATTGAATAGAAAATACTATCTGCTGTTCTCAATACATATATGGACATCTTTTTTAATGATATGGCATTCTTTGGTATGTTTTCATCATTACTAAAAAAATACAGTGTGTCTAATAATTTGTCCAGGGACTGTCAGTCTCTGGGGGATACGGATATATCACCTGAATGTCAGGTTTTCTAGCAACACCAAGGATTTTTAAAAATTGATTTATTTTCTAATGTAATTAAATTTTTTAATTTAAAGTATGGACAAGTTATTTATTAACATCTGCTATAGAAATTTATAAAATTTAAAGAAATTCAATTTTCAGTTTAAATTTTAAATGTTAAACTCATACAGTGAAAACAAGTTTACACTTTAGCCTATTTGCTTATCCCTCAGAGGGTAAATAAACTTTAAGCTATATATTTTTTTTATACATTTATGCTCCTGGCTCTAAATAAGTGTTTTGGTTTTATAGAAACGTATCAGTGAAATTTACAGTCTGGATAAAGGCCTGAGGCATGAAACGAACAGTATCACTTCTCTTCACCAAGACAAGGTATGTGAAATTACAAGAAATTAAATTAATTTTTTCACCAATTTTAGAAGTAAAACATATTTGAAATCTTATCACTGCTTATTTTAAATTGCATTGACTTAACATAACATAAAAGGGTGTGCCTTGGAAAGAAAGAGTGTAAGCTGTGTAGCCCATTACTCAATATGCTTAATTGGACAAACACATGTGAATGGTTCATTTACTCAACAAAATAGGCGAGGAAAGGTGATGTCGAGGATGATATAGGAGGTTATCATGTCAATTTTCGTTGCCACCCCCTCCCCCCCATACACGACAACAGTATTGTAGAGAGGTTAGCTACTATCTGTCACAATTGCATTTACACTGCTCAAAAGAATTGGGGGAACACATGGTTTAAACCCTTTCACCCCCAATGATTCCATGTGGAATCATCAGCATGCTATTTTTTTCTCACTAAGTTGAGCTCGCACTTATTTATCGTTAGATGGTAGAATCATGTTTTTTGAAGAATTAAATAATGTTTGTTTTAAATAAATGAAAATATGAAAAACATGGTAAAATAAAATTCACTCCCAAAAAATTTTATGCAATAAATTAACCCTAAATTCTTCACGCTTGCATTCTTAGATGTTTAAAAATTGATTTTAACTTTTTTTAATGAATAAAGTTTTGAAAAAATTATTGTTATAATTTATTCAAGAGTTATGATACCAATTTTCCCCCTTAAATTTTAGTTTAAAAAATTAAGATTTTGTACCCCTGTTTTTAACTATTTCATTGTAGATGCATAATGAATCTATTTCACAAAGTTAAGATTTTTAAAATAAAAAATATATAGTTGAAACTGAAAGGGTTAACAAAAGTACAGAAAGTGCCCCCCTAATTGTTTTGAGCAGTGTACTTAAATATTCAAGCATACAATATCTCCATGTAATAAGGTTGCATTAGGTTCCAGGTCAAGTGTTGGCCTTGTCACTTGACTACAGTTCTAAATCATTACGTTGTTGCCAACTGCTGGTGTTCTCTAGTAAATGAAACCAAAACCAAGGTTGAAAATTCTAACTGCTAAGGAAATATAAGTCCAAAGTAAGAAGTAACTTTCCAACACTTAAGATTCCTAAATTCCACTTACAATGTTTCAAAGCATGTATTAAGAAACTTATTCATTGAAATGTAATTGTAAGGCATTGAAATTGAACCCAATATGTTGAGCCTGTATTAAATATGTGAGTGAAAATTATTATTATTATTATTATTTTTTATTACGCCCAACTAAACTCTCTCGAGCATACGACGCCTTGCAATCCAATACAGATATTCCAAAATAAAATTTTGAGGCTAGGGTTGTCCTTGCCCTTAAAAGAACATTTTCCAGAAACCTTCCTCATCTTCAACCTCAAAAGGCAAAACCGACAATGAGTGAAAATTATAATCTTTATAATATTTATATTCTTCAGGAAATGCTTGAGTACACCCTGAGCGGTATGCGGAACAAAATTCTAGACCATCAAGATCGTCCCTCAGAACTTCAAAAATTGAAAAAACAGCAAAAGATGATTGAAAAGGAATTGATGCGTGTAAAAAAGCTTCTCAGCACTAGTGCTAAGGTAATTTCAGTGAGCTCTCTCTTAACCCTATGTTCGTACTCCTCCTGAAAATCCTAAACTCTTGAATTTTAAATATTTTGTCTAAGGCCCCTTATAACTCCTGAAATTTATATCAAAAATCCTTATTTAAAGTATAGTTTCCTGAAAAATTATCTATTTTATAAAAGTAGTTTTCAGTGGAGTTGAAGGATCCAATTTTTAAAAAACTTGAGGTTTTGCATTCATTTTAGTTTAGAAATTGTCAGTTAATTTTTTGAGATTTTGTATGTCCTTAAAGTTTTACATTTTAATTGTTGCTCTTGAGCGAATTATTTGATATTAACATTTTCTGATTTTCAAGGCACCGCAATTTGTTGATCTTGGATTTTCTTTTTGGTTTTACTTTTAATTTCATGATACACATATTGTCAAAATAAGAACTTTTGTGTTTGTTATCTCCTGAATTTATGGTATTATACTCTTAAGATAACTCCTGAATTTCACGATTAAAAATAGAGTATAAACCCTGCAACCGGACTCTGTTTCATCGGTTCTCCTCTTTAAAGACATTTTTTTTTATCCTTAATATGTAAAAATTATATCTAGAAATGACTTGTTTCATTATCGATTCTCTAACAATGTCATGCTGATTTCAACAAAAAATGGCAAAACTATGTGACCGATTTTCTAGACTTTGAGAAAAAAAATTTACTGATTTTTTTTTAGTGGTAGGTATGTAACTTGTATTGCTTTAATACATTGAATAAACTGGCGGGATTAATTGTGTATTCATAAGGCTATGTCCAGACTACGCCACAAATGCCACAAAAGCAACAAAAATTGGCGACTTGGCAGAGTCAGCCCCCATGCTATTGCATCGCATGGTGCTCTTGGCGGTTGTCAAATTTTGTTGCATTTGTTGCCTTTGTGGCGTTTGTTGTCGTAGTGAGGACATAGCCTTCGGGAAACAATAAAAGGGAACTAATAAATGTGCAATCAATGTACATCCAAACCGGATTAAATTTCACTTCTAAGGCTTAACCTTCTTTCCCACAGCCCTAATTAATCCAGTTAAGAGGGTGTTTACTGTACTTTTAGATATTCAATATACTACAAATGGAGATAAATTAATCAAAATGGTTGATTTTGGCTTTCTAAAGTTTAAATTAGAACTGTTAGCATTTTTTTTCCGAATGTGTATAAATATTAGAAGGCTTCTAGGAGACAGTTACTGTTACAAACCTACTTGTTTTTTCGATAAGAATTTCAGTAAGTATTTAAGTAGCATTAAAGTAGGCTATTTTTGTTCTATAGAACTTCTTGTTGTATATGTATTGATTTATTCAAAAGCTTTCTAATGCCTATAAAACAGTTCTAATGCAACAAGATGAATGCATTATGTGCATTAATTAAGTTAAAAAGTATTGATGCATTTATAGAAATTTTGATTTGGTTATAATATTTAACACTACTTTATATATATTTTATTATTTTTATTTTTTGAACACTGTTAAAAGTATATATATATTTTTTTTCAGAAAATTGAAGATGCAGCTTCTAAAAATGATCAAATGGAAAAGGACATCTTGTATCTGAGACATATTCTGAAAGAAGCACTGAAAACTGGATCTACAGAAACGGTAAATAAATTGGTCATTTTATCTAGCAATAAATTTATAAAGTAAGTTTTTAAATTAAAATGTTTTATAGTAATATTTAAAGTAAACTTTCAGTTTTTGTAACCTTTGTCATTTAAAATTAGTTGTTTATTAGTTAAAGAGTGTAATTGTAAAACCCACATTTTCTAAAGTATAACACAGATATAAAGTCTGGCCCGTTCATTTCTGACTTTTAATGATTGTTAATTTAATTGGACACCATCTCCAATAAACAACCCGGAAGTTATACTTTGAGTTTTTGTGAAGAAATAATATATGGTTTCTGTCTTCATGTATTCAAATATTTTGTACATTAGTTTTTTTTAAAAAATTAGATTTAGAATTGATTAAAGAATTGTGAAAGAAAAGTTACATTGAGGCTGAAGCAAATGTATAGTTGAAAGAAGTTTTTAGGAAGACAAAAATGCGGTTCCTGTCTTTTCACATATTTTAAATTCTTTGTACAAAAAAATCTGAATAATACCCGGTACAGACAGTTGTTTGGATGGACAGAAAGACGGATGATCGGACAGATGGACAAAAAGTATAAAACATAGTTATCTGGTGTCATACGATACCTTTAAATTTATTTATTTTTTAATCGGACTTTTTGAACAGAATTTGAAAGGGGGTACATGCAGATGGACGGAAATCTCTGCCATGTCAATAACTAACTTTTCATTTTTTTAAAGCTTCTTTTGAATAAAAGAAGTAGGTTTAAACTGAGTTGCCATTTTTTATATTTGTTATTTGTTAGATATGTAAACTGATTCTGGAATATGATTTCCAAAAATCAGTATCTCGTTGTTTTCCAAACTTAGCCTCCATTGATTGCAAAACTGCTAATCTAATACAACATCATTTCATCACTTCAAAAATGGACACGAAAAAAAAAACTTCTTGAAAAGCTGGTTGTTTTCTTGAGATTATATTGGTTTTGTTTTAGATGTCACTCAAACAAAATTTGCAAATAAAAAGGGAGTTCAAAAACTAAAACTACAAAAATTCTTTCCCCAGAAATCTTCCCAGCACAACAGAGCCGACATCGAAGCGGAATTATCGAGAGTTCAGAATGTTTTGGATGAGCTTGCCAACCATCGACATGAAATCAACAACACTGTGATAAAGCTGAAGGGGGAGGCCCCGCCCACCATTGCCAAAGAAGTAGAGTTTAGAGCAAGTCCATCTGGAACCTCCGGTAAATACACTGCTCAAAACAATTAGGGGAGCACATGGTTTAAGGGGAAGCTAAAGACCCAGCATCCTTCTTTCACTCCCCATGATAACTCTATGGGACAGTTCTTGGAACACACTGCCTTTGTTTTTAAGTTTATTAACTAGCAATTTTTTGCATTAGGAAGTCCAGGAAGTTTTCTGAAGATCCTCGAGCTCACTTTTTCATTTTGTTTAGCCAGATTTTTTTAAAATTTGATATTAAAAAAAAATCCTGCTATTTTTCCAACAAATTAAGACTTTTTACTGAAAAATAATTGCTACAACATAAAATTCAAACCTTTTTTTTATAATTTGCTGCAAATTCCATTGTAAAACTCTAAAAGAGAAGTTGAATTTTATGTTGTAGCACTTATTTTTCAGTAAAAAATCTTAATTTGTTGGAAAAATAGCAGGATTTTTTTTTAATATCAAATTTAAAAAAATCTGGCTAAATAAAATGAAAAAGTGAGCTCGAGTATCCTCAGAAAACTTCCTGGACTTCCTAATGCAAAAAATTGCTAGTTAATAAACTTAAAAACAAAGGCAGTGTATTCCAAGAACTGTCCCATATACTTAGCATGGGGAGTGAAAGAAGGATGCTGGGTCTTTAGCTTCCCCTTAAACTCTTTCACCCCCAGATTCTATTTGGAATCGTCAGCTTGCGATTTTTTCCCACTAAGTTAAGCTCTCACTTATTTCAAATAAGTTTTATCAAATTCTCCATACATTTTTCTATAAAGTTATATTTTCTTTTTGTATAGTTAGATGGAATTATGTCTTTTGAAGAATTAAATAATGTTTGTTTTAATTAAATGAAAGTATGAAAAAAATGGTAAAATAAAATTCACTTTGAAAAATTTTATTCAATAAATTGACCCTAAATCCTTCATGCTTTCATTTTTATATGTTTAAAAATTGATTTTAACTATTTTTAACAAATAAATTTTTGAAAAAATTATTGTTATAATTTATTCAAAAGTTAGGATTCTAAATTATTTTTATTAAATTTTAGATTAAAAAATTAAGATGTTCCCCTCTGTTTTTTACCATTTCATTCTGGATGCAAATTTTAGATTTTTAGAATAAAAAATGAAAAGTTTGGATGAAAGGGTTACGCAAGTACGCAAAGTGCTCCCCTAATTGTTTTGAGCAGTGTAGTTTTAAATAAGTTCTGAAAATTTATTTTATTTCCTTTGAGCTCTGGTAAATTATTGGTAATTATATGGTAATCCTGCAGAGTGTTAAATTTGATATTTTTAGTGAAAGAAATGGTATTGTGAAGGGTGCCTACAAGTCTCATATTTTGTATTAGGTTATGTTTAAATATCTATAATTGGTTTCTGAAATTTATATTTTTTTTTTGTTAAAATAAGAAGTTTTGGAATGAACAAAAATAATCTTTCCCTTTACTTTAAAATTCACAATTCAATTCTTATAGTACGGATAGACAGACAAAATATATAAGATAGGTCTTAAAAGAGAACTTTAAAAATTATTACACTCAGAAAGGAAGTTGATATAAAGAGGTACAGACAGAGGGTTTCGATGGACAGACAGATGATCGGACAGATGACCAAAAAGTATAAAATATAGTCTGGTGTCATAAATTTTTTAAATCATACTTTTTGAACAGAATTTGAAAGGGGGTACAGGCAGATGGACGGAAATCTCTACCGTGTCAATAGCTAACTTATCATTTTTAAAGCTTCTTTTAAATTAAAAAAGTAGGTTTAAACTGAGTTGCCTTTTTTATATTTGTTAGATAATGTATAAACTGATTCTGGAATATGTTTTCCAAAAATTAGTATCTAGTTGTTTTCCAAACTTAGCCTCCAATGATTGACAAAATTGCTGATCTAATACAACATCATTTCGAAATTGGGCACGAAAGAAAAAAGCTAGTTGTTTTTCTTGAGATTATTGGTTTTGTTTTGGGTGTCATTCAAACAAAGTTTGCAAATAAAAAGGGAGTGAACATTAGTACAAATGTATCTTTCCTGTGCAGCCAAAAATGTCCGACGAATAATACCCTGTGTAGAGGGAGTGAACGTTAAATATCCTTCAAAGTCCTAGCACTGCGTACGATGTCGCCGTTAACGGTTGTGTTGGGTGCCTACTCAGGTGTCGGCTTGTCACTTGACTGCGGTTCTAAAATAC
Source organism: Oedothorax gibbosus (assembly GCA_019343175.1). NCBI lineage: Eukaryota > Metazoa > Arthropoda > Arachnida > Araneae > Linyphiidae > Oedothorax > Oedothorax gibbosus. The sequence goes on from CM033275.1 coordinate 21,979,239, forward strand.
GACGCCCGTCGCCAATAGCCCTCGTGTAGCTCTAGTGCGATAATAGTTCTAACTAAACTAAACAAATGTATCTTATCTAGTATCTGTATATAAGTTACTTATCAAAATAAAGGTCTTTTTTTCCATCTCTCCTTAAATACTCTGTTAAAAATGAGTTTGATCTTTTATCACACCTAAAGATTACTTCAAGGACATTCAACCTCATAGACAGTAGTTTTCTGATTATGTAAATTAGTTTCAAAGAATTTTTTTATTATTATTTCAGATGAGAAAGAAACCACTCACTTGAAAAAAGTAAAAAAGGGAGTTGAAGTAAGAGCTAGTCCAACTGGTGTTGCAGGTAATGTTGACACACGCTGTTGACCTGCATAACTCTAATTTTAATTGTTCAGATAAAGATGTATTTTGCACTATTTGAATTGTTACACAGTAGGCTTTTTTTGTGTTTGGTAGTTGTTCACTTGTCAAGTATTGGAGTAAAAATTAATTATTTGGATTAACATAATGAGGAAGCTTAATTAAGTAGAATAATTTATAAATAAATTTTTCTATGATTTTTCTTTCATAAAAAATGTTTTTTTATTTGCTATGCTCCATTAAACATATAATTAAATATACTGTGTTTCTGGATTATTATGCCGATACAAAAATGCTGTTTTATTGAAAACCCATGTATAAAGATTTCAAAAAATTTGCAACAGAGGTTATAGACTTGAAGTAATATTAAAGGGAAAGTAAATTTGAGATTAATTTATTATTCAGGTATAACGTTCTGAATGTTTAGTTTTATTGAATATTTCTATTTATGGAATTTATACACATTTTTATATACTATTTGATGAATATTGACAATGTAAAAAAATGAAATTTTCAAAACTGAATGTTCGTGCAGTTAGTAGCTTATACTTTCATATTAAATTTATTTGTTAAAACAATACATCCATATTAACAAATAATTGTTAAATATAGTAGAAATTCTTTATCATGTGCCATACATTTCAAATACAAAAGCATAAGGCAAGAGAAGAAAGTGTTTTTGAAGCTTGCGTTGTGATGGGAAGGAGTATAGCTGCAGTATATTGTTAATAAAGCCAAACCAAATAATTAGATTAATTTGTGCTATTTTAATACAGTCGAACCCCGTTAACGTGCTTTCGAAGGAAGCAATGAAATATTTTGTGTTAACCGAATTTCATGTTAACTGTCAGAATTTTTTTTTTAAACCAGTGAATAGTTTAAAAAAATAACATCTAAAAATTATTCTAATTTTATACTGTAATACACTAAGAATACATGCATACAATTAGTACTTCAATTAATAAAGTTCATTTGGAGTAGTACATAACATAGGAAAACTTTTTAGGAACATATATTGGATTAAAACTGACGAATCATGAAATATCTCTTGATGTTCTCTGTTTTGTTTCCTTTGTTCTTCCAAACTTTGAATTACTAAAAAAAAAGTCAAATTTCTTAATTTTTTGGTTCAGGTTAAGCAGGATTTTGGCCTTAGGTGATTTCGTGTTAGTTTTTTTGCATTAGCTCAAAGCTTTATTTGCCTGGGAAATGCTTACAGTTCATCTTGAGCGAAATTTCGTGTTAAGCGAGTTTCACATTGATGAGGTTCGACTGTAGTAGCTTTAGGAAATGACTAACCGTATACAGATTTGTTTTGTTCTTTGTACCCAGGTTCTGCTCCTTTGCCAGTGAGGAAGAAACAGCACTCCATGTATCTGGAAACTGATCTGGACACACTAGTCACTAGGGACCTAGCCATGCTGCATGAGAAGGACTTGGATGATACCCCTGTGTATGCCAATGCTGAAGAGATGAATAACGTGAGGGTTATATAGTTTAGATACTGCTTTTAGTTTATAGTGTGTTTTAGTCAGGGCCTGATCTAGGCAAACACAGACTATAGGCACAACAGATTGTGAGAACCCCTTATGAAAACATTTGTGTATGATTGCCCTTGATTATAATGCTAATTCAATGGCTCTCGGTTCTAGGGAGTATGCCGAGTCTGCAAAGGCTTGACCGACAAAATTGCCGCCCCATTGGAGAAAAATAATTCTAATTCGCCTGATATAATAAGTTTTTTCTATCATTTTCCTTGTTACATTTTAATCAGACCGAACACATTGAGTCAAAGTCAAGCTAAAAAAAAGTGGGGCTTAAAAAAATATTAAATTTACTAAAATTTTGAGGGTCCACAACTTTTAGCAAAAAAAACCCCTGAAATTTAGGGTCCCCCTAAAATTTTAGGGCTCTGGACTCTGGGCCTTATGAAAGATCAGACCCTGGTTTTAGTTATCTACCTTTATTTATTTAACATACATTGCTATATGTATAAAATCCAGTTACACGACAAGAGAAACATACACACAAAGCAAAATAACACAAATATGTAAATACACAAGACTTAGAAATAATAATGAATTCAAAGAATGAAAATTTTTCAAAAAATATATCAGAATTGTGTGGTGAACTACTAAGAAGAGGGATAAATTGGATTAACGGTTGTTTTTTGAGGTAATTTTTTTTAAAATAAAAGGTTCTTTAAAGGCAATTTTAGTGTGTTTTAATGTCATTGGGATCATGTTAAAAAAATAACTTAATTTTATTTTGAGAAAACAGCTTTTTAACAAAGCTTGGCAAAATTGGATTGGAAAGATATTATGGGAGGGGTTGACCTGGTATTGCAGAGAAATAATGATCAGAAAGTTTTAAAGACATTTAATGACTAACAACAGCACAAACTACATAACAGATAAGAAAAGATTGAGGTTCAGGACATCATCGGTCCTTAGGGCTTACACTTGTTCTATTGAATTTAAACAGTGTATAATTTTCTTGTTTTAAACTATTTGCAGCCACCTGAAGAAATCTACGAGAACCTCAATACATTTGACAGCTGTAGTGTTCCTTATTCCTTGTCCGACGGTCTTGAGTCATGCTCCATGCAGGACATCAACGATGCAGATGAACGAATGAAAAGATTCTATGGTAGAAAATTCACTTTTGTAGACTGTCTAATTTTGATTGACTTATTTAAATCTTGAGTAGTCCAAATCTTTAAAAAATATCAATAAAAGACTTTAGAGCTTTAAATTTTTAAGAAATTAAATGGATTCTATCCAAACTATATATATTTTTATTTAATGTGGATTTTTTTCTTTTGAGTTTTTAAAATTGTTTTTAAGGGAGTAAGTTAACCAATAGATTATTGAATGAAAAATCTTCTGAGTGATATAAAACTATTAAAATTCTAGCTAGCCTTTGTATGTATAGAAATACAGTTTATAGGTATAAAAACAAACTACAGAAATAATTTCAATTAAAAAAATATGGCTGAGTCTATTTGAATATATTTTCACTTATAAAAGTACATTTTCCTGTTGATATGGCCTTTCAACTGTTAGTAACTTTAATAATTTAATAGCATTGGCAAAATATAAAACACAAAAGAAAAAGAAAGATATCTTAAAAAAGCATACAGCCGTTTGGAGACTTAAACAAAGTGTCGTCTTCAGTGCATAAAAGCGAAGAATGAATGAAAATCAGAAAAAGCTAACCTATCACTTAAAAACCGATGTTGCCAAAGCATAAAAACCTAAAAAAAAAAGAAAAATAGACAGCCCATAACAATTTTTATTTGCGTTTTATACATTGCTTTCTAAACTGTTATTAATAATGCAAAGGTTTTTGTACCTTTCCTGTTTGTTATCTTGCTTACCAAAATCCTCAAAAATAATTTGTTCATTAAAAATGCAGGTATCTTACCAAAAGAGAAGCCTTCCGAAATCAAGACGGTTCGCATTGTAAAGCGACAATCAGAGCGTCGCAATCGCGAAAGGGACAAAAAACGAGTCACATACGATGACCAATCATCGGTTTGGGTAGTGGATGAACCTGATCTTTCTTCAGATGATCTGCTTGAACTGGAGGAAGGTAAGTTATGATTAATTGTAATTATGATTATTGTATTAATTGTTTTAATGAATGGTAAAATTATTATTAATTGTAACTGTTATGTTGGTACTTGAACTATTGCATTATTTATAAGTTTGTTAAGGGGAAAATCAAAGATCGACCTGTGTATTTTACTTCCCATGTTAAGTTAGGGTAATAAATTATGACGGACGATGTTATTGATATAGAATTCGAGGATGTTTTTTTTGGGGGGGACATGTTCTTTTTCACTTTATCCTGTTAAACACTTTAGAAATTAAATTTAAACTTTAAATTAGTGTATTAAAAAAATATGTTGGTAAAAAAATGAAAGTGAATTCTAATATCACTTGGAAAATGTCTTACTTCCATATGCAAAAAAATGCTTTTTTTGATAAAGTTAAAATAAAAGGCAATGGGTTATGGGAAGTCAAAGTAAGAGTGTTTTACTTTTTCCTTATTAATGACTACTACCTAATTGCTTTGTTATTCAGGTGTTGTAAACATTTTTATTTTATCTATAGGATGCTGTTTTCAGTAAAACAAAGTTATTTATCGAATGTCAATTCTTATTCTACTTTTTGTATAGTGTTTGTGCATTAATATGTGCTGTTTTGTTTTTAGTAATTCCAAAAGGACCTTCAACAGTTGCTACTCGCCCATCTTCCATACACTTGTTAACTTCAAGTCTCAACAGGCAATCGGTAAGATTATTGTGGAATTAATTTTAAGTTGTTTTTTTAAACCTTTACACTATTGAAAAAAATCCTACACCTATATAGCTTTATATAAGCATATTTTCAAATACTTGTAAATTACAAACTATGTTTTACAAGGAATTTTTTAAAAAAAAATATTGTTTAACATTTGCTGGAGGCACTTCAATTTAGTGGAATTTGAGGTTTGTTCTAAAAATACACATTTTTTAGTTTGTGTTATGAATGCACAAACAGGCTCTGTCAGTTTTTTGTAATTACTAGTCAATTCTAACATTTTTTTAATGCGATGTCCGATAGATCTGAAAAACGAAGTTTTTGCAAAAACTCTGAAATCATATTTGACATTCCCGCTATATCTTCATTGCAGGGCCGTATTTCTAAATAGGCTTAGTAGGCTGTAGCCTAGAGCGGCAAATTTTTGGGGGCGGCAAATTTTACGACCAATTAAAGCGGCATTCGGCATAAAAAATAATTTTAAAGATACGAATATTTTTAAGAAAGAAAACAAATAATTTACATTAATGCGTAAACCGTAAACGTATATATAGTACTAATATTTCGTAGCAAACATGGTCGCTGCGAGGGCAATTGCACCCCCTCCTCCGGGATTTCGAAGTTGAAAGAAAAATAGTAGAACAGTTTAAAAAATTCGCCTATTTAATTTCGCTTTCGATTTAGCGTGTAAAGGTACATAGATGATTCTAATATGTGTATCTATTTTAAACAGCATATACCATCCTATTTTGCAGCTAACCAGCTACATTTCCCTGAAGGGGGGAGAATATTGCATACCTGCCAACATTCCTCAGAGGCATGTCCGTAGTCTCTTCGGTGGGTGGGGGGGACAATTATTTATCAATTTTATTGCGATTATTTACCAATCACTCAAAAATTTCGATTGCCGGTTATTCTTATTTTCAATCGGCCGATCGATGGAGAAGAAATCAAATACCAAAGTCCGTCATTTTGTGGGAAATCAAACAAAAAATACGACTTTACCGCAAACCTTTCCGAATTTAAAAACTTCTTTAGTTTCAATTAAAAACACAATGAAATTTACTCGGCAACAAAAGAATTCCAAAGTAGCGGGCCTTGGCGTCACAGATTGTAATTTTTGAAAGTAACAAAGTACCTAAAATGGACAAGTTGCATGAAACGCGAAATTCATAATATATGTGTTTTTCTGGTACATTAGAAGCTGCAGATTCCGAATGTAAGGTTAAATATTCACAAATATGTTTAATTTCAACAAAAAATGCATTTGAAATTTGCCGAAAATGTACGTCACTGAAAACAGCTCCGACGTCAACTGTTATGTTTTTGCCGATGTTTCGATCTATGCTGTAATACACTTTATAAAATAGTAAACCTTACAATTTATGTGAAACCTCATTAAAAGAAGACAATATTATTTGTAACCAGTTCATATCAAGGAAGTTAAACAGCTTGTTCCAAGTTTGGTTGTTAGTTAAAATACACACACTAGAGCGCGTATGAGCTATTGCAGAACTATTGACTGTTGTATCTGATCGGAATAGTCGACTGAAATCGTTCAACGTTTGAAGAAATTACCTGGAATGAACATGACATGTTTCTGTAAAATAGCATAACTTTAAGAGTTTGATAAGGATGAAAGCACGTTTCACAGTTTCAAAAGCGATACAGTGAAACGTGATTCGAAATAACACGCCAAGAACAAAAGAAAGCCAACCGTGACGTCATCTGTTATGCTAAGAGAGGTTTAACAGGAGTGACGTATCATTAACTTTAAAAATGAATTTAAAAATAAATACATCTTTAAAACCAGAAATACTTGAGTTGTAGAGATTTTTTAATATGTTTAATCGAATAAATATGTTTGTGGAAAACGCTGTAATTGTCCATTTGGTTGACTGATCTATCCTGAACTAAAAAAGAAACGAAACCCTGATCATACGACGATTACGCTGCGAACCAGTAAATATTACGAGGAGTTGTGGTTTGGTTAAGCGATTTTTTTCAGAGAGAAAACTTTAAAAAAACAAATGAGATCCTACAGCGATTACGTTTACTACTACTGTAACTAGCAAATATTATTAGGCGCTGCGGCTTGTTGACAAATCTGATCACAAGTAGAACTTTAAAAAGAACACTTACCTTCTGCGATTACGCTTATAACGAGCAAATATTATTAGGCGCTGAGGCTAGTTGACAAATCCGATCTCATCATAACAAGAACTATAAAAAGAACACTAACCTACTGCAATTATGCAGCTACTTAGCAAATGTTACAAGTCATGGTGGGTAGGTTTACTTTCCGCACGAATAAGAAATATACTTTGATCCGCATTTGAGCATTTTATTTCCGCAAATGAAATATACATCGTTTAGATTTTAAAAAAAAAAATCCCATTAAAATCATCAGCCTGGTTTTTTTAGGCCGACGTTACTTGTAACAGTTACTTTTTTTAGGTAACGCTGAGCAACGCCGTTACATTTTTCAAAAAGTAACTAACTTAGTTAGTTTTAGCGGTAACGAAGTAACGAAAAATTTCGTTACTTTTCCGAATTCTGTCTGATGCTTATTTTGAAATTCCACTCCTAGAGCAGTACCACGTACTGGTCGGAAAGGATTACGCGTCGGCAATTCTGGGCGTTTCTTCCCTATGACCTGTTTGTGACGTCACATCTCGCCACGGATAAGCAGGGAGCTACCATATACTTGTTTTTGTCACTTTCTTTCGTCGGAAACTTCGGCGTGCGATACTAATCCTTAGCCATTGTTTGTTAAAAATTAGTATTTATTAAACTGAAAACGAGATGTTTTCATATTCGAAATGGAATATATGTATGTGTGTGTGTGTTAGGCTAATTACTAAAGTTAAATTACTTTGTACCATTTTCTAATTTCTTGCTCAAAATTGTCCTTTTCATTATTCATTACCAGTTGATTTTTCTATTTTACTTGAAATTTTCTTACATATAAAGAAAGTCCATAAAGATAGCAATTGTATGTATTTTATTTTGAAGATTATGTTCAATATTAATGTTATGTATTGAAATCTTAAGCTTCTTCTGCATTACCAAAAAGTAAGCATGCCCATAACTAGTTTCGCTAATACCTTTTTTTTTTTTAAATATATTTTATTGGTGAACATCCTATATAAATAGTTGCTATATTTTTTATTTGAATATGAAAGTACAAATTAAAAGTGAATGTGCTTTATACTATAAATTAAAATTTGGCTATGTCTTTAACGCAAATTAACAAAAAGTTGAATAAAAATACAACTTTTGTATCGAAATTAAAATATGTTAATAGTTTAAATATTTTTTATTCGGTATTTAATTAGTTGGGGGGAAAATCGGAAAAGAGTAATTACATGTTAACATTCTATTGGTAAACATCCAAAATAAATAATTGCTATCTTTTTATTATTTGAATTTGAAAGTACAAATTAAAAATGACTATGCTTTATACTATAAATTAAAATTTTATTTTTCTAAATCTTCATTTAATGGTCTTTTTGTTAATTTGCTTTAATAATACAACTTTTGTATCGAAATTAAAATAATATAAGTATTATAATATAATTATAAATATTATTCAGTATTTAATTAGTAGATGAAAAAAAATCGGAATTCAGTAACATTTGTTTAAAACTTATAACGTTTGCATTGGATTGTAAAATAAAATAGATTAAGATAAGTTGGATCTAATTTTATTTCACTGCAATGAAATGCTTGCCATACAATAACATTAAGACATAAGCAAATTAAATGCTTTCGATCTGCAATAGAGCATGAATGATATTAAGTATGGCAGTTTAATGTTTATTTTATTTTGCAAAAATTCATTTGCACTAGTTTTGATATTTAAAGTTGATGGAATAAAAAAAAACCTCGAAAAGTAACAAAACATGACAACAAAATCTTTTAAACTAGCTAGTAGCTAATCCCTTTCGGAAAAACTAAACGGGTTCGTCGCAAATTCAACACTCCTATTGGTCAAACCACTTTAACCACTAACCACGCCCTCACCTGAGTTACTTAACATACCACCATCGGAAGCGACTTCCGACATCGGGGGAAAATGCGCTGGTGGTGAAACCTAAACCGGTTGTCGGAACTGACGGTCGGAATGGGAACTTATCGCCAGTGAAAACTTATCGCTGCGGTAACTTTCCGACCAGTAAATGGTAGGTCTCCTTGAGAGAGAGAGAGAGAGAAGGGAACATTTCGCATTCCCGAAATACAAGCTTTTCTTGGGAGGGAAAAAGCAAAATAGCATTGTCCACTGTGGCTGCTAAAGGCGTGACGGCAGCTTTCAGCCAGAATTTTAAGTACGAGTGTTTCTCCTTGTTTGTTTACCTTTCCAAGTATCACATTATAAGACCCATAATTACAAGCATCTACCGAAAAGAAGGGTTTTGAAATAAATCACGCAGACTGTCAAGCAGGTTGTACCCCTCAGGTGCAAACCCTTTTGTGTTCCCTGAATGGGTTCTACAACAGTGACCAACAACAATCTTTCCTCTTGAAGAGGGGGGGGGGGAGGGGCACATTAATTTTTTAGCTATTGAGCTTTCGCGCCTATTTCTGTCGGTACCCGCCCGAGAGTTTCATAATGGGTCTGTATTTGGCTGATTATTAGCGTCAAGGGTTAAAATTAAACAAATAAGTACCCATTTTATCAGAAAATAAGCACTTATGACGCAACAAATCCTCAATTGCACAACTTATAATAAAAAGATCGTTAAAAAATTAAATTGGCCGATTGACCGATTATTGTTTCCCATCCGCAGAAGCCGATGAAAAAAAATGAAATACAAAATTCAGTTATGTCGTGTGAAAACAAAAAAAAAGTGATTTAACTGCGACAATCATGTAATTTTATTTTTAATTTAGGATTTGTGTGTTGATTTGTTTAGTAATTAGGACTCCAATTATCTGAAGCAATTTTGTACCTAACCACAATCGGTTAATCATCAACTAAATCCAAATTGTATATAGACCAAAATTTTAAAAAAATGCTGAAAAAAGTTTCAAAAGTTAAAAAAAAAATCTTTTAACGTTCAAGCTTTTCTTGTGATCACAAGACCACAACTCAAGAACGCTAGATAAGAAGGAAATTTTCTGGTTAGTCCCCCCCGATTAGGCCTGAACCAGACCTACAAAAGTAACAAGACACTCTTCCGATCACGCAGTGCCAGATATCTGTCAATCACTATGAGGCAATGCGACGTCATAGGTGGATATCTGGAAAATTACTAGGCAGCAAAATAAGCAGATCAGGAAGCATTATTAGACTACATATTTTTAGTCGGTTGAAGATGATCCTCTTCTAATGGGGGATTGCACTGGCCGTTGGCTGATAATTGAAGACAGGCCGTCTGACAGGTTGGGTTAAAGTCATACTTGAGCAACACAAGGGCAAATTGTTGATGATCCTCGGTCAAGGGGACCAGTTATATTTTCATTATGTTTGAAATCTTTTGATAATGCAAGACAATTTTAATGCTTTGGAATGAACCTGTTTTATATAGGTTAAAGAGTTTCGTGGGTAACCTTATGAACAAATTAGAATTTTGATGCATGCACATTTCAAATTTAGTTTTCCTTTACCACATTGAACGACTTTTAACAGAAAAATTTCTACCTTAGTGTATACACAGGTTTCAGAATTAGAAGGTTAGATTTAAAATGGGAGATCGGCTTTGCAGATTGGTTTCGATACAAGTATCAATATCTGAGTAACAAACAAGCAGTCTTTAAAATATTTGAAAGTATTATTTCGCGTTTAAACAAATAGAACACTAAAATAAATCTTAAAAATGTTATGGAAGTAAATAAAAAATGCATATTCAGAAACACCTAGTTACATTGTGATTCTGGGAGACAAGAATAAAGCAGATATATAACCAAATATGTGATATTGCAAGCAATATTAAAAAACAATTTTGTCCATATTCTATGCACATAAGCTGTTCATGGAATACTATATATAGAAAGGTAGTTAAATAAAATAGTGTTCATAAAACAAAAAATATGGTAAACAAATGACAAATTATACAAGACCAATATTATTAACTTTTCTTGGATATTTTGAAATTTCCAGGGTTTTTTTATTTACTCCAGCAACACATAACTTCAATTTATGGACAGCAGATTTATATAGCAGATTTTTTGTCAGGAGTTTACTATAGTGCTTGACAAAATAACTCTTAATTGTTGTTCTTTAAGAGAGTCCAGTACCTTGAAATTGGTAAAATTGCACTTTTTCGTTTTATTGTAGGGAAACATAATCTAGACACTAGTCTATAATTCATAGCAAACCAGATACAAAAATTCATATTACAAAAAGAGTTATGGTTAATTTGATTCAATAACTTTGTATTCTATAACGTTAAAATGAAACTTAAGAGGCTAATATCTCCAGACGAGATTTTCATATTTTGAGCTATTTCAAAAATGCTGCGGCTTTTCAACTACAGCACTTTAAATAGCTTTCTTTACTTTTTTAAATACAAAATAGTATTTAAATACCAAGGCGAAAGAAATCTCCAAAATAAATTTTGTATTTTGATCAAAGCTTATCCGTAGTTTTGACTGTGTTTCCGTAATTCCGTAGTTTGATACCCTCATTCGTAGAAACTACGGACAATCCGTAGTAGTTGGCAGGTATGATATTGTGACAGGGGTGGCAAATCAATCGTAGCCTTTAAGCGGAAAATCTTTAAATACGGCCATGCTTCATTGTTTCATATATAAGACAGATACTTTCCAGCTGCTTCAATATCAGTACTTTTAGGAAGTTTGAACATTGCTGTTTATAATAGAAAATTTTTAGTATTAAGAAAAACTGTAAAATAAAGTTGTGAAGTGAATTCTACAAAGGTCCACATATTGGATCTCTTGAGCAAAGATGTAAAATTAAACTTATATTAGAAACCAATAAATTTAAATTGCAATTGAATTAAATGTATCTTTGGGATTTTTCCTCTGTCGGAAAGTTCTGATTAGCTTCCCAAAAATTTCCTAGTCAAATTTATCCCCAAAACCCTTTTGTAATTTTGCTTGAAATTCTTAATAACTACTTTAATTAAAAAAAAAACGCTTTAAATTCTAGTGAAAAGTATTTTGTAACATACATGAATTTGTTTCCTTTAGAATTCCCAGTCGGCTCACGAACGGCTGTTTGGCAACGCAGCAAACAAGACTGAAAAATCTTTTTCCACTGGCAGCCAAAGTCGAGCCTACTCAACAAAACGAACCAAACGAAGACATTATACCGTGAGTGGATATCAGTATGTGCTGGATCCTCAATTTGCACAATATTTCAAGGTAATTGTGAATTGTTATGATTGATGTTTCCATTAATATTTTGTGTTTAAGGGGGACCAGACCCCCAAAAATTTTCAATAATGACATTTCAATGTTTTTAGTGATTCTTAAAATATGAAATCTTAGCTTTTCAACGATATCTTACATTAAAAGTTTCAAGTACTGGAAGTATTTTTAATATTAAAAAAAAACGTTGTTTAGGTAAATTCCAGTCATGTTTTATAGGTAAGAAACCACTATTGTTTACTTTAAACGGTTATATCTCAAAACTTTTTCAATGTTCATGTACCTTTTCTCAAAATCTACTGTAAGTATCAGAATGAAATTTTTTATTACGTATTTAAGAAGTTTTTTCTAAAAACCGCTGGAGGGATTTGACTATAAATATCTTACTTTTTTTCTTTTTAATATTATTGATGTTTTTTATATAACAAAATATGTAGTTTCACTTAAAAAAATTATAATTTAAAAACTAAACAAAAATTTTGAAAATGCCTCCATTAAAGTATAGTTAAACAACTGGTCAAAATTTCATTAAAAAGTATCAAATAGATTCTGAGAAAAGGTACATAAAAAAAGGTCATTTTAACATGGGCTTCAATGGAGGGCTCTGGTCCCCCTTAAAAGTTTTTATTCTTAAGTACAGTGAAATATTTGAATTATATAAGTATTTCTACTCAAGTATTCAATTCTCAAGTATTTCTACTTCCCTTACTTGCTACATTCCTATAGAGTTTAATGTCCTTAGAACTTCTAGTTAAATATTTTTAAAATATATCTCTAAAGTGTTTATTTAAAAAAAAATGATTTTTAATGACCTTAAAATAGCTTATTTTTTTCAAATTTTGGTCTGTAAAAGTCATTTTTTTCTTTAGTTTTTTTACTCAAGAGTTTGTTAAAAACTAGCTTTTTTTACTCAAAACATATAAAATACTTTATAAAAAAAAAACTACATAACAGATCAAATACTTTATAAAAAAAACCTACATAACAGATATAAAAACTTTGATAACAGATATATAATGTTTTTGCAAAAAATAATTTAGTTAATCCTTAATATGTATTATTGACAATATACATACGTAAGGGGAATCGGAGACATGTTTAGGTCAAAAATGTCGATTTTCTGTTTTTTATTATATTTTATCTGCATATCTATAACTTTAATTTAAGACCAAGATTATCGATTTCTGTTTAGTAGTTTTCTTTTTATGAGCATTTTTCAGAAACTCTGTATATCTGTTCTTACCTATACCTTATTTTCTTTTGCCTTTCCTAAAATATAAGATTTTTCAACAGTTAGGAACAGTTAGCTTTCTCAGGAACTATAAAATATATCAACATATTTTATTTTGTTATTTCTTTCCCATTAAAAGCTCTTTGATTTAAACTGAGGAATTTTAAATATCTCTGCTAAAAAAAAGTTATATAACTTTAAATCGGATTTTTTAAGGTTTTTTTAATACATATTTTTAAAAAATCACTATAAAAGTATTTTTTATACTGTGAAATATCCTCAGTTTAAATCAAAGAGCTATATGTAAGGAACAAACTATAAAAAATTTAATAATGATATCTCATAGTTTTTGAGAAAAATGTTCCTAAAGTTAGTAAAATTAACGTGGGCGAGATAGAACCATCCGACTCCCCTTAAGTTATTTGTAGCACAAGTGTGTTAATCCCATTACCTCTTACATTTTCTGCTATATTACACCAAATACAGTTCCGTATTTTTAGGAAATGTGATTCTAGAAACGTAGTTATTTTTCAAGGAGCAAATTGTGTTTAAAAACCGATTTTATACAAATGTTTCAGGATCGACCCAGATCTCGAGATGATGTGGACATGGAACGTTGCTTACGCACTGCAAACACACCAGACATTGTCAGAAGCACAATAAAAAAGAAGGAAGTCTTTGATGATAGAATAATTGACCAAGAGGTAAATATATGATTTGTAGAACTGTTTAAGAGGGATTGTCCGTCCCATAGAGCTAATGCATCAGTTTTGGAATCACAACTTCCGCAGAAGTATTGCTTCGCCATGTTTGCCCTCTTTCCCCAGGTATGGTAATCAGCATAACATCGAAATGAAACAAATTTGAAACAAAAATGTTATCTATTTATTTAATTATATATTTTTGAAGTTTTAAAATGCCCAAAATATACAGCAGATGGCGACACTATTTTTAAACTTTATCAATTAATAATTAAATAACCGGATGTTATTTTCTTTTCAATTTTGTTTTAAATTGATGTTATGATGATTCCCATACCTGCTGAAAATGGCATAACATGGCAAAGCAATTCTTTTGCAAAAGTTGTGATTTCAAAACTAATGCATTAGCTCTATAGGACTGACAGTCTCTCTTAAGTTTTATACCTCTTCTGGGAAATCAGTTTAGTTATACCTCCAATGTCAACCAAGTTTTATGGTCAATTATCCAAGATCTTAAATTTTCAAAACATTTTTTAAGGATCTTAAAACTACTTTATTTCTGTTTATATACTTGTTTAAGTCTTTTTTAAAGTAAACTTCAGCAGTGGGTATTGTAGATGAAACAAAAGCAAGTTGTTCATAAAATTTTATGCAGCAAATTGCTTTTAATAAAAACTTAAATATCATTTTTTAAAAATTAAATATAAAAATTTTAAGAATTTGCTTGTACACAGTTTCTTTAAATCTGCAACACTTGTATTCAGATTCAAAAAGCACTTAATTCCAGAATACTTGCAAACATTTCCTTTTGATCGTCCAATATTTTTAGTTTAGCCCTCAAAAAGTATTTGATTTTCAAAAAAGATCTTTGTAAGTCTGCTGAAGCAATGATGTGAAATGAGTGTCATTACTAGGCTCTTAACAAAGTTTCTAAAAATCTGTGCAAAAAGCTTCAACTTTACTTCCAAGAAACACGCAAACATATAAATTGAAATAATTTGTTTAAAAATTAAAAGCTCTTTTTAAAAATTAAATTAAATCCTTTAAACTCGTGCATTGTTAATGCCAAAACTTGCCCCTGAGAATACCTTTCTGTCCGTGGCTTATCCCTCCTGTAAACCGATCATAATGGGGGAAAAATATTCACCATTAAATAAGGCCGTGTTTATCAGTAGGAGTTGGCCTTGTCACTTTACCCTAGTTCCAAAAAAGCCTGCTGCAATAGCTGTCGTGTAGCTCTAGTGAGAAGTTAATTCAAACCAAAGAAATGTTACATAAAATATATTAGTAAAAGCTTTATTTCCTTACAAGCTAGTTGTAATTGACATCATTTTATTAATTTTTTTTAGCTTATGCTGCCTCCGAAAATAGAAATTCCTGAAAGGTATGTAGAAATTGAACCTGAAGAGTTATCAGCTAAAGAGAAATTGCAAAGGAGCATAAAGGCTGAAAACATTTGCAAAATGCTGTCAGAAACTACAACGTAAGAGAAATTTATGAAAAATACTTTGTTTTTGTCCTTCAGTACTTATTTGCTTTGTTTTTAATGTAAATTTTTTTTAATTTATTAAATTTACTAGTAAAGTTCGGCTAACTATTTTTTCTAACATTGTACAAGAACCATAACCACTGTACATTCAAGCAAAACTTCCCCACTGTAATAGGGGATAGGGAGCCCAGTCGGTATGATGTGTGCCTTGCATGCGGAAAGGTCCAAGGTTTGGGTCCGGCATTGCCAAAATAACTGCCGACCTACAAACGGTCTGTGCAGCCAAAAAGTCAGACGAATAATACCCTTTGTAGAGGGAGTGCACAGTAAATGTACTTTGTACATGCTCCAAAATCCCGATACTGCATACAATGCTTAAATGTTGAGTCGGATGTCGGCTCGTCACTTGAATGTGGTTCTAAATTAAGAAGCCCATCGCCAATATTCCTCGTGTAGCTCCAATGCGCCAGTAATTCAACCTTATCGTAATATGCACTGTAATGTGCACTTTATTATTATTGATGAGGGTTAGTTATATTGCAGAGTTCAAAATGAGATTCTATAATTTCAACATTTTATATTACCTTTTCTGAAGCATGGGTAGTTTTTTTGGACCCACCTTATCATACCCACCCCAGTAAGGCAATTGACAGTTTGTTAAGTCTTCTGATGTTATGTTATTGAAATGTATATTTTGAATTTGGTAACTTTGGCCCAAGCTTTTCAAGCTAATAGCTTCGCATTGAATGCCCTCTTTAAAAATGTGCTTGCCTTTTTTCAATTAGTGGCAACTGCCTTGACCTATGAGTAAAAAAATATTAAAGAAGTCAGTACTAGTGTTTTATGCTCGTGCCAAAGTTACGCTCCAGGGCCAAAGTTGCCAAATTGAAATTTTGCCATGGTAAAAAAGCCATGCCTAGCTTACAAAGACTTAAAATAGGGCTGCAATCTGGTTATGATGAATGTAAATAAATTAAATAGTATAAAATGACATTGTTTGTTAGTAGCATATTTTAACGTGGTTAAATATCTAATCCTTATTTTCGCAGGTCCTATGAAGATGTGGTGGAAGAGCGAAGCAAATCGCCTGATGCCATCCACAAGAAACTAAGTGAGGAGAAAAGAAAGCGTGCACATCTACTGAACCTCAATCGAGCCATCGCTCGGGAAGTAGTTGAGAAAAGCAAAGCGGTAGCAGGTAAGTGTTGAAATACTCATCAAACATAATTATTATACCCAACAGGGCAGTGTTGTCGTTACAAATGTGATTTCTTAACCTTCTGAGGGTTAGATCCGTATTTTGTGCATCAGATTTTTTTTTTTACAATAAATAACCTTAAATTTCAATTTTATAAATAATAAATTTTTATTCATAACTTCTTATTTGGAAATGATTGCTTTGAAAATGAACCTAATTTTGATTTTTACACAAATGTATTAATTGAAATGAATTTATTTTAAAATTTGTGCAGTGAAATAAACCATACATTTTTGCCCATTTCCAGGCTGTTTGCTATGGTGCTATCCAGTTAGTTAATAATTTGAATAAGTTTTTCTTGTGTTACTACATCATAATATGCTATCTTAATTAATTAAACAAGAACCTTAGTTGTAAAATGCCTTTATGGGAGCCTTTAAAGACTTATTTGTATACTTAATCTTATTAAATTAACACACCTTAATTATTTTTTAATTATCACAAATATTATTTCATAGGTAATTCTAGTTATCAGTGCATATTTCCATATTTCTGACCAAATAATTACAATGTTTAGTAAAAAAAAATTGAGCGATATTTATATTGTCCTGATTGTTTTCAGAAATTCTCATAAAATATTTTTTTTCGTGTTTATATTATAAATTATTAAACTAAAACATTTAAAATGTTATATTGTTAATTCTAGACTAAATTTAAAACACAATATATTTTCTAAGTATGTTTATATTTTTTTTATTACCCAATTTATGAATACTTTTTTATTGCAATTTTATTGTATTTTGAGTTTATCCATTTATTATTTGGTTTGCATGGAATTTTTTTATGTTTAAATTTCTAAATATTTTTCAGCAAATGTTTGTAGTGCAGATCAGACATGAACTTAAGGTTTGTTTGCTTTATGATTTTATAATTTATTATCTTTTGTTTTCATTATTTTATACTAAATAACAAAATGGAGTGAAGGTTGTTTTCTGTATTGGTGTTTTGATCACTTAAAACTAAAACCATTTTTAAAGAAAAATTAATTGGTATGTTTGCAAGTCTTCTTCAAATCCTTATAAAGTGCTATTTTTATTATTTTTAAAGCTATTTTATTACCTATAAACTTAACTAAAAAGTCTGTAATAAGTAAATTGCATTAAATAATAAATATATCAGTATTTATATATTAATGTTTTAATTATGTACCTTTTTAAAACATTAGTTTTATTTAAATTTCTTTCATGCTCTTATTAATTTTTTACATAGTGTGTAAAATCCAATATTGAAGCAAAGTAAAAACAAAATCTTTATTAGCTAATATGTTTAAAAACATTATCTTCATTTTTGTGAAACATATTAATTTTTTACAATATATTTATCCTGTGTACGTAGGTTCTATTGACATTCTTAGTATTACCCAGTGTAAAATCTATAAATCAAGCTTAAAATACCACAATTACCAAAAAATGAATAATTTTTTTAAAAAAATATATATATGTGTGCGTCTCCAGTACAACCAGTATATGGCGTCATTCAAAAGAACCACAATGTTTATGAGGTTATAAACAAGTAGCGTTTATAAACAAGGTTGAATATTAAGTGTAGGAAATCATGTAAAATATGTTTATGTAAATTATAATGACAAATATATGTAATGTATGTAAATTATTTTATTATTATTGAAAGTTATAAAGTGACATTGATTGACCAGATAAATTTCAAATTTGGCAACTTTTTGCATCATTTGGAGAATAAAATAAAATTTAAATAGTGAAAACGAAATAATTTAAAACAATTGTCTTTAAGAATCGTATAACATAAATGTATATTTTTAGCGTCATAACCAAGGATTTACTTAAAAAATTTCATTGTAAGCAAGATATTAAAACATTAAATTCTATGGGCAATTCAAGGGACCCAGCGTTTATGGTGTTATAAACGCATTATCGTTATAAACGATGTCATTGTAACCGAGTTTGATTGTACATCTATTTTAATTTATAAATTCTACATATTTTATGAAAAGAAATAAGTTCTGAACATATTTTGCTAATTGAAAAGTATTTTACTCCTATGTGAATTGCCTTATTTTTTGTGTGCTTTTTATCCTTACAGTGTTTGCAACCCTGGACCGAATGCTGAAGAAACCCCTGACTCCTGTCGAAGAGGACTTAAGCCCTCTGGCACCATTTCCCCACGCACAACAACGACACAACTTCCTTGCCTAAGGCTCTTCTTCTACTCATTTTTACTTGATACAAAAAACTCAAGAAGATTGGACATCAAAGTTGGTGCCAAAAAGTTGTTTTTTGTTTATTTAGGTATAGAGTAAAAAAAATCCAGCTTGTTTTGATGAATGGGTATGTATCCGAGCAGCAATGCTAACAGTCCTCCCTGTTTTTTTTCAGTGCCAGATGTAAGCGTATGCCAAGTATAGGTTGATGTTAATTTTGGGCTGCCTCTATAGTTTATATTTGCTTAATACATTTGTGTTTTATGTAACAAAAGATAATAAGTTTGCTTTTTTTAAGTTATTTTAGTTTAGATAAGATTACAATTTTAATAGGTTACATAATAAACTGAATTTTAACTTTTAAATAAATTTGGAACAAATTGCTGCTCTTTTAAGTTTTGTCACACTGGGCTGCCTACCTAGCCTATTTAGAAATGCAGCCCTGTTTCAATTGATCATTGTATGCCATGTAGTTATATATTCGCCCTTTTATGTACGCACATGTACTATATACTTGGACGCATTGCTGCGAGGTTACTACAAAACACATTGGAACAATAAGCCTGTTCCAATGTATTTGGGAAATGGTACTGTTTAGTTTAGTTTTGATGTAGGGGCACATTGCTATTGATGTCCTATCTTTAATGTTTTTTAAAACACACAATTGCAATGCACCCAGCCCTAGTCTTCCCTTCTCTTCAAATTCAATGTAGAATTCCATGCAAAACGGCAGTTTTATAATTTGTGTGTCATTTTCTGTGTTGGACGATGTCTTAGACTATCTTCCTAGTCTTCCCACCCTCTCCTCTAACATGTCTATCCCAGTGATTTTCTTTTGTTATTGCTATGATGTCACAGATTTTTGTAATGAAATGTGTGAAAATGTGATCCATAAACCAACTCCAGAAAACCACTGTATTGGAATATTAAGATTGTGACACGAGAAGTTAGACTGAGGGGAAAATTAAAGAAATTGTTGTTCAAAATGACTCGGAAAAAACCGTAAAAATTCTGGAAAATGGCAATATAGAAATAATTAGATGAAATGTGGCGATTATTTATCCAGGAAATTGCCGGAAGGATTTTTTTTAACGAGTCACTTTATTTTTTAGGATACAAGTATTAGTATTGGTATAAACGTACCTCAGTTTTGTATGTTTTCTGTTTTTTTTCCCTTTTGTGAGTTAATCTTAAAGGTAGCTGACTTAAGTACCTTGAATATTTATATTTAAGAATAAAATACATATGGCAAATGCAGGTACTAATTATAGTTCCAAGATATATAGAATTTCCCTTTTCCATGGTAGATTTTTTGTCTACACTCATTTTGAGCAAATGAAAAAGAACTATCGCTTTAGTACTAAACTGTCGGTCTTATAACAAAACCACAAATGTGCCAAATTCTAGAGATTGGTGGCTTGGGAGCCCAGTCAGTAATTCACTTGCCTTGCACATAGAAGATCACAGTTTCAGGCCTGGGCATTGCCAAAATGACTGTCAAACCCATTGAGCTAGAAGCAAAACTGGAGTGGGATTCACTGAACAGGACAGCAAACGAGCCAGTCCAATAACTTAACGCGGAGGAAACTGCAGCAGAAACGAACCTGGCAGAAAACCTAGAAACTTGCCTATTTCGCTATTGGGTTTTAGTCTTCGCTGGTTCTTAATTAGTGATCCACATGGTTATTTCTTTAAAAAGTTGGAATTTAAAGTTAAAGAAAGTTAATTCTTTCAAACTAAAAATGTTAAAATACATTTAGGAGTCCAAGTCAATATGATAGAGGGGTCTCATACAAGCATTGCATTCAAGTCTAGGGAAAATAGTCCTTTTCTGCCCGGTTTGCTCAAAAGGGTGCGAGTGGGTTTTCGGCTCGCTGACACTGCACTCCAGTTTCCCTTCTAGATCAATGGTCAAACCCTACATGGTCTGTGCAGCCAAAAAAATTCCGACGAATAATACCCTGTGTAGAAAGATTGCAAGTTAAGTATGCTTCAAAGTCCTCAGTCCATTTCAATGTCCATCACTAATGGCTCTTTTGTAGCTCTGGTGTGCTGATAATGGCCATGGGTTTAATAGTTCTTCCTATCCCTGTTTTTGCACATTTGTAGTTTTGATATTGGACCTACGAAATGATAACTTTTTCGTCAATTCTAGAAAGTTTATTGACTAGTTCTATAAACTTTGCAAGGTAAATAATATTACTGTACTTATAATTTTCACTGAAATTTTGGTATTTACTTTTTATATTTTGTTGTACATAGATAAGAAAAGCAATAATATTTCTGAAGTTCTTGATGTAGCTATTATTATTTTTTTACGGGAACATATACTTGCATAGTTAATTTGTTTTAGTGGCAGCTTTTTATTTCTTGGTTTCTTTCGTACATTCTTGCCATATTTTTTACCTATCACTATTTTATGAATTCTTTTATACTTTGTACACGTATTATCATATCGGTTTAGTTACTGTAAGGTGTACAAGAAGTGGGTATATTAAGTGTACAAAATCTTTGCTCTTTTGGCAAAGCATGGTGATTTGTTTATTTGTTTTACAGGCAATATTATAGTTAGGTATTTTGTTTTTGGTGCTTAGGGACATCTGATATATTACTCAAGTTTTACCTGCAAGATTTTATGTAAATATTGAAGGATATCAATTTTTATGTAAATTATGGAGGATTTTTATTGATAAGTTGTTTTGTTTTTAATTTTACATCTATTTAGATATGATTTTCTTTTTTACACAATTACCTTGCACTTTAAATTCGAATGCTATTTTTATGCAAACTTTTGAACCTACTAAATATTTTCCCTATCTCAAATGTAAATAGCAGTCCATGGGTAGTCTAGACAGGTTTGTCTGTCATACTTTTATTGCAAAAATGAAAATACTGAATATTGGAATCCTAGCCATAAACTGTTATTATAGTGATATTATTCTAGCATTATTAACACCAATAATATCACTATTAACATAGTATTATTTTCCATAAAGTTACTCCTAGAGTATTTTGAATAATTCTGAAAAAAGAATACCAGTATTTTTTACAATAATGTATTTGAATGAGAGAAGTGTTGGTTGTAAATGACCAGGATAAATTTTTCTGATGTAAACCAATGGGAATGTTTCAAATGTTGTAACACTGTTGTTTTGATTTTTCTCCATACTGCGATTTCATTGGTTGCTCAGTTTCACTCTCAAATGACTGATATAGACAAAAAGAAACTTTTCTTTCTATGCAAGCTTTCATTAACAAATATATTGAACAACCAACAGCACAGCAAGAAGTTTGCATTTAAAAATCTTAATAAGTAAAATACTTTTAGAAAACTCATTTTCGAATACCAAAACAAAAGTAATTTCAGACAACAAATGAAAACAAACCGTAGGAGCTGTTGTCATGGCCTTGTAAAACTTTATAAAAGATTGAACTGTTGTATAGTCCAATTAAAACACTTCAATTTTATACTAAATCCTTTAAAAAAATACTAAATCCTTAATAATTTTTATTTGTGGTACCTACAAAGGATAGTTTTTTTCCCTGAATCTTTGAGACATTCTATTAATTGGTCCAAAGGGTGTCCTTCTCTGACTGACCGCAGTACCTTGGTTCAATTAGTCTAATATGGAAAAAGTAATCCTGGTCATTTCCAGACAAATGTTATGTTTGGAATGTTTTATTTGTTATTGAGAGGTTTGTTAAGTGCCTATATGAAAGTCATCGATGAGAAATTAAGAAGCTCATATAAAATAATTCTGAATGATCTACATCAGGGGTTCCCAACCTTTTTGCACCTGCGTACCACTTGACTTTTTGAGAAACTTTGGCGTACCACCAGACCAAAATACTTTATTAAGTGTATAATTTTTACTCTTCTAATGGTGTTCAAAGGCTTTTTGAATAAAATTCCTGAAAAAACTTCACATTTAATGGTTGGTATTTGTTTATTTATATACATGCTTATAATAAAGGGGAGAAATAAAAAGATTAAAATAGTACTAATTTTCAGTTTTATTTATTACCCATAGGTCTAAAAGCATAAAATAAAAAATTAGTACAAACTCAGCAAAAAATTTATCAGATAAAATATACATTTATAGACTTTAGTGCAAAACTTGTTGTTTGTCTGTGATTAAAATATCAACATAGGTTTAATGGAACTTATGTTCTTTCTTAAGTCCTCTTCGTATTTTGCTTTTATGTGTATTTTTTATGTACTAGAGTTCAGAAAATCCACTCTCACGCAAGTAACTCGTAACAAATGACATCAAAAATAGTAGCATCGTATTGCTCACATCACTTACGCGTACCTCCTGAAATTTCCCCGCGTACCACTGGTTGGGAACCCCTGATCTACATTGTTAATGTTATATAAATTGCTTAAAATAAGTTTTTTTATTATTAAACTGTATAGATAATCATTCGGATAAAGATGGTTGCTATCTTTATCTACTGGATAATTAAATATTTCAAATATTTAAAAATAATTCAACAGTAATTTGTCTGTAAGCTTTATAAAACTTAAAATGTTAACAATTTAATATTTTAACTAACAACTATTTACAAATCTATGTAAAAAATGATTATGATGTTAAAATATGTATCAAGTGCAATTATTTAATGTTATGCATAACCGATTAAGCTGTGCTGTGGTATATTCTATGTAAATTGGTTATTGATCTGTATATTTATTATCTCATTTAAAGGTGTTAAAAAAAAATTTGTTAATCTATTTATCAATTGCTGTTAATACTAAAGTATTAATGTGTTATTTTCCAAAATATTTCTTGTGATTTTTTTTTATTAGCTGACAGTTTAACTCTTTTAGCAGGTATAGTTTAGAAAAAATTAAATATACATATTAAATGTTTTATAATTGTTTTAAACTAGTTTTTTTTTATGTTAATACTGAATTAATTTAGCTGTTAATTTGCTCATCGCCTTTTTGCATTGAATGTTTTCTTATAGCAATAGCTTTACTTTTTATATAACTTCAGTTTCTTGTAATATAATAATGTATATATATATTTACTTTTGTTTAAATGCTGTACTTAAAAAAAATTATGTTCAAATTTAACCATGGAAATAATTTTGTACATTTTGTGCTATTCCTAACATTGTATTTTAACTTTTTAAACTTTTTTTTGTTCTAAAGTGAAGGTGTACAATTTTGAATCTTTAAAAATAAACTTGAATCTTTAAAAATAAACTTAATTTTTATATGCGAATTCCAGTTTTAGCTCTAAATTTTAATGTTCCTGTTGCAAGGATTTTTCTCTATTACTCTGAGAAGTTTTTATTGAAATAATAATATTATTTTGTCCATAGAATTCAAAAATTCGGATTTATACAGTTTATTTTATGGGGTAGTAATGGTACTTAAATCATTTTTTTTAATTGATAAATTTTAAGGGATAATTTTTATAAATCAGTTACCAGTGGCGGATTTAGGCTTAGGCCTGTGAGGCCCGGGCCCAGGGCTGGCATTTATTATTTATGTATATATGTATAAAGGTATATATATATATATATATAATATATATATATATATATGTGATATATTAATATAATATATATATATATATATATATATATAATTATTATTATATATATATATATATATATATATATATATATATATATATGTATAAATTATTATATAAAAGATAAAGACGCCATATCGTCTCGGGCCTAGGGCGTCCTTAAACCTAAATCCGCCACTGTCAGTTACCTGTACTTATTTCCCAGTTTTATTGTTTTTCAACATCTTCTGAATTAAACTTGTTAAAATTTGTTGTATTTTTATAGTATAGAGGATTTATATTTCTATACAAGGTATTTTCTTTAAAGAATATATATTTTGACACTTAAGCATCTATCCTATTGTTAAGAGAATATTTGAAAGAGCTAACATGGGTTTAAATGTAGCTTGAGGAGGATCATTGGCTGTGTTTGAAAAGTAGCGCCAAAAGCTACTAAAATTAAATTTATTCACCCTAGGGTGGGTGCTATTTTGCATTTTAATGTGCACATACCTAGTAAATGAAAACTAAAATAGAAAAAACCATGAACCCTTTTTAGAAGCACACTAAATAAGAAGACATGAATTGGCTTGAAACTGGTTTTTTTTTCTCCCATAGATATCATAGTTAAAGTATTAGATTGGCAGATCACGTGTCCTCCAATGCTAACGACAGGACGCGCATGGAGGCCAAATTTAGAGGGCAAAATGGCCAGTGTTGCTGCCACTTTAAGGAGAAAAATACTACGAAAAAATATCATTTAATTCTAAAATTACAAAAAAATATCGTAAAAATACTAGCTGCATTTTGGAATCTTTTTTTCTGACTTTAAATCCTTTTCTAGTATTTTTTTTCGTAATTTTAGAATTAGATGGTATTTTTTCGTAGTATTTTTCTCTTCTTAAAGTGGCAGCAACACTGCCCATTCTGGCCTCCATGCGCGTCCCCTCATTAGCATTGGAGGTCACGTGATCTGCCAATCTAATACTTTAACTATGATATCTGTGGTTTTTTCTGTCTTGGGTGGGTAAACTGCAGTATGTAGACTGATGACTTGGACCATTGTTGTAAGCACTCAATAACTCGAACATACAATAAAGTATTTCTTAAAGACTGATTATTTCAGAGCGAACATGGTCCAAATCATTGTGGTGGTTATTGCAGTTTACTTGCTCATTCAAACTGGATTTGGTTCTTATAATCCAGCATAAGTTGTAATCATGATTCGAAATCTACGATCGCTAGTTCCAAAGTGCAACCTAATCCTTTAATTTTGCCACAACAAAATAATTTTAGTTGCAGTTATTTGCGACTAGATTATCAGAGCAATGAATACCATCTTTCTCATTGTGGTTTTCAACAATCTCACCGCAAATAATCATCTTGAAATTGCAAAAATTTGATAGTCTTAAAACCTTACGGATGCAGTGATATTAAAGTTCAGAAACTCTGGCGATCGAAAAGTTTAGAAACTCATGCGACTGTAATATCCATAATCTCCAGCAATTTTAAATGGTGACTAAAATTTTGAAACTATCTATTCAAACTCCGGTGATTCTAGAATCGCGAAACAAGGTGATAATTCGACAACGCACTAAAAAATGCTCCTAGTTTTTTTAAGTTAGAAGCACATATGGCTTCTAAATTTTCATATCCAATTTTCTAACAATGGTTGCAATACTACTATTGGACCTCGCCTAGCTACATTTTAGCCCTAACGTGTGTGTATAATGAAGAAGCTTATGCAAAAGATCTAAAATTCCTTTATATATGTGAATGCTTAGAAAAGGTTTAATGTCCTAAATGTTTCAATGCATCTGTCTAGAAACGTTATGCATCAGTGAAGATACACAATACTTGTATGTTTTAAACTTACTCTATATTTTATGTATTTTCATCTCTTGGAATTTTATTCCGCAATTTTCAAATAAATGCATTTGTTACAAAAAAGATGGCTTAGTTGGTTAAAGATTATAAATTTATTTAAATTTAATTAGCTCTTAAGAACTAAACAAATTAGAATTAGTAATCGCTAGGAACTTAATTTTCAGGCTGATATATTCTCCTAAAATTTAGATTAGGGTGAGAATTTTGAGGCATCTCCATACATGCATTCTTGCACTTTTTGAATATATTGAATTGGCTTAATGTAACTATTAGTGAATTTAAAGAAATTCAAATAATAAATATTTCCGTTCAAGCAATTACAAAGAGCTAATAAAAAAAAATATCTTTCAAGTTTCTTATTAACAGATATGAAAAATCTGTACAAAATTCTTCGATACTTTTAGAATAACCAACTTGTTTTATATACTACTAAAACTTATGCATTGCATTTAAAAGTTGAATGCACCATCTTCTTTAAATTGAAATATCAGTATTATAATTATATCAAAGATTGTATTCATTTTCTTTTTTGTATTTTGATTGAATAAAGTAATTATTTTTTCTTGTATTTATGTATTTATTTTGCATTTGTCAATCCAGCAGTATTTAAACATTTGAAATTGGTCAAGTCCACCTTAATCCATTTATAATAGCTAAGCTTCATCGTAACCTTTTTTTTTCGGGGAATAGAATACTTTTATAAGGTATTGATAGTTTTCCTAGAATCAATTGTCTCAGCACTCGACCACGGTTCAAAATTTAGAGGTCTATCGCCACAATAGCCCACTGGTAGCACTAGTGTAGGGTGACCAGACGTACTGCATTTCGCAGTACAGTACTGATTTTTAGGCTTTTGTCCTGCCTATTTCAAAAATTCCTAAAATATGTAAAATGTCTTGTTTTTTGTATTTGTACTGCAAAATGTCCTGCATTTTTGTGTGGTGATTAAAATTTCTCCATTAAAACCTTAAGTATAAATTTTTTTTTGTCAACAACTCTTAACCAAACCAGAATAAAGCGAGCAAACTACATGTACTCTCAATCAATCAGCAGTTAATCATCAATGGCAGGCAAGAGCTTCCTTACTTCGCAACCTAAAAAAAAAGTTATTAAATATTTACTTTAAATTTTTATTGTTCTGAACCGTTTAAGTGGTTCGCGCCATATTACAAGAGTTGAGTCGATTACAAGACTGAAACGACAATACTATAAAATGAACGTGATTAACCCTTTTGTTAAGCTTTTTTTTAACAATGTTCTGCATTGATGTTGAAAATATATGGTCACCCTACACTAGTGAGACGTTATTTCAACCAAGTCTGCGAATGCCACTAACCTTGGCATGGGCACCAAAAGGGAAAGAAAAATTCGTCATGCCATGGAAGCTACCATCGTTATTCAATCCGGCAATTCTTTAAACTGATCAAGCATGAAAAAAAATCTCGCCAATAATCTATTTTTAATAGTTAAATTCATGAGTTTTAAGAAGTTATTTTAGAAGTGCAGTACCACGAATTCAAGAGTTAAACACACAATCAGTGAATCAATTAAAATAAAAACTAGCCGAATTGCGATAATAAGCAAAATTCGAAAGGTATGCGGTATCATAAAAATCAAAAAACCTGAAAATCAAAATGTTGTAAACAGCAGCAATAAAAAAAAATACTTTAATAAAGGCAAAATATCAAAAATTTAGGAACTGGCAGTTTGCAAAGCCAAAATGAATGCAAAATATCTTTTTTTTTTTAAAGTTGGATTCTACTAGTCCACAGAACTCTTTCTCTTACAGTAGATAATATTTTTAGGAGACACAATTTTAAATCAGGATTTGCAATACAAATTTCGGGAGTTTTTAGGGCAGGGCAAAAAATGTGAAATTCAGGAGGAGTACGAACTCCGATAGCCTTCGTGTAGCTCTAGTGCGATGATATTTCAACTAAACCATACCACAGTTTGACATTTCGAAGTCCGTCGGTCTTCCATATACTTCGCGTAGATCTCGTGTGACGTCATTTTGGGTAAAAATAAACCTGCGAATGCCAGCAAATCACTTCTGTGGTATTGAAATAGTGGTTGGTTGGTACATGTATTTCCGGCTTGTGTGCTTGATTAGAGACCCGCTTATAAACCTTCGTCAAGTAAGACAGACACAGACAGAATTTTTACTGACACAGAGAGAAATTACACCTTAGGGCGAAAACAGGAATCGAACCGCACCCGGTATAGTGCCCAGACTGTTAGCGTAATGGTCAGCGATCTTAACCACTAGGCCACCCGTGAACTACACAAGAAAGTAAAGGAGAGAGGCATAGAGCTAAGAAGAAGATGAGATGCTAGGCGAGAAAGCAAGCAACCATAGCTAGCCCAAACAAACCGCTCACTCAATGTTGGTTCATGCTGAAATGCAATTGAATGAATATTCTTTATGAAATGAATATTCTTTAAAAAGAACTCATAAAAAAAACACCGTTAGCGCAGTTGTAGGCTGTAGCACGAGGTCTGAAAAATATACAAGAATTGTAGTAATTCCCTACATAGGTAAGAAAAATGCTTTGTAATTATAGTTTATATTAGAGAGTCAGAAATCGCCCAAGATGTAATAAGCCTATACAAACTCCAATACTCCACCGTAAAAAAAAATAGCGCTAAATACTTCGCTGAAAGCGCTTGTTTGGGCTTATTACAAAGCAAACTATATGCTTCACTTATCAAACCGGATTTTGTATTTGTTGTTTGCTCGGCAGCACCACCATTTTCTTCTAACCTCTATTTTTGAAATAGGCCCCAGGAAGTAAAAGAAGGATACATACATACACACACAACAATATAATATATATATATATATATATATATATATATATATATATATATATATATATATATATATATATATATATATATATATATATATATATATATAATAATATATATATATATATATATTATATATAATATATATAATATATATATATATATATATATATATATATAATATATATATATAAATATATATATATATATTATATATATATATATATATATATATATAATATATATATATATATATATTATATATATATAATATATATAATATATAATATATATATATATATATTATATAATATATATTTTCTAGTGCTCGGATAAAGCAGTAAATGTTTCTAGAATTTAAGGTTAGATTTCAAAAGAAAGGAAAGGATTAAGGAGGTGTGGGACACTAAATCGTCCATAATATCGAAAAAAAAATTATTTGCTTTAAAAAAAGTCAACTTATTTTATATTCAACGACACCAAAATTATGCTTCTACGTTAAGTACAACTCTAATTATTTTAAGCTAACTATATTAAGCTTAGGTATGAAGTTTTTGAATTTTTAACTTTGAACCCATTTTTCTCATTGATGGTTTTTTTCATGTTTTACCAAGTTCAAATTGATATACTAACTTCAGATCTATTTGAAGAACATTTTTTAAACTTGCGCGCTACAGTATATTTTCAAACATATTACTTTAATTTGCCTTTAGGGAATAGTTGTACATGAATTGTTTTTTTTACTTATTAATTTTTTTAAAAAAATAGTGAACCTGTGAAATTATTGAAAAAATTTCAATAATTTTTTTATAAAAAACTTTGACAAATAACAAAAATCAGTAAAGACAGTTTGTTTAGTACATTTTTCTGTTTATAAAAATGCTAAATTTTTGTTTGTCAATAAATAATTTTTTGACTTATAACAAAAATAAGAAACATCATTTTTTGACACATTTTATTTTTTTAAAACAAAATTAATAATATTTTAAAACCTTTGACTACCTAAAAGTGTTAGTATATTTAGTATACATTTATGGAAAAAAAATTATAATGATATCTGCAATATTAAAAAAAAAAGTTAAAAGTGTCCCGTACCCCCTTAAGCGTTAAAACTACGTATTATTACATTAGATTATAACTGTCTTGAAAAATAAAATATAAAGATGACTTCGGCTTCGCTAAAAAAAACACTTAAAAAGTAATAGAAAGTATTTCAAGCCAATGACTTTGCGATGAAAAAAATTGTTAGCTTTGATGTATCAAATGCGATAGTTTTTTTTTTAATATTAAACAACAAATATTTTTCAGATTTTTTATGAGTTTATATAAGTTTTCATCGTCTTTTAAAAAAGTTAAAAACTTTCAAGGAAGGTGGTAATTGTTCTTCTTTAAAAAATAAATGAAAGGAAGAATCTCATATATTGACAGTCCCTGTAGTCAATAAAATATCTTGTATTAAATTAAATATTGTTTTAAAGTATTCAAAAAATATTTATGTTGCATTATTTTTTTCATATCTTATCTTTCATATTCTAAGGCAAAATTAAGAAATTTATATCGAAAACTTTCAGCATATTTCCGAAAAAAGTTACCCAAGTATTTAAGCTCATAAAAATGACTACACTGTATTCTGTAAAACTTATTGTTGGCTTCACAAAATCATAATTAATGTAACTCATTTAAACGCTTTTTCAGCTTGTTACCGGGGCCGTCGCACAGTGGGTATTTCACCGAAATTCTTGCAATAAATCAAAAATAAATAATAAAAAAAAATTAGCTACAAATTATAAAATTGGTGTCTTTTATAGCTAATTAAGTGGTGCGTCTATTATATAAAGAATTATCTCGTACAAAAACATTCGTTTTTATAAGCATCGAAAGTCGGAATTTTGATAAAATTATTGTACGTTTTTCTTGCATTTCAGCGTTTTTTTATGTTTACTAATTTAAAGTTTGGCTCGTTAAAATTTTTTTGTTAAGACTACAATAGGTGCATGTGATAGAGGAACATTTGAGCTTTATTTTAAAATAAAAATGTTTATAAAAAATAGTTTTGACTTTAAAATTTAACAATTAAAGTTAAAAAATATATTTTTTTATAACAAAAAAAGTTTAAAAAATGTGATATTTTGTTAAGGTGCCCGCCTGAATCCGCACATTTACTACCACCAACATATTCCTCAAACATTGGTTTTTTCATGTTCAATAGCCCAAAACTTGCTACTTTTTGCTATTTTTGCAAAAAAATTGCTTTTTTTGCAAAATAGCAAATCCAAGTATTGTGCTTAAAATTTCCAGCAACAATTGGATTTTTGCTGGAAATTCTTTTGAGAAGTCTTATGTATGTTTTCGAGGATGCTGAATATGAAATGAGGTTAATTAATTTCAAAAATGTGAGTTTGAATAAGTATAGGTAAAAAAACATTTTATAAGTACTTTGCTTATGGCATTATTTTGGTCGGATAGTTTGACCACGCATGTCTTACGGTAGAAAGCTTCGATCCGATTTAGGAAACAAAAAAATTTTTTCTTTACATAAATTGTTAAAAATAATCCTTGGACAAATCATCATTTAAAAATATTCTTCTACAAAAAAAAACCTTTAAATATGTATGATACAGAAAAAAAGTGAATTCAATGAAATACAAGTAAAATAATCAAATTTCTTTACTTTCTAAAAAAACAATTAGTTATATACAACGTTAAAGTATTAAATATATATTTCTTTTATGAAATGCCATTAAAGTAATACAACACTGACATTTAACAACTTGAAAATAACTTTTCGCAAAATTAGTGTAAAAAGATCACAGCAATCAGCATACAAATTTATATATATTATATGGTATAAGCTTAATTGTTTATAAACATATAATAAAATTGAACCATAATTAGGTTTTTAAGTTTAAATAGCTCTTTTATATACTACAAATAAGGTTGATTTTTACTTTAAATGAATTTTAACAATATATATTTTGACTTGATTTATAAATGGATTCAATTTTTGGGACTAATAATGAAAGTGATAAAACAATAAAAAATAATTTTAATAATATTAAGGTTATTGGTTATTAATTATCTCGATATCTAAATCGGTAGAAAACATCGTTTTCATTTTCCGAGTGGATAAATCTGTTGATTTGAAGGCTTCAACATTTCAATCACTTCTTTGGAAGTTTAGGGTTTTTTTTGTGGTAATTGTCGGAAGCTAGTTTTGTATGGATCAGAAGATATAAGTAAATTGTTAATACGTCTTGGTTTGTAAAATCCTTCTCTCCTTTCTTTCTCGAGTATTGTTTTCTGTACTCTGTAAAGTCCTTATTTCTTGCTTCTTGTGCTTCCTCACTAAGTTGACCAATGGAAAGTAAAGCATGTTTAATAATAATGGGTCCGTGCATCAGAATTTTATGCACCGAACTAGGCATTGGATACCAAGGATATTTGGACACAAAACATTGTGGCTGTCGGGTAGATTTCAAATTTGTCAATTTTGATTTCATATCCACTTGAAATTATTTGCAATATTTTATGAAAACAAGTAATAACTGTCTCATCAATTTGAGTTATTTTTGCAGTCAATTCGGATTTTCAAAGAAACCGCCTTGCAGTGTTGCCCTCATTACTATTTCCAAACGCTTGCTTTTGTTGATCAATAATTAATCCCACATAACATATTGGGTTTCAGTGCCGAAATGTGAACGATTGGGGGGGTAAGTGAAAGTAAGTCTACTCTTCCGCTGAAAACAGGTGTAGGGTAGGTTGTTTCGGGGCATGGAACAATTATATGGCAGTGATTATTGTTTAAAAAATATGTATGGTGATCAAAGTTATACACGAATATGTTTTTGAAGATTCTGAAAAGAAATCGAAAATTTTCTACTTTAAGACATGCGTGATCAAACTATCCGACCAAAGTAATGCCATAAGCAAAGTACTTTATAAAAATGTTTTTTTTACCTATACTTATTCAAACTCACATTTTTTGTTTTTAATTAATTAACCTCATTTTTATATTCAGCATCTCGGGAAAAAATACATAAGACTTCTCAAAGAATTTTCCAGCAAAAATCCAATTGTTGCTGGAAATTTTAAGCACATACTTGGATTTGCTATTTTGCAAAAAAGCAATTTTTTTGCAAAGATAGCAAAAAGTAGCAAGTTGTAACTATTGAAAAATGAAAAAACCAATGCTTGACGAATATGTTGGTGGTAGTAGATGTGCCGGATTCAGGCGGCACCTTAACAAAAATATCACATTTTACATCTTTTTGTTATAAAAAAAATATCTTTTTTTTAACTTTAATTGTTAAATTTAAAGTCAAATATTTTTTAAAAAACATTTTTTTATTTTATAATAAAGCTCAAATGTTCCTCTATTACATCCACTTATTGTAGTTTGAACAAAAAAAAATTTAACGAGCCAAAAATTAATTAGTAAACATAAAAAAACGCTGAAATGCAAGAAAAAAAAGTACAATAATTTTAGCAAAAATCCGATTTTCGATGCTTATTAAAAAGAATGTTTTTGTATGAGATAATAATTCTTTATATGGATAGATGCACCACTTAATTAGCTATTAAAAAGACACCAATTTTATAATTGTAGCTAAAAATTTTTTTTTTTTGATTATTGCCAAGTATTCGGGTCAAATACCCCACTGTGCGTCGCGTCATTTCCAAGCGGCCGGGGCGAGTTTTAATAATGCGCACCCTTCTCCGCCACTTTTATTTACAAATATTTATATATAATTTTAGAATTTTTAGCAAGTTTCGCTGGCTTCAAGGCTTCTCAACTACTATACATACGGACCGTAAAAGAGTTTCTTTTTTTTAAAACGAAGGACAAAAATTACGATCAAAAATTACGGATTTATTTATCACGTATGTTAACATAAAAATATGACAAACAAATATTTGGTCAACGTAAATTCAATTTTAATTTTTTCTGAGTTAGAAAAGTTTTTATTGCTGAACTCGTGATGGATCAGATTTACTGTACGGTCCCCCTTGGCGCGATTTTTTCGGATTTGGCGATAAATATTTTTTCTGGCAACCTGTCTGACTTCGACTGAAGATTCGAATTCTATGACTTCGCACAGATAACGTTTTCCGGCAACCCTATCGGCCGTTGGTTGAGTTTTCATAAGAAATATTCCCATACGATCTTTTCTTTGAATCGTGGTTTTTAAAAAAAGTCGCCAAAATACGGACTTTTGGCGCGATTTTGGAAAGTTCGCCATGGGGGACCGTACAGTAAATCTCTACCCTCGTGATGACTAATATACAATATCCTTAATAATTTTTCAATTATTTTAAATGTTTTGATCTTCATTAAGTTTGCAGGCGCTCCCGTTTTTGGCGGCGGCCAGGGGCGATCGTCCCACATGCTCCTGTCTTGCGAAGGCCCTGCTTCTTACAATATAATTATTACTATGACTATGACTACTACGACTATGCTAGATCCGTATGGAGACAACATCAAGAAGTCGTAGAAATTATCAATTCACGGACACTTATAGATCGACTCTCATGGACACGACAAAAAAAAAAAAAAAAAAAATATTCATATTTTAAAAATTGTTTCTAAGCAACGTAGACAAATAAACTTTAAAAACAAAATTTATTAAAAAAAATAATGGTACTAAATTTCGTTAATAAAAAGTGTTATCATCTCCCGTTAGTAATAAATATCTTAAAAATTCTGGGTATTATTTTTTAAGATAAAATATGCATTTTCACAAAATAACCCTTACCTGTTGAATTTCCAATCAAATCGGATTTATTTATCACCAACGTTGAATTTGAACCAGTCCTACTATGTTTGCTGGCAACTGTTTTCGCTTTCGGGTTTAGTGGTGGTTTGGATTTTGATGCAAAAAACAAGCGTTTCTGGCTTGGATCTGCTTCAGCTATTAAAAAATCTCGTTTTCTCCTTTCGTCTCTTTTTTCTGTACCAGATTTATATTTTTTTTGTACATTTTATAACGCAGAGATGTAAACGCCTAGCGTATGCATGCGCCTAAATATCCTATATTGGCTATATTCGTTTCGGGTTCGCTCGGCAGCAAGACGTCACTGGCGAGGTGTCATTTACATGTAAGGAATGAACTGAAATGTAATGGAGAAAGACATACGAGACAAAAGGCGCGAAATACTCCGATTGGAGCATCACCTGCTTAGCTTAGACGCCACATTTATTCCAAAAGAGAAAAAAAACACCCGTAATATGGTCTCTTTGGTTATCAGTTTAAAAAATCCAAATAAATAGTAAAAAAATCAAAATCTTGTTCGCACGCACGCAGCAAGCAACTCATAAAAAAAAAAGAACAGCACAAATGAAAAAAAAAATCGGTGTCATACGATATTTTATCAGACTTGCCGTTTTCTTATTGTTTTTCCCCTTATATATTAATAGAGTTATTATTGTTAAATATTCAATAAATCCGACGCGTTTTTTTCTGTTTTCTTCAAAACACAAGCTTTAAAAAAAAATTTGGGTGTTATACAAAAGCCGTAAGATTTATTACTCCAGCTGCAAATGTTTATACATTTTTTAGAACGATTTTAATTGTTTATGGGTAATGGAATTCATTATATTGTTAACGTTGGCTCCACCGCTCGTCATCGATAGTTTGGTTTTTAAGTATACTATAGTTTAGTTTAGTTTGAAATATCGTCGCACTAGGGCTACACGAGCGCTATTGGCGACGGGCGTCATAATTTAGAACCACAGTCAGGTGACGAGCCTGAGTAGGCACCCAACGCAATCTTTAAGGTAGACATCGTACGCAGGTCGGGACTTTAGAGCATATTTAACGTGTACTCCCTCTACGCGGGTATTATTCGTCGGACATTTTTAGCTACGCGGACCGTTAATAGGTCGACAGTTATTTTGGCGATGCCCGGACCCGAACATGGGACCTTCCGCATGCAAGGCGAACGCCTTTACCGACTGGGCTCCCCAGCCCCTTAAGTATGCAATAACTTTAAGGTTTCGGTTAACCGTCTTTATACCTTTATGGTCAAAACATATATTATTAGGGCTCTTTGGAAAATTTCTATTGTTGAAAATTTTTTAAATTGACTACATTAATTTGTGTCTGACGCGTAACAACAAACATGCTCATTTTCATACTCACTAAATTACGATAGAAAAAAAAAGCGCGAAAAACTCCTAACTTGTAGTACACTTATTTAACTAAGCAAAATATAAAGAAAAAAGTAGTCATCCAAAGATAGCAAGCAAGGGTCATTGGTTTAAAAATAAATCCGAGGAGAGGTGGGGGGGGGGGGGGGGGGAGGACCGTTTTTGTTATTTCTTTTTTTGCGATAGTGGAATTTCTTTGATTATTAACGAACAAAATATGCACTATTATATTGAAAACGAATTTAAATAAAAATCTGTCAATATTTTATTTCTTTGTTTTTTTTATACTTCCTGTTTGAGAGGATAGCCGTCGTAATCGGCGCCGTAAAAATGTTTCTAAAATCTTATTCCCGCCAAAATTGCGATTGGCTTAAAAATAAATCCGAAGGGGGTGGGGAGGATAGTTTTTATTTCTTTTCTTTAACATTGAATAATACCGTGACATTTACTGATTTGTGAGTGCACAATATAGCAACTCATGAAAAAAACCGGAAAAAAATGAAGAAAAAAAAAGACGCCACATATTTCATCAGAATTCGTCTGCTTATCAGGGCCATAAAAAAATTTCTGTTTTGCTCATTCTTAATTAAGTATTTGTAGATTTTTCCCCCTTAAACGAATATTATCATATTGCTCTTGGCCCACTTGGCAAATTTTGGGCCCCAAACTCGGCGATCGCCGACTAGCCGCCCGGGCCAGTCCGCCCCTGCCGGCAGTACTAGGTTTCAGCTGTCGAGTGATTTCAGACAGATGTACGGGTCAATGTTCAAAAACCACATTTTCAAAATCAGCACCCTCCAAAACGTGTAGAAAACACAAAATCTCCATTTCGAACTGTTGATGTCAGTAATATTTTATTAATGCATTTTCATAATTTTTATCTTTGTAAGTTGGCAAACACCTAAACCCGAACCAACAAGAATTCCAATGTTTTTGATTAGTGTTTTACTGGTGAAGTTTTTCACAGCATATTAAAAGTAAAAACAAAGAGAAGAAGTTTTATTTCTTGTTAAATATTGAAGATAATCTCTATTTACATTTAGTGCTGCTCTGCATATATTGAACTTACATCAATAGGTTATGTCAACAGCACGTTTTTCCACTGCGCTAAGCCAAGTCACGTAAGGATTTTTTCGTTTTTCGGTCATCGTTTTTGAAAGAAAAAATGGAGATCAATAAAGTGTCAATTGGACAATTAGAAGGGAAATCCAACTGGGCTACATGGAAGTACAAAATTTCCATTTTGTTACGTAGTTACCAAGGAGCCACGGATGCTGCGACCGGCGTTTTGCTACGGCCGGTAGCTCTCGGAACTGGTGCTACGGAACAACAGCGAATAGCGTATGATAAGGAACTGGCTGCATTTGAGAAGGCGGACACTGGAGCACTTTTGATGCTAACTTCGAATATGAAGGAAGATGTGTTGCAGAATATAATGAGATTCAATTCTTCAAAAGAAATATGGGAGGAATTGCATAGACTTTACGATGGCGTTTCCCAAGACAAAGCATATGACTTGTGTTTAGAATTCTTTAGTTACAATCGGCAGACAAGTGAGGATATGGCTAGTCACTTATCTAAGTTAAAAAACTTGTGGAACAGTTTAAAGTTGGAGATTTCCAAAGACGCTGAGAGTAAGTGTGAACTACCAGAACTGTTGCTGATTTGCAAAATTTTAGGAACACTTTCGGATGAATATTTTTCATTTAAATCCAGTTGGTTGTTGTTAGAGAAGAAAGAAAGAACAATTGAAAATCTCACAAACCAGTTATGTGCATATGAAAGAGCA
Source organism: Oedothorax gibbosus (assembly GCA_019343175.1). Lineage (NCBI taxonomy): Eukaryota > Metazoa > Arthropoda > Arachnida > Araneae > Linyphiidae > Oedothorax > Oedothorax gibbosus. The sequence continues at coordinate 22,017,252 of CM033275.1, forward strand.
TTATCATCAAAAGAAAAAGAATGTTCCGCACAAGAAGTTCTGCTTATGAAGTCAGCTAAGCCGAAAACTAAGGATTACCAAAGAAAGACTAATCAAAATGCAAATCTAGTGTGTCACTATTGTAAGAAGTCTGGACACAAAGTGAAGGCCTGCTTCAAGTGGAAATCTGATGGAAGACCTAAAAAAGAAGCTAAACAGGATATAAATATGGCACTGATGTCAACGACTTCCGAGATTCATGCTACCGAATGTAATGACCTGAACTGGTATGGACCGTTTTTGTTATTTCTTTTTTTGCGATAGTGGAATTTCTTTGATTATTAACGAACAAAATATGCACTATTATATTGAAAACGAATTTAAATAAAAATCTGTCAATATTTTATTTCTTTGTTTTTTTTATACTTCCTGTTTGAGAGGATAGCCGTCGTAATCGGCGCCGTAAAAATGTTTCTAAAATCTTATTCCCGCCAAAATTGCGATTGGCTTAAAAATAAATCCGAAGGGGGTGGGGAGGATAGTTTTTATTTCTTTTCTTTAACATTGAATAATACCGTGACATTTACTGATTTGTGAGTGCACAATATAGCAACTCATGAAAAAAACCGGAAAAAAATGAAGAAAAAAAAAGACGCCACATATTTCATCAGAATTCGTCTGCTTATCAGGGCCATAAAAAAATTTCTGTTTTGCTCATTCTTAATTAAGTATTTGTAGATTTTCCCCCTTTAAACGAATATTATCATATTGCTCTTGGCCCACTTGGCAAATTTGGCCCACTCGGCGATCGCCGACTAGCCGCCCGGGCCAGTCCGCCCCTGCCGGCAGTACTAGGTTTCAGCTGTCGAGTGATTTCAGACAGATGTACGGGTCAATGTTCAAAAACCACATTTTCAAAATCAGCACCCTCCAAAACGTGTAGAAAACACAAAATCTCCATTTCGAACTGTTGATGTCAGTAATATTTTATTAATGCATTTTCATAATTTTTATCTTTGTAAGTTGGCAACACCTAAACCCGAACCAACAAGAATTCCAATGTTTTTGATTAGTGTTTTACTGGTGAAGTTTTTCACAGCATATTAAAAGTAAAAACAAAGAGAAGAAGTTTATTTCTTGTTAAATATTGAAGATAATCTCTATTTACATTTAGTGCTGCTCTGCATATATTGAACTTACATCAATAGGTTATGTCAACAGCACGTTTTTCCACTGCGCTAAGCCAAGTCACGTAAGGATTTTTTCGTTTTTCGGTCATCGTTTTTGAAAGAAAAAATGGAGATCAATAAAGTGTCAATTGGACAATTAGAAGGGAAATCCAACTGGGCTACATGGAAGTACAAAATTTCCATTTTGTTACGTAGTTACCAAGGAGCCACGGATGCTGCGACCGGCGTTTTGCTACGGCCGGTAGCTCTCGGAACTGGTGCTACGGAACAACAGCGAATAGCGTATGATAAGGAACTGGCTGCATTTGAGAAGGCGGACACTGGAGCACTTTTGATGCTAACTTCGAATATGAAGGAAGATGTGTTGCAGAATATAATGAGATTCAATTCTTCAAAAGAAATATGGGAGGAATTGCATAGACTTTACGATGGCGTTTCCCAAGACAAAGCATATGACTTGTGTTTAGAATTCTTTAGTTACAATCGGCAGACAAGTGAGGATATGGCTAGTCACTTATCTAAGTTAAAAAACTTGTGGAACAGTTTAAAGTTGGAGATTTCCAAAGACGCTGAGAGTAAGTGTGAACTACCAGAACTGTTGCTGATTTGCAAAATTTTAGGAACACTTTCGGATGAATATTTTTCATTTAAATCCAGTTGGTTGTTGTTAGAGAAGAAAGAAAGAACAATTGAAAATCTCACAAACCAGTTATGTGCATATGAAAGAGCATTATCATCAAAAGAAAAAGAATGTTCCGCACAAGAAGTTCTGCTTATGAAGTCAGCTAAGCCGAAAACTAAGGATTACCAAAGAAAGACTAATCAAAAATGCAAATCTAGTGTGTCACTATTGTAAGAAGTCTGGACACAAGTGAAGGCCTGCTTCAAGTGGAAATCTGATGGAAGACCTAAAAAAGAAGCTAAACAGGATATAAATATGGCACTGATGTCAACGACTTCCGAGATTCATGCTACCGAATGTAATGACCTGAACTGGTATGGACCGTTTTTGTTATTTCTTTTTTTGCGATAGTGGAATTTCTTTGATTTTAACGAACAAAATATGCACTATTATATTGAAAACGAATTTAAATAAAAATCTGTCAATATTTTATTTCTTTGTTTTTTTTTATACTTCCTGTTTGAGAGGATAGCCGTCGTAATCGGCGCCGTAAAAATGTTTCTAAAATCTTATTCCCGCCAAAATTGCGATTGGCTTAAAAATAAATCCGAAGGGGGTGGGGAGGATAGTTTTTATTTCTTTTCTTTAACATTGAATAATACCGTGACCTTTACTGATTTGTGAGTGCACAATATAGCAACTCATGAAAAAAACCGGAAAAAATGAAGAAAAAAAAAGACGCCACATATTTCATCAGAATTCGTCTGCTTATCAGGGCCATAAAAAAATTTCTGTTTTGCTCATTCTTAATTAAGTATTTGTAGATTTTTCCCCCTTAAACGAATATTATCATATTGGCTCTTGGCCCACTTGGCAAATTTGGCCCCACTCGGCGATCGCCGACTAGCCGCCCGGGCCAGTCCGGCCCCCCTTGGGACAGTACTAGGTTTCAGCTGTCGAGTGATTTCAGACAGATGGAACGGGTCAATGTTCAAAAACCACATTTTCAAAATCAGCACCCTCCAAAAACGTGTAGAAAACACAAAATCTCCATTTCAGAACTGTTGGATGTCAGTAATATTTTATTAATGCCATTTTCATAATTTTTATCTTTGTTAAGTTGGCAAACACCCTAAACCCGAACCAACAAGGAATTCCAATGTTTTTGTTAGTGGTTTTACTGGTGAAAGTTTTTCACAGCATATTAAAAGAAAAAAAAAAGAGAAGAAGTTTTATTTCTTGTTAAATATTGAAGATAATCTCTATTTACATTTAGTGCTGCTCTGCATATATTGAACTTACATCAATAGGTTATGTCAACAGCACGTTTTTCCACTGCGCTAAGCCAAGTCACGTAAGGATTTTTTTTTTTCGGTCATCGTTTTTTAAAAGAAAAAATGGAGATCAATAAAGGTGTTTCAATGGACAATTAGAAGGGAAATCCAACTGGGCTACATGGAAGTACAAAATTTCCATTTTGTTACGTAGTTACCAAGGAGCCACGGATGCTGCGACCGGCGTTTTGCTACGGCCGGTTAGCTCTCGGAACTGGTGCTACGGAACAACAGCGAATAGCGTATTGATAGGAACTGGCTGCATTTGAGAAGGGCGGACACTGGAGCACTTTTGATGCTAACTTCGAATATGAAGGAAGATGTGTTGCAGAATATAATGAGATTCAATTCTTCAAAAGAAATATGGGAGGAATTGCATAGACTTTACGATGGCGTTTCCCAAGACAAAGCATATGACTTGTGTTTAGAATTCTTTAGTTACAATCGGCAGACAAGTGAGGATATGGCTAGTCACTTATCTAAGTTAAAAAACTTGTGGAACAGTTTAAAGTTGGAGATTTCCAAAGACGCTGAGAAGTAAGTGTGAACTACCAGAACTGTTGCTGATTTGCAAAATTTTAGGAACACTTTCGGATGAATATTTTTCATTTAAATCCAGTTGGTTGTTGTTAGAGAAGAAAGAAAGAACAATTGAAAATCTCACAAACCAGTTATGTGCATATGAAAGAGCATTATCATCAAAGAAAAAGAATGTTCCGCACAAGAAGTTCTGCTTATGAAGTCAGCTAAGCCGAAAACTAAGGATTACCAAGAAAGACTAATCAAAATGCAAAATCTAGTGTGTCACTATTGTAAAGAAGTCTGGACACAAAGTGAAGGCCTGCTTCAAGTGGAAATCTGATGGAAGACCTAAAAAAGAAGCTAAACAGGATATAAATATGGCACTGATGTCAACGGACTTCCGAGATTCATGCTACCGAATGTAATGACCTGAACTGGTATGGGACCGTTTTTGTTATTCTTTTTTTTGCGATAGTGGAATTTCTTTGATTATTAACGAACAAAATATGCACTATTATATTGAAAACGAATTTAAATAAAAATCTGTCAATATTTTATTTCTTTGTTTTTTTTATTATACTCCTGTTTGAGAGGATAGCCGTCGTAATCGGCGCCGTAAAAATGTTTCTAAAATCTTTATTCCCGCCAAATTGCGATTGGCTTAAAAATAAATCCGAAGGGGGTGGGGAGGATAGTTTTTATTTCTTTTCTTTAACATTAATTAATACCGTGACCTTTACTGATTTGTGAGTGCACAATTTTAGCAACTCATGAAAAAAACGGAAAAAATGAAGAAAAAAAAGACGCCACATATTTCATCAGAATTCGTCTGCTTATCAGGGGCCCTAAAAAATTTCTGTTTTGTCATTCTTAATTTAAATATTGTAGATTTTTTCCCCCTTACGAAAAAAAAAAAAAAAAAAAAAAAAAAAAAAAATTTTTTTTTTTTTTTTTTTTTTTTTTTTTTTTTTTATGTCAGTAATATTTTATTAATGCCATTTTCATAATTTTTATCTTTGTTAAGTTGGCAACACCTAAACCAACCAACAAGGAATTCCAATGTTTTTGTTAGTGTTTTACTGGTGAATGTTTTTCACAGCATATTAAAAGAAAAAAAAAAGAGAAGAAGTTTTATTTCTTGTTAAATATTGAAGATAATCTCTATTTACATTTAGTGCTGCTCTGCATATATTGAACTTACATCAATAGGTTATGTCAACAGCACGTTTTTCCACTGCGCTAAGCCAAGTCACGTAAGGATTTTTTCGTTTTTTCGGTCATCGTTTTTTAAAAGAAAAAATGGAGATCAATAAAGTGTTTCAATGGACAATTAGAAGGGAAATCCAACTGGGCTACATGGAAGTACAAAATTTCCATTTTGTTACGTAGTTACCAAGGAGCCACGGATGCTGCGACCGGCGTTTTGCTACGGCCGGTTAGCTCTCGGAACTGGTGCTACGGAACAACAGCGAATAGCGTATTGATAGGAACTGGCTGCATTTGAGAAGGGCGGACACTGGAGCACTTTTGATGCTAACTTCGAATATGAAGGAAGATGTGTTGCAGAATATAATGAGATTCAAATTCTTCAAAAGAAATATGGGAGGAATTGCATAGACTTTACGATGGCGTTTCCCAAGACAAAGCATATGATTGTGTTTAGAATTCTTTAGTTACAATCGGCAGACAAGTGAGGATATGGCTAGTCACTTAATCTAAGTTAAAAAAACTTGTGGAACAGTTTAAAGTTGGAGATTTCAAAGGACGCTGAGAGTAAGTGTGAACTACCAGAACTGTTGCTGATTTGCAAAATTTTAGGAACACTTTCGGATGAATTTTTCATTTAAATCCAGTTGGTTGTGTTAGAGAAGAAGAAAGAACAATTGAAAATCTCACAAAAACCAGTTATGTGCATATGAAAGAGCATTATCATCAAAAGAAAAAAGAATGTTCGCACAAGAAGTTTGCTTATGAAGTCAGCTAAGCCGAAAAACTAAGGATACCAAAGAAAGACTAATCAAAATGCAAATCTAGTGTGTCACTATTGTAAGAAGTCTGGACACAAAGTGAAGGCCTGCTTCAAGTGGAAATCGATGGAAGACCTAAAAAGAAGCTAAACAGGATATAAATATGGCACTGATGTCAACGACTTCCGAGATTCATGCTACCGAATGTAATGACCTGAACTGGTATGGACCGTTTTTGTTATTTCTTTTTTTGCGATAGTGGAATTTCTTTGATTATTAACGAACAAAATATGCACTATTATATTGAAAACGAATTTAAATAAAAATCTGTCAATATTTATTTCTTTGTTTTTTTTTATACTTCCTGTTTGAGAGGATAGCCGTCGTAATCGGCGCCGTAAAAATGTTTCTAAAATCTTATTCCCGCCAAAATTGCGATGGCTTAAAAATAAATCCGAAGGGGGGTGGGGAGGATAGTTTTTATTTCTTTTCTTTAACATTGAATAATACCGTGACCTTTACTGATTTGTGAGTGCACAATATAGCAACTCATGAAAAAAACCGGAAAAAAAATGAAGAAAAAAAAAGACGCCACATATTTCATCAGAATTCGTTCTGCTTATCAGGCCATAAAAAAAAATTTCTGTTTTGCTCATTCTTAATTAAGTATTTGTAGATTTTTCCCCCTTAAACGAATATTATCATATTGCTCTTGGCCCACTTGGCAAATTTGGCCCACTCGGCGATCGCCGACTAGCCGCCCGGGCCAGTCCGCCCCTGCCGGCAGTACTAGGTTTAGCTGTCGAGTGATTTCAGACAGAGTACGGGCCAATGTTCAAAAACCACATTTTCAAAATAGCACCCTCCAAAACGTGTAGAAAACACAAAATCTCCATTTCGAACTGTTGATGTCAGTAATATTTTATTAATGCATTTTCATAAATTTTTATCTTTGTAAGTTGGCAACACCTAAACCCGAACCAACAAGAATTCCAATGTTTTTGATAGTGTTTTTACTGGTGAAGTTTTTTACAGCATATTAAAAAATAAAAACAAAGAGAAGAAGTTTTATTTCTTGTTAAATATTGAAAGATAATCTCTATTTACATTTAGTGCTGTCCTGCATATATTGAACTTACATCAATAGGTTATGTCAAAAAGCACGTTTTTCCACTGCGCTAAGCCAAGTCACGTAAGGATTTTTCGTTTTTTTTGGTCATCGTTTTTGAAAGAAAAAATGGAGATCAATAAAGTGTCAATTGGACAATTAGAAGGAAATCCAACTGGGCTACATGGAAGTACAAATTTCCATTTTGTTAAGTAGTTACCAAGGAGCCACGGATGCTGCGCCGGCGTTTTGCTACGGCCGGTAGCTCTCGGAACTGGTTGCTACGGAACAACAGCGAATAGCGATGATAAGAACTGGCTGCATTTGGAAGGCGGACACTGGAGCCTTTTGATGCTAACTTCGAATATGAAGGAAGATGTGTTGCAGAATATAATGAGATTCAATTCTTCAAAAGAAATATGGGAGGAATTGCATAGACTTTACGATGGCGTTTCCCAAGACAAAGCATATGACTTGTGTTTAGAATTCTTTAGTTACAATCGGCAGACAAGTGAGGATATGGCTAGTCACTTATCTAAGTTAAAAAACTGTGGAACAGTTTAAAGTTGGAGATTTCAAAGACGCTGAGAGTAAGTTGTGAACTACCAGAACTGTTGCTGATTTGCAAAATTTTAGGAACACTTTCGGATGAAAAATTTTTTTCTTTAAATCCAGTTGGTTGTTGTTAGAGAAGAAAGAAAGAACAATTGAAAAAACTCCCCAAACCAGTTAGTGCATATGAAAGAGCATTATCATCAAAAGAAAAAGAATGTTCCGCACAAGAAGTTCTGCTTATGAAGTCAGCTAAGCCGAAAACTAAGGATTACAAAAAAAAGACTAATCAAATGCAAATCTAGTGTGTCACTATTTTAAGAAGTCTGGACACAAAGTGAAGGGCCTGCTTCAAGTGGAAATCTGATGGAAGGGCCTAAAAAAGAAGCTAAACAGGATATAAATATGGCACTGATGTCAAACCCACTTCCGAGATTTCATGCTACCGAATGTAATGACCGAACTGGTATGGACCCCTTTTTGTTATTTCTTTTTTGCGATAGTGGAATTTCTTTGATTATAACGAACAAAATATGCACTATTATATTGAAAAAAGAATTTAATAAAAAACTGTCAATATTTTATTTCTTTGTTTTTTTTTTTTTACTTCCTGTTTGAGAGGATAGCCGTCGTAATCGGCGCCGTAAAAATGTTTCTAAAAAACTTATTCCCGCCAAATGCGATTGGCTTAAAAATAAATCCGAAGGGGGTGGGGAGGATAGTTTTTATTTCTTTTCTTTAACATTGAATAATACCGTGACCTTTACTGATTTGTGAGTGCACAATATAGCAAATCATGAAAAAAACCGGAAAAAAATGAAGAAAAAAAAGACGCCACATATTTCATCAGAATTCGTTTCGCCCTTTTCAGGGCCATAAAAAAATTTCTGTTTTGCTCATTCTTAATAAGTATTTGTAGATTTTTCCCCCTTAAACGAATATTATCATATTGCTCTTGGCCCACTTGGCAAATTTGGCCCACTCGGCGATCGCGACTAGCCGCCCGGGCCAGTCCGCCCCTGCGGCAGTACTAGGTTTCAGCTGTCGAGTGATTTCAGACAGATGTACGGGTCAATGTTCAAAAACCACATTTTCAAAAATCAGCACCCTCCAAAACGTGTAGAAAACACAAAATCTCCATTCGAACTGTTGATGTCAGTAATATTTTATTAATGCATTTTCATAATTTTTATCTTTGTAAGTTGGCAACACCTAAACCCGAACCAACAAGAATTCCAATGTTTTTGATTAGTGTTTTACTGGTGAAGTTTTTCACAGCATATTAAAAGAAAAAACAAAGAGAAGAAGTTTTATTTCTTGTTAAATATTGAAGATAATCTCTATTTACATTTAGTGCTGCTCTGCATATATTGAACTTACATCAATAGGTTATGTCAACAGCACGTTTTTCCACTGCGCTAAGCCAAGTCACGTAAGGATTTTTTCGTTTTCGGTCATCGTTTTTAAAAGAAAAAATGGAGATCAATAAAGTGTCAATTGGACAATAGAAGGGAAATCCAACTGGGCTACATGGAAGTACAAAATTTCCATTTTGTTACGTACGTTACAAGGAGCCACGGATGCTGCGACCGGCGTTTTGCTACGGCCGGTAGCTCTCGGAAACTGGTGCTACGGAACAACAGCGAATAGCGTATGATAAGGAACTGGCTGCATTTGAGAAGGCGGACACTGGAGCACTTTTGATGCTAACTTCGAATATGAAGGAAGATGTGTTGCAGAATATAATGAGATTCAATTCTTCAAAAGAAATATGGGAGGAATTGCATAGACTTTACGATGGCGTTTCCCAAGACAAAGCATATGACTTGTGTTTAGAATTCTTTAGTTACAATCGGCAGACAAGTGAGGATATGGCTAGTCACTTATCTAAGTTAAAAAACTTGTGGAACAGTTTAAAGTTGGAGATTTCCAAAAGACGCTGAGAGTAAGTGTGAACTACCAGAACTGTTTGCTGATTTGCAAAATTTTAGGAACACTTTCGGATGAATATTTTTCATTTAAATCCAGTTGGTTGTTGTTAGAGAAGAAAGAAAGAACAATTGAAAATCTCACAAACCAGTTATGTGCATATGAAAGAGCATTATCATCAAAAGAAAAAGAATGTTCCGCACAAGAAGTTCTGCTTATGAAGTCAGCTAAGCCGAAAACTAAGGATTACCAAAGAAAGACTAATCAAAATGCAAATCTAGTGTGTCACTATTGTAAGAAGTCTGGACACAAAAGTGAAGGCCTGCTTCAAGTGGAAATCTGATGGAAGACCTAAAAAGAAGCTAAACAGGATATAAATATGGCACTGATGTCAACGACTTCCGAGATTCATGCTACCGAATGTAATGACCTGAACTGGTATGTTGATAATGGAGCAACGAATCATGTTACAATCGAAAGGATTTGTACCAGAATTTCGACCCTTTCTGGAGTCACATAAAGTGATCACAGCAAATGGGTGTGTTGAAGCACTTGGTAAAGGAACAATTGAAGTTGAAGCTGCCGTGAATGGAAAATGGAACAAGTTATTATTAATGATGTGTGGTATGTTCCTTCCATAAAGAAAAATTTATTTTCTGTACTGTCCGTCATGACAAACTTCCAGGAAGACTTTACTTCAACACCTGATACATGCAAGGTAATTAACGATAACAAAGTAATAATTGGCATTAGAAATCGAGGTGGAGGACTCTTCAAGCTTGTACTACGAACGTATATCCAAAGCTGACGGCTGATGTAAATATTGTGAAAAGGAAAATTTGTTACAACTGTACCATGAACGGTTGGGCCATCAGAAACAAGCGACATTTTAAGTCCAAAAATTCTACAAGAGTTTGGAATTGATGTCAAAAGAAACAGTGAATTATGCGAAGGATGTATATATGGAAAAGCACCACAGGTTAAAGTTTGGTACTCGAGAACGGGCAATGAGCTGGTGAACTTTCCACACAGATGTTTGTGGACCTTTGCTACATTCACAACGAGGGTACAGATATTTTGTTCTATTTAAGGATGACTTACAAGGTACAGATATGTATATTTTATCAAAGGAGAAATCTGAAGTTTCAGAAAAGATTGAACAGGTGATTGCTGAGGTCAAAGTTGCTGGATAGTCAAAAAGAATTTTAAGTGACCAATGGTGGAGAATTCGACAATGAAGCTGTTAGAAAAATTCTGTCAAAAAATGGCATAAAAGCAGAGGTTAATCAGCCTTACACGCCAGAGCAAAATGGCTCCTGTGAACGGGAAAAACAGGACAGTAGTAGAAACTGCTCGTGCAATGATGCATGCACATGGAAAATCCCACAGGGACTATGGGCAGAAATGATTAACACAGCCACCTATGTTTTGAATCGCACTGGACCTTCAAAGTGTTGGGGAAAGTCACCTCTAGAGTTAGGTCAGGGAAAAAGCCAAACTAAAGCATTTGAAGATTATTGGCTGTACTTGCTTGCTCATATTCCGAAACCTAACAGGAAAAAGATGGATAGAAAAGCTGTTAAGGGTATCTGCTGTAAAAGCTGTTAAGGGAAATTGGTGAACAAGACGAAACAATGGACATCGAGAATGATGAAAACGGAAAGGAAGCGAAGAAGGTAGGCAGCTTAGAGATCGTTCACTGTCAAATGATCATGATAGCCCTTATATTGATGAGGACTAGTAGCAGCGACGAGCAAATCAACTTGAAGATTTCTGTCAAAACTAAAGAAAGAGTTCAAGATAACGACAAAAACCGCATCATACTATTTAGGTTTTGAAATTCAAATATGTAAGGAGAAGTAAAAAAGCCAGACTGCATACACAAAAAAGACTTCAGCGCTTGGCAGAGCGAAGCAAAACCCCAAA